>CM076608.1:70786843-70953323 GCA_038502775.1 Hippodamia convergens
ATCTACACACTGCTCAGTATCTAGACTACCAAATTTTTCGTCCCATTCAATGTCAATGAAGTCGCTGGAAATTTGCCTATAATTTGCCCTCGAATAATTCAAATTGGTCTTTAATAGCTTTTTTCTAAAAGAAGTTAAACTACGTTCACGTCTACAGACAAATTCAAATTCCAAAGTATTGTGAAATTTATCCTCATTTACCAAAGGTACATTAGAAATGTTTACCTCTCTAATAGAATAATCATTGTTCAAAATTAAATCCAACGTATTATGTGATACATTCTCATGGTGATTGAATTGTGAAAGGCCACAGTATGATATAGTGTCTACGAAAAGATTAGTATGGACGTCTGTAAAATTGAGAGGTATACAACTACTATTCACACTGTCATATTGCCACTTAGGGCAAGTTGAAGTCACCACAAATTACATAAGTATCGTTTGGATGGTCATTAGTTATATCTTCCAATTTCGAACAAAAATTTTGCAAACTGTGAGAGTCACCTGGTGGGAGATAAACACAACATAAATTAAATTTGGACGAATTGCATGTTATAGTAATCCAGACATCTTCGGCGTCAGGCATCCATTCCGACCTCGAGAGGGCACTGAACTTTTTGTTGACTGCTATCAAAACTCCGCCACCGTCACTTTTAGTAGAATAACAATGATCGCGATCTCGACGAAATATCTCGAAGGAATCACAAAAAAACCTCACTATTAGATATTGAGTTGTTGAGCCAGGTTTCTGTAAGACACAATATCTTCATCACAGTTCAGAGAATTCCTGTAAACACTAGATAGTTTCAATTTTAATCCACGCACGTTTTGATACAGAAATGAAATACCCATCAAATATGTAGATTACCGCGAAAACATTCAATACCCACTGAGTTAAATCATCCTGTCCAAGTCACTTTCAGTTGATATTTTCAATACTTTGGCTTTATCCTCTTTTCTAGTATAAATTGAACTTTCCTTAACCCAGACGAACTTACAATTGCGTGTTTTGGATACTTCTTTCGTTTTTTTTTAAACAATATTTTGTTCGATCTTGTTAGATGCTCATTTATGAACAAATGGTTGGACACATCATCCACTTTAAGTCCGGCAGATGACGATCCAATCGATTTCCGTTTAATCCTCGATGCTGCTGAAAATTCATCCCTCTTCGTTTTCCGACTGAATTTAACGATGATTGGTTTCGGTTTATCAGCAATAGTAGTGTTGTTAGCCCTGAATAAAGAATCTACATCAGAAGGAGTCAAAGGACAATCTTTATACTCGGAAATATTTTGTGAAACGTTCGGCAAATTTTCATTTTGTTTTTCTGGTACTCCAAGAATTTCCAGGTTCTTCGATTTTAGTTGTTGCTCCAAAGTATCAACCTTTCTAGTTAAGTTGAGGACATCCCTCTTCAGAGAAATGTTCTCTTGAGTTAATTTCTCGATTAAGTCCAACTTGTCATTGACCTTGTTGATGATCATCTGAAACGATGATATTTGATCACTGCAAAAAGTCACGGAATGCATGATCTCTCTCTGCTTCTTATTCAAATCACACATATCATCCTGGGTCTTTTGGACGATTTTTAAAGTGAGAGCTGAAGTAGGTGGATCTATATTTTCATCCTCATCTTCAGGGATAATCACAGTGGATGACCGATTCAGGTTCTCATTCAACCTACATTCTGGACACAACCATGATGCACCAGGCAATTGAAGATCCACAACAGACTGCTTACTCAGTCCAACGCACTTTCCATGGTAGAACGACGAGCATGCACCAGCACATTTCAACCCAGGAGTTTCGTTCGTTAAACCCGAGGTGCAAGTTTTACAAATCACCATGATGCTCCCGTACAGTGTATATCTTCAAGTAGAAGTCCCGTCCAGATGTAAGATAAGGGGTATGTCCTTACCTTGATAGGAAAACTATCAGCTAGAAATCGATTCAAAATTTCAGCAATCTAGCGAAAACTGTCACTACTATTTAATCTGAAGTACAAAATGATAGCTCCTCGAACCTATGAACAATTTGATATTATTTTAACAATTAAAAACACCAGTTTAATGCTTGAAAAACGACAAATTCTAGGAAGCTTTGTAAACACAGCCGTTCACCACACACGTGATGTGAAGTTAAATTAAATATAATTTACGTTCCTGCAACTCAGGGTCGGGGCACATTTTTTTAAGTTTCTGTTGTAGTTATTAGTTAATTTATCGAGCATTGTGAATTATCCAAAAATAAATTGAGAAAATTTTTGCCTCAATTAGAGAAAGGAACAGATCATTTTAATTGAAGGCTTTCAGGTGTTATCGAGAAAAGTTTATTGCTTTCCTTTATTTTTACGTGCGATTGAACTCCTTATAACAACAAAATTATGTTTGATTGAAACAGAAACAAACTGAAGAATCTTATTCGACGTATTGTCCAAATTCCAATTCGACCATAAAACACGACAGAATTATAAGAAGCATCGAACGATTAATGTCATAATTTCATTATCATTAGTAGGTACGTTTATGATCAAAACATACATTTTCGATGAATTTTGACATGATCAGAAAGGAACCCATGCGTTAATCGATCAAGTGATCTCAATTTTGACATCCCGCTTGATTTATTTGTTCTCGAAAAGCGTTATTTGTAGATTTCCGTACGTTTTAATTGTAGAAACCGCATTTAAAGGCGTAAGTACATTATTTGATCATTTATTTATCGTAGCAATTCGGTCAAAATAAGCTTAAAATCTTCAGACATAATAAAACATATTTGTGTGTATCAATCATTATTGATTTTCCATTGAAGTTTTTGATTTGTAGAAAACATGGGAGATTCACGCTTTCTGGACAGGGACTTTGTTACCGACTTCATTGCTCTGTACAAATCTCTGCCATGTTTATGTAAACTTGAAGCCAAAGAATATACGAACAGGTATTTAAAGAATGAAACTTACGATAAATTGGTAGAATTTTGTAGGTCTGTTAACCCAGCCGCCAAAAGAGATTTTTTAGTAAAAAGGATTCAGAGTTTCCGTGGCTCTTTTCGGGAACAAATCAGAAAAGTGAAAGAATCAAAACGGAGTGGAGCAGGCACTGACCAACTTCATAAACCCGCATTATGGTATTATAATCTGCTCCTTTTCATTAGATTCATAAGATCAAGAACAGCCCACGCCGAGTGTGTCGAATATTGAGCAGATAGAACCTGAAGAAGAAAATTTTGAAGAAGAAGGTACGTTGCAAGAAGAATTCGCAGAATTTCGGAAGATGTTCATTTCGAAGAAATGAATGATGAGTAGGTTAAATTGAATTTATTGACTTTGAATGTTTGTAATTATAAATTGAGATTTTCCTTTAGTCAACATTTCATCTTGCCAATCAACTGAACCATCTGTACTGAAAAAATTCTTGTAGTTGTTTCTGTTATCTTTGGCAGCTGTTTTAGCGGTTCATCTGACGCCCCCCATCAGATACTTCCATTTTTACATCGACGAACATGAATTCATAATTCGAAATGATGAGTACCATTTAGATGATGCTATAAAAGTTTTTAAAGTCGTAATATTGAGCTCCAGAATTAATGGGTCGTACAATTCGTATATGGTTGCCATCCAGAGCTCCACCACAGTTTATGAATTGCCATTTTTTTAATTCTGCGGCTATTTCCATCCATTCTTGCTGGGACGACAGGAATTCCAATAATAAAATATTAATAATTCTGATTCTGATTTCGGCTGTTCCGAAAAAACGAAGCAGGGGTTGCTCAAAAAATAAAATTCAAGATGATTTCATTAAGTACTGCAAGCAGCATCTAGAAAAAGAGGATTCTCGATATTACAAGGTACTACGAGAAGGCTAGTAAAAAGATTTTAGAATTGTTAAAATTAAAAATTTGTTTTTTGCTTATTTTTATCTAATGAGCAGTTTGAGATTTCTTGTGGACATGTTTCATTAATTGTTTTTCATGATAAATTATTATATTTTTGAATTGCAAAAATGAATTCAGTTTGTTAATCTCATTCTTCATAGAATGACCTGTTTATGTATTCTTATGAAAATAATGTTGTGGCGAATTTCTCTAAGTCCGTTAAAACAAAGTCGACGAAATCACCGAAAATTCTTCAAGTCCAGCTGGAACGAAAACAATAATTCGTTAAAATCCGACTTGAGCAGATCCGATGAAGTCACGCCTTTTCTAGGTCAAAAAATTCGCATCCCTAATAGGTGAAGACAAAACAGGCATAAATACAGCAAGAAAACAGAAACAGATCCTTTTTCATCGAGACTTCGAACCCAGCAACTTCGACGAGATATTCGACACTTCCGCTCTCAACGCAGAAACATCTGTTTCAACGCTTCGACTAGATTTCTCTTCAACGGCTACCTGCTACTCGAATATTTCGAACACCCAACGTTCACAGCCGCTAAAACGACGAAGATCCAGCCTGAAAAATTCCATCCCTTGGGACTTTCAAATCCATTACTAATTATCGACTCGCCTTCGCTGTGTGGAATCCATATATTCTACAAAAATCAGTCTTTTCAGACTAAAACGTTTTAAACCTATCAATCGTCGTCGACGTCCTACAAAACCATTACTTTCTGTCGCAACGATTTATAAATCAGTCTTTTCAGACTACTAAGTTTTAACCAACTTCAAAATTTGTTTTTGTTAAATAAATTATTAAAACGTTCTACGTCTTTTCCTGGAATCCTAACCCATCCTCCACAATGTAATTATTATTCATTATACATCATACTCACCTTCAGGTATGAGTTTACTCAATGATGGCGCCGAAATACCAGATGAAAATTTTAAATTCTCGAACGATCAGCCAGTAGGAAGATACCTCAGTGTTGTTGCCAATCTTTCTTCAGCACCTATACTTCACGAATGTTCCAAAACTTTTCAGAGCTTTTGAACCGGTATCATATCGTAGGCTTTGGTCAAGTCCATGAAGAGAAGATGAATTTCCCTATTTGTCGCCACTTTCTCCTCATTCAACTGCACTAAGCTGAAGATATGATCTACCAGATCGAAATCCAGTCTGCTGCTCCATTTCTTGAGGACCGTACAAGCGACTCATGGTACTTGTGACGGATATACATCTATAATTATCACAGTTGACGCGTGGACCTTTTTTATGCGTCCTTCCAGCTGGTGAAATTCTGTCCCCGTTTCTGAATCGGGTGAAAAGCTCTTGAAGGTGTTTAATTAATTTCTCTGTTCTATTTTTCAAAAGCTCAGCAGGTAGATTCTCCGGTCTTGCAGCTTTTTTTTTATTTTTCATGGATTTTATAGATTTCCCTATCATATTCTCAGTAACATTTATATGTTGGCCCTGTATGGTGTACTTTGCTAAAGAAATGCTTGTGTGTTCTTGCCTACCTTCTATATGTTCTTTGAGGTAGAATTGCTGCCAAGCCTCCATTTGAATTCGCGATATCTGGGTTTTATTCGATGCGTTAGTTCTAAGGGCTTTTATTAGTTTCCACGCCTCCGAGGATCTCGTACCACCCAGGATGGAATCCATTTCTATCAATTTATTTTCTCAAGTCTCGTTTTTATTATGATTAATTAATTTCTAGTCTGCTTATAAACGTTTATATAACAGTTCATCGCTCGGGTTCTCACTTCTTAGCTATTGTTTATAAGCTTCTTGTTTCTTTTTTCTGCTCTTCAAGAATTGTACTCCATGTAATATTACTGTTCTGTGTTGTATGGTATTTACTCTTGCGACCAATCGCTTCATTAGCCGCACAGTGCTTAGATTAGGTTAATAATAATAATAATAATAATAAATATAACTATTTTATTTCTAGAAGCAAATCATATATATACATTAAGTATTGAAATGCAACAGAGTGACGTCAAAATGAAACTAAGGTGAAATGAATGAAATTAAATTCTAAGTATTTTTTGTTGAGTTGAGTTTTCAGATTTACATTTCTCAAAAAATTCTGCTAAGTCGTATGGTTCAGCCTCTATCAAAAACTCCATTAGCTCCCTTTTAAACCTCTTTGCTTCATTGATGTGATGGAAACGTCTTGGTAAAGAGTTGAAGTTCCTCATACTCATATTTTCGGTGTTGCTTAGTGTTAGAGTCAACTGTACCTTTGGGTATTTATATGGTATTTATATGGGTTTATTTTTCTTGTGTGACGTTTCGAAAAGTTTCTTGTTTTTTACTAAAAATGGGCTGCATCTCAGAACGTAAATGCCAGTTATTGTAAATATTCCCTTTTCCTTAAATATACCTCTGCATGATTCCCTGTATCTCATGTTGGACATAACCCTCATTGCATATTTCTGTGCCATGAATACTTTGTTTTGGAGTGTGCTTTTTCCCTGAAAGATTATTCCGTATGATATTATTGATTGGAAGTTGGCATTGTATAGTGTTTTCACCAAATTTTCCGGAATATGTTGTTTTACTACTCTCAAGGTGTAAATGACAGAGTTTAGTATCTTAGTGAGGTTTTCAAGTGGTGTGCCTTCCATTTGAGGTTCGTATTTAGCCAGATTCCTAAAAATTTCACCTTGTTTGTGGGTATTATGTCTACGTTATTTAGTTTTATTTTTTCTGGTATTATATGTCTCGTGCGTTCTGTATGAAATATTGAGCATTCGGTTTTGTGCATGTTTAATTTTAGCTTGTTGGTAGTACACCATTCTTTCATTTGAGTCAATAAGTTTTCTGCATTTTGTATTACTGTTGTTTTATCTTTGGAAGTTGTTATTATATTTGTATCCTCAGCGTATATTGTAATGTGTTCCTGTGTGTGATCTTTTTGTTCGTCCATGGCAATTGTTTCCGTTAGTATATTAGCATGTGGTTTACGTTGTATAGTTTCTGTCATTATGTAAGGAAGGTCGTTGATGTAAAGAACGAATAGTAGTGGTCCTAATATGCTCCCTTGAATGACTGCCGCTGTAATTTTTAGTTCCGAAGATGTGACTGTTTGGTAATTGGTTTCAATAATAGTTTTTTGCGTTCTATTTCTTAGGTAACTTTCCATTAATTGTAGTTGTTTGTCTCGTATCTCGTATTCCTATTGGTCTAGTTTTTTTAAAAGTATATTGTGGTCCACACAGTCAAATGCCTCAGATAGGTCTAGAAATAAGGCCATTGGGATGCACCCTTTCTCAAAAGTATCTATGATTTGTTGTGAAACTTCATAAATTGCGGTTTCTGTACTCCGATTGTTTATGAATCCATGCTGACTGGTTGATAATATCTTATTCTTGTTGAGGAAAGATATGAAACGATTTGCCAATATCTTTGCAAATAGTTTTGACCATGAGCTTAGCATACTAATTGGTCGGTAGTTTCCTAGTTCTTCCTTGTTTCCCTTTTTTTTAGATAGGTTTGACTATAGTTAACTTCAGTGCTTCCGGAAATATTCCTTCAACAAGAGCATTGTTTATTATGTGTGCAATTATTTCTCCTATGGACGTTATATTTTATTTGAGTATACATGGGTATTTCGTCATAACCTCTGGAAAATTTGTTCTTCAACTTCTTGACTGCATTTATTACTTCTTCTGAGGTTACAGGAAATATGTACATCGAGTTGTTGACTTTCTTGATATTTATGGGATGTTATTTATGGGGTGAGTTGTTTTGGCACGTTTGGGCAATGTTGACATAGTATTTGTTGAAATCATCGGCTAGTTTTTTTGGGTTACCTGGTGGAATTGTTGAAAGTGTTGATTTATTAGTGTTTGTTAGGTTTCTTATGATATGCCATGTTGTCTTACTTTTATTGTCTGAAGATTTTATTCTGTCTGAGTAATGTTTCTGTTTTATTTTACTGATAGTACTGTCATATACTTTTTTCATCTTTTTGTATTTGTCTAGATGTTCTGGATTTCTCATAGATGTTAAGAATAAGATGTCTAATTTGTGTTTCAGTTCCTGAATTGTTTTGTAGTGCCTGAATGGTGTTTTGAGTGTTTGATGAATTTTGACATTTGAGTATGGAAAGTGCTTTTCGAAGATTTGGTGGTATTTACCACTGAAGAAATTCCACGTCGTTCACATCGCTATGGTGAAATTTGAACAACTCAACTGTCGACGTGAGTTAGTTCATCCTTGAAGTTTTATATTGATTTTTTATTGAAGATTCTTATTTTTTTCGTTGGGCTTTTGGTATTGTTGGTGTTATGTATACTGAAATTGAAGCATTGAGCTAGGTGTTTGGATAGGTGGGGCTGTGTTGTTGAAGTTGTGCTTTCAATATTGGAGAAGATGTTATCAATACATGTTTGCGAGTATGGTGTTATTCTCGTGGGTTCATATATTAGTGGTTTTAGGTTGTACATTTCTAGTATGGTTTTAAATGTTTAAGTGTTTCTTTCTTGCTCCATCAACATATCTATGTTATAATCCCCTGCTATTATAAACTTCACTTTTCGTCCTTGTGATAAGAGTAATTCTAGTACTGAAGTGAATAATTCAAAGAAAATATCAATATTTTCAGTTGGTGGAGTGTTTGGTCTATATATAACTATGAGTACCAACTTCGCATGTTCCTGGTCAAATTCGAGGGCAGTACATTCTCTTACATGAGGTATTGTTTTTTTGGTGATATCACTTTTTATTTTATATTTTAACTTTAGTTGATCTCCTATGTATATAGCACAGCCTCCGTGTTTATTTGATTTCCTACAGAATCTAGTGACTAATCTATATCCATGCAGTTTGAAATTTATAAGTTGCTCATGTGCCTGCCAATGTTCAGTCAATAAAAGGAAATCAACAGTGTTTTCATTGGCATAAGTTTCAAGACCATTTAAAGATGTCGATGGTGATTGGATGTTGATATGAAGCAATTTGTAATTTGTTGTTTGTTTGGTTTTTGGTTTGCTGACATTGTTTTTGTTTTTGTTCCTTGGAATTTTTGTTGGTAAAGTTTCCTTATTTATAAAAAATCAGCACTATCATTGAATAATTCCCTGTGCCTTGTGAAGTCGAATCTTTTAATGCCAACTCCTGCAGGCCAGAGTTCCAGATTGTACCATAGATCTTTCTTATCGAGTGGGGCAGATAGTACAAATCTTTTCAACCTATCTTCTTGCGATGGAATTTTTTTCACCATTATTTCGGTATCTTGAAGTCCCTCTCTGGTCGACAGATATTCCTGTATCTTTTCGCTTGTTGTGTTTCTTTTAACCCTGTAGACGTATATCCATACCTTTCTTTCTTGTCCTGAGAAATTAGTGCTCTGTTTTCCGGTACCTATGGTTTTGCTGGGTATTTTTGTACGATTTTTGGGAGGTAAGCTTGGTTAGGGTTATGTAATGTTTGTTCATAGGGGTTAACATGTGTCGCCATCTTGTGTCCAGGTTCGGAAGTTACCTTCGCGTATGAACGGGAATCTATTCTGTTTTCAATAATTTGTACATCTGTCATGTCGACATCTGTGTTGTGTCGAATTTTTTTCGAGTTAGTTACTTCAGGATTTGTTGATTTTACCTGTTTTTCTTCGAGTGTTCGAATTTTGTCTATGAGAAGACTATTATTTTGTTTCAGTACGAGATTCATGTTCCTTGACTCCTCCAATAATTCTTGAAAATATTTTATTTGCATTTCCCATTGTTAATGTGTTAACCTTGTTTGTGACTGCTTCCTGATCCGTTTCATTGTTCCAATTATTCTCTTAATTTAATATTTCACCTTAGTTTTTGGCGAAGTTTAGCACAATTTCATTTGTGACTTTTCAGGTAATGTTGCACTAACTATTAGATCTATTAATTCGTTTTTTAAAAGTTTATTTAGCTCACTTGTTGAGACTTCCGCACTCTCGGCCATCTTGAATACGAATACTCGTTATATGCTCGTACAAGTCATCCGTCTTATGAGTAAGATTCTCATCCTTCAAGTCTAGACTGGTAAAGATTTCTTGTACTCCCGTCGTACAGGCCACAAATATTGCATTGGGTTTGATCTATTTTCTGATCGTGTGGTTGATTCGCTGTTCTACTGTTGGTTTTGAATGGAATTAGTATTCTTGAAGTGAGGAAGTGGTGGTCTGATCCACATTCTATACCCCTGTATACTCTAGTGTCCTGAGCATACCATTTTGTTTTTTGTCCCTTAATGATATAATCTATGATGGATCTCAGGTCTCTTGTATCCTGATACCAAGTGTATTTATGTAGGTATATTCTTATGTTGAAAGGAGCCGTTTAGTATTTTGAGTTTATGTTCTTTGCATACCTCTATTAGTAGCTGGCCATTAATGTTCGATGTTTTATCGCCATATTTGCCGACCACGCAATCGTTGTCTCTGCTTTCCGTTCAAGCATTAAATCCTTCGAGTAGTATTATCCCTCGTTTAGTTCCTACATCAGCGATTGTGTCCCCAAGCAAACCATAGAACTCATCTTTCTCGGTTTGGTGTGCGTCTTCGTTCGGAGCATACACATCTATGAGCGGCGTCACTCTGTGCCCTAGTATTTCATGATAGGGGTGTAACAAGTCTTTCATTCATGACCTTCCAATTACTGAGCCATTTCTAGTATCTCTGGTTTATAATTATTGAGACTTCTTTGCATGCTCTGTTCGATTTTGATACTCTGCTGTTAATGTGTATATAGCCTGCATTATATTCGATTCCGTTTCCCTTCTTTTCAGTTTCTGATAGTACTGCCATGTCGATCTTCGCTTGCTGCAGCCCCTTGAGCACATCTTCTGTTTTTGTTCTCAATCCCTGAACGTTCCAGGTTCCAAAAATCATTTTCTTTTTCCATTGCCGTGGTCTTTTCCATTTGAATTCGTCAAATTTTCGAGGCTGTATACTAGGATTTTTACCCAAAAAAAATTGTTTTACAGGTAACGGGTAGCTGGCCCATGATGATTGCGGTTTGTTAGCTGGGTCGTCGGAGGAGCTGCAGATTATCCTCGAAACCTACACGTGGGCTTATGAGGCATTGGGTCCCAAGATCAATATTAACAAAACCAAGATAATGACCACGCCCCCAGTTCAAGAGGATGTAACCATGTTTATTCAGGGCAACACGATAGAAACAGTAGATCACTTCAACTACCTTGGCAGCATGGTAAACACTAAGGGAAACATTGATGAGGAAATCCAAGATCGCATTAATTCTGCCACTGCATGTTTCTGGAGACTTAGGAACAGAGTCTTTGATAATAATGACCTTCCTTTATCCACCAAGGTCGCTGTGTATAGAGCAAACTTCATATTATTGTCAGGTATACTATGACACCTACCGTAGGTGAAATGGTGATTCGCTATGCTCGGCGATGGTTCCTTGGAGCGTGGCCGGAAGTCCAAAAACGTGAAAATTGGCTTTTTAACGTGATAGTAGCATGTCTGCCTTTTTGATATATTGTAGTATACACTTTTGTATATAAAAAAATTCAATGGCGGACATTCATTCGGTTTCAAGTGTAATTTCTAGTTTCATGAAAATCGAAAATTTCATGAAAAATAACGTTATTTTAGCAGGGCCGAGAGTTATGTATGTTATTCATATGATTATCAAATACACATATATGACGAGGCAGACAGAAAGGTCGGTTCTAACATGCAGGCAGAAGACATAATACTTTCGGTGTCGTGCTGATGAGAACCTACGATTTTTTCTGTTTTACTCCTCATTTCATTATGAACTATTGTTTGAGCAATGCTGCAATTTATACATGGTATTCATACCATAATCATGTATACATATTGAAATAAAACAGACAGATATATCGGTTCACATGTAGGCAGATCACATAATACATTCGCTGTCGTGTTAATGAAATTGTAAGATTTTTTCTATTTTACTCTCCATTTCATTGAGAACTATTGTTTCAGCAGGTCTGCAATTCAAATATGGTATTCGAACAATGAAAAAAAACAGACATATATATCGGTTCTAACATGTAGGCAGACAACAAAATACATTCGCTGTCGTGTTAATGAAAGTGTAAGATTTTTCTTTTTACTCTTAATTTCACTGGGAAATACTGTTTCAGCAGGTCTGCAATTCACACATGGTATTCACACATTCATAGTTTATACACAAAAAGAAAGCAGACAGATATATCGGTGCTAACATGCAGGCAGACAACAAAATACATTCGCTGTCGTGATAATGAAAGTGTGAGATTTTCACATTTGCTTTTTTCCTCCGCATTTCAATTAGAACCAATGTTTTAGTAATGCTGTAATTTTCACATGGTATTCATATTATCATTATATACAGGGTGAGTCGGCAGGAACGGACCAAACTTCAGGTGTGTATTCTGCAGGTCGAAATAATTCCAAAAAACTCATATGTTGTTATCCGATTCTCATTTGTTTTCAAACTATAGGGTAATTAGAATATTCAAATAAGGTCAACCAATATTCAGTTCAAGAGTTTCTCGGACTATAGATTGGTCGCTGTGGTCGTATTAGTTGGCCTCCAAGATCTCCAAACGTCAAACCATTGAACTATTATTTGTAGGGCTGGTTCAAGAACGAGGTATACAAAGTTGACACTCGGGATGCTCTTAGTCGACGCATTAGAAATACGGCATCGCTTATTAAAGAAGAGCACGAATCAATCAGAAAAGTATCGAGAGCCCTTCGCAGACGAATATGTTTCGAGGGTAATGGCGGGATTTTCGTGCATTATTTACCTTGTATATATATATATATATATATATATATATTTTTTTTTTTAACTTTCACACTTCAAAGTGGTATGGTATAACAGTGCCCGGGCAGGATAACCAAGGGCACTATTCATCATCAGTAGGGAGATATTATGCGCCGCACGATTCCTACCGTACCCAAAATTGCCGCCCTCTGCATCCACATTATTGTGTTTCCAGGTAAGTTTAGTTCTTCGATATGTTGCACTGTTCTTTTGTGTACCAGACCATTAACACTTATAACTAACGGCATTATAGTAACTCTCTTAAGCTGCCAAATCGATTTTATTTCCTGAGCCAGTATCTGATATTTTTCGTATTTTTCAGCGTATGTTTTGAAAAGATTGTGATCCGAAGGCACACCGAAGTCTACCAGGATTGCGGATTTTTCGACCTTATTCCAGATGAGCATGTCCGGCCGATTGTGTTCCAGTCCCCTGTCAGCGATAATCGTGACATCCCAGTACATTTTGGTTGTTTCAGTCTCTAGGACTGATTGAGGTGAGTATTTATAATGTGGGGTGAAGTTATTAAGTAAGTTCTTGTTTATGCATACCAGTTGATGGACTACTTTACCCATATTATTATGTCTTTCCAGGTATCTAGTCTGAGCTATAGCTCATATATATATATATATATATTATATATATATATATATAATAAAACAAAACAGACAGATATAATGTGAAAACCAATTATTAACTTACTTCAAGAAAGTGATTACAAGAGAGGTAACTCACAAAACAAAGTATCGCCCGTGGGTTCTAGCGACAAGGTTATTAACACTGTTGCTAAGGTTGAGAAAACTTCTGAGCGAGGAAGGAAAGATATGGACGATGCTGATGGTACCAGTAGTGCTATAAGTCTTCCGCGTCCAGATGTTGCATTTCAGTTAGTAAAAAACAGAAGAAAAATCGAGAAACCAAAAGACAGAAAGAGAAATGACGTCAAGGTTGTCGGTTCAAGTGAGTCGATAGAGTCAACGAATGATAGTGTTGGTTTTTTCGGCTGTTACAAAAAGAGCTTGGTTACATATAAGCAGAATAAAACCAGAAGTCGATTGCGAGCATTTACGTCGTCATTTGTGCCAGAAATTTCCTGGTGAGGAATTCATTATCGATAAAATACAGGGTAAAGAAAAGGCTTCCAGCATAGCCTTCAGGGTTGGAGCAGACTTTGGACTGTTAGATGATTTGAATAGACCTGAGACTTGGCCTATTGGAGTTATTGTCAAGAGATTTCGCTTTCTCCGACGATATGATGAGAAAATTTAAATATAGGTTAACTTACTTGAACTGTCGTTCTGTTAGAAATAAGACTGTGCTGTTGGAAGGATTTCTCGTGGAAAATTCAGTGGATATTGCAATCTTAACAGAAACTTGGATGCCAGAAGAACAATACCTTCAGTTCAATGTACCCGGTTTCAAATTTGGTTCATATTTTTCAAGAAAAACTACTTCTCATGGAGGTGTTGCTATCATAATTAGAGATATACATAATGTAGAAATAATTGAAGAACTGAAACAATATGGAGAAGAAGTGAATTTCGAAGTAACAGGAATTAAAATAAAAAAGTTGAGGGTACAGGTCATCGCCATATACAGAGCTCCCTCGTGTTGCAGGAATGACCTTGAGCGATTTTTCTGCAAGTTACTAGAGTGTTTGACCTTTCTGAATAAAAATGACAAAAAACAGATTATTTTCATTGGGGTGATTTTAACATCGATCTTTTGAAGCCCACTAGAGAGTCTGAAAGATTTTTAAACCTAATGAAGAAGTTCGGATTTATACCGTTGTTTCAACAACCATCAAGAATTACCTGCCAATCGCATTGACAACATTTTTTTCAACTATGATTCAACCCTAATACATAGAAGTACATTCAATCCTCATATTTCTGACCATCTAGCCCAGAAAGTTGAGTTCAGTACTTCTGTTTCCGAGACATATAACAAGACGAGTACAACTAAATACGTAAGAAATACATCTAGTCATACGATTTCTAGGCTTACAGACTATCTGAGCAAGATTAATTGGATAGATAATAGTTACCAAATTGGAACTCCAAGTGAAATTTTTGATAATTTCCATAAAAAAATCGTAACATCCTTCAATATATTCTGTCCGGTTGTGAAAAAGAAAGTGAATATATCAAAAATGTTTAAAAACCAACCATGGTACACGGACGAACTTAAGACAATAAAAAATATACTTGACGCATGACAGACAAGAATTCAAGTTAAGAAAGAAAATGAAGAAGTTAAAATCTACAGGGAATATAGAATATTTTACCAAATTTCATTAGAGAAAGCCAAAAAGGAATAATATTCAATGAAGATATCACAGTCAAACAACAAACAAAAACAAGCCTGGCATAATGTGAATTCTCTAAGAAAGAAATGTCATGATGATATAGAACTAGATCCTGAGCAATATTTCAAATTCCTCGAAAAAACAAATAATACGGTATCTACAATCGATGTGAATGAATCGGCGAATTACCTGAAAAATGTGAAATTAAAGAGCTATAAGTCGTTTTTCTTGAAACCCAAAACATCTGATGAAGTTAAAAAGATAATAAAATATTTACATGGAAAATCCACTTGTGACGTATATGGGTTATCTACCTTTGTATTCGAATAACTTATGAATTATATTGTCGATCCTCTCACATTCATAATCAACATGTGTTTTGAGGAAGGTGTTTTCCCAGATTCAATGAAGTTGGCGAAAGTGGTCCCAGTTTATAAACATATGGGTGATAAGAGCGCACCGAATAATTACAAACCAATATCAATTCTCCCGACGATTTCAAAAATAATAGAAGACCTGATACGAACGAGACTGATGGAATACTTCGGAAAGAACAACCTACTGACGGATCAACAACACGGGTACAGAAAAAAGAAATCAACTATAACAGCTCTAGTTGAAGTTATTGAAAAGATAACAGAAAGCTTTCGATAATTTGGTTTAGTAATGAGAGGGTTCTTTTAGGTCTCGATTACAGAGATTCAATTTGACAGAACTCCGACGTTTCGATTTATTTTAAATCTTCATCAGGCTCTACAATAAACGATACATATAAGTGTGGAAATTCGCTCAGAACATATAAATTATATATGATGGCTATACACTAAAACAAGAAATAGGAACACAAAAAAATACTTGGACATTCAAAAGAGAAAAGCATATATGATCATTTTATTTTAACTATTTTTACAACAAAAATTTTTCATTTTTTCTATATACTTTTCAATCAAGCTACTCACATTGCCAGTTGGTCTCTATTGTCTTCTCATAAAATAAAACTGAGGATGAAACAACAACATACATCATGCGGATTGAAACTTGTGTACTTGAATATGTAGAATGGAAATGAACTGGGCGGTTTATATTCAGTGTTAATTATCTGGTATCACGAAGGAAAAAAGGAAACAATATGTATAACCAGCCAACAATGACTTCTACGAATATTTAGATGATAAAATGCGTAATCTCTGTATCAGATCGAAATAGGCTGTGTTTAGGTTGTCAATATCGCTTCTCTTATTGATTGAATTCCTGTCTTTCCTAATTTCTAGCATTTCACAAAATAATCTCTTCTTCAAGTTAGTTTGAGTGTCTAAAATAGTGATATTTTCAAAATCAAATGAGTGCAATTCGTTGAAGGCATGCTCAGCTAAAGCTGTGTTGTTGTCTTTAGCTCTAGTGGGATTGTGTATATTAACACAGTCTCTTTTGTGCTCAGCAATTCTTGTCTTAACAAACCTATTAGTCTGACCTATATATACCTTGCTACAATGACTACAAGGTATTCTACATTGGATCTCAAGTCCAGGGCTGTTTCCGACTTTAAACTGGAATAAAAACCCTTGACTGTATTGACTGGTTTGAATGCTATTTCCACTATATCATCTCTTAAAAGATGGCTTACCTACCCTCTCAGAAAGTCCCGCTACATAAGGAATCTTGAAATATCTTTTAGCCGTAGTTTGTTGTCTAAGATTAGTTGTTTTATTTCTATTCAGAATTCTTTTAATCAGTGACACAGGGTAACTATTTTTAATTACGAAATTCTTGATTTTATTAAAGTTGTCAATGTGGAACTCTGGCTAGCTAAACGAGAAGATCTGAATTTTAAATTTTCTATGAGATTTATTTTATGCGTGAATGGATGTTGTGAGTTGAAATTCGAGAATCTCTCAGAGAAGGTTGGTTTATGGTACCAATCAGTCTTCAAACAGCCTGATGATCTGACAACACGTACGTCCAGAAAAGGTAATTCATTGTTTTTCTCGATCTCTAAGGTAAATTGCAAACGCGGATGGAAGGAATTAAAAGAATTTAGAACTATATCAACACTCTGTGCAGGCACCGAGGCGAAAATATCGTCAACGTACCTCTTGTAAATTGGAACTTCGAAAGGTAACTGTGATAATGCGTAATTCTGCAATTCGGACATGACTATGTCTGAGACAACTGGTGCCAAACAATTGCCCATACCGAGCCCAAAAATTTGAGTGAAGTACTGATTATTAAAAATAAAATAACTGTTGTCAACGCAAAATTTGAACAACTGTATAAATTCATCCTCGGTCAGACGAGTGTGTGGTTCGACTTTGGTCCAGTACTTTCTGATAAGTTCAACCGCAAGTTCAATCGGAATGTTGGTGAATAATGAACTAACATCCAACGAAATCAAAATATAGCTGTCAGGAATGTTTACATTGGTTAGGTCTTCGAGAAACTGAAAAGAATCTTTAACGTACTTTTCATCCTTCTCAAAAACATTCGTCAAAAGTCCAGCTAAGAATTTGCTCAAATTATAAAGGGGGGATCCGACAAAACTTACTATTGGGCGTAAGGGATAGTCAATCTTGTGAACTTTGGGCAAAAAATAAAGTTTAGGGCAAGTACCATTATTACATTTCAAGAATTTTAGCAAAGCATCATCAATTCGTCCTTGCTTGTGAATATGGGCAACTAATTTGTTAAGTTTATTCTGTACGCTAGTGGTTGGGTCTTTCTGTAATTTTTTATACGTATTCTGTTCATTGAGTAAAGTTATAGCTTTCTCATTGTATAGTTCTACTGGCATAATGACCGTGACATTGCCTTTGTCAGCCCTAAGGACTAATAGTTCAGAGTGTGTTCTTGTAAAAAAAGCTTGGTTTCAATCATGCACTTAGATAAAAACCGAGAAAATCTAGTTTGTTCGATATAATTATGACGAATTAATAAGTTGTTCAGATAATTTGTGGTTATGTTAATGAATTTATTTCGTTTTTCTGCGATGTCCAATTTATTTGTCCGTGAACTCAAACATGATTGAAAAGTATATAGAAAAAATGAAAAAATTTTTGTTTTAAAAATAGTTAAAATAAGATGATCATATATGCTTTTCTCTTTTGAATGTCCAAGTATTTTTTTGTGTTCCTATTTCTTGTTTTAGTGTATAGCCATCATATATACTTTATATGTTCTGAGGGAATTTCCACATTTATATGTATCGTTTATTGTAGAGCCCTGATGAAGATTTAAAATAAATCGAAACGTCGACATTCTGTCAAATTGAATCTCTGTAATCGAGACCTAAAAGAACCCTCTCATTACTAAACCAAATTATCACAAAGGTCGTTACATTATTCCCAAAAAAAGCTTTCGATAATGTTTCCCACGAGATTCTTTTGAGTAAACTTGAATATAACGGAATACGAGGACCACCACTCAAATTTTCAGCATTTCCTGGATGAAGATTCGAAAAGGAATACCACAAGGTTCCATCCTAGGACCATTACTTTTTATAATTTACATTAATGACCTTCCAAATAACATTCCTTGCGATTATGTATGTAACTACGCAGATGACACTTCCTTTTTAAATATATCCAAAACATTAGTTAGCACAAAAACAGAGATCTCGCTCAGGAAAGCCGAAAGTTGGTTCAGCTCAAATAGTCTCCGCTTAAACATAGCAAAAACAAATATCTTGAAAATAGGAACTAGATCAGGATTACATAACATCGAAAGTGCGAAATTCCTAGGTATTCAAATCCAGAACAATTTTAAATTTAACATCCAAATAGAGAATCTCACAAAAAAGTTATCATCTGTTATATTCGTCATGAGCAGATTGAAACGATTAACATGCGAGGTTGTCCTGAGGGATATCTACTTTGCACTATTCCATAGCTCTTTATCCTATGGCATACTGATTTGGGGAGATGCGCCTGAATCTAATGAAGTTTTCTTAAAACAGAAGAGAGCTATACGAACGCTCGCAGGGATCAAAAACACCACTTCTTGTAGAGAATATTTTAAAAAATATCAGATACTGACATTTTACTCCCAATTTATTTATGCTTGTTTGATTCATGTTCACGAAAACAAGAGCAAATACATCACAAGTGGAGAATTTCATGATTATGCCACACGTAAAAGAAATGATCTATGTATTCCATACCGCAGAATAAAACAAGCACAGAAAGCCACAAATTATCTAGCAATCAAATTGTACAATCATCTTCCAGATGAGATAAAATTCTGCAGTTGCTTTCGAAAACGCCTCAAACACTTCCTGGCCTCCAAATGCTACTACTCAATTGATGAATTCCTGACAGACGAATTCAAGTAAAGTGAATATGAAGATGAATTTTTCTCGCTGTTCTGCTGGTTTCATTATTTCTTTTTTTTCATTGACAATCAATTATTACCTACCGTTCTGTAATGATTTGTTAAATAAATTTGATTTGATTTGATTTGAACCATGTATCCCAAAAAAGCACAATTTTCAGGAAATCAAGAAAACTTCTCATATCTCAATCGATTATTTGTTTTAGTTTAAATTTTGATGAGTGTGACTCAGTGCTGCGCAAACTCTCTGTCACTAAATCGAGATACAAGGTTTTGGAATCGATGGAAAATGAATTAATAGTCAGAATCATATTCGTATCTCAAAATCAGTGAATTTTGAGATACGAGGTTTTCACATCTGGGCGACGATATGTATGTATATATAAGACTGATTAAAAAAAAAATTAACTTTTTTTGTTTTCACGAAAACCCCCCCCCTAATTATCTTCAGGGTATCGAAAAAAGACCTCTGTAAAAATATCAGCTCCAAATAATAACATTTAGAGGTCGCTCATCAATTATTTCTATTTTGCCTACTAATAGCAGGGGAAAAATTTCTTTTTTCAATAAAAAATTGCTAGAACACAAACCAATAGACGGATTTCTTTGTGTGATACATTTTCGTGTAAGCAATCAGATACTCTATGAATATGTCCCTTACGATATTTCGATAAAATGTCCGCTTCAAAAGTTATTCGATTCGATGCTAATATTGAGATATTTTTGAAGAAAAAAATTGTTCAAAAAAATCGACTTTACTTGTTTTCACGCAACCCGCCTTCTAATCATCTTCAGGGCATCGACAAGAGGCGTCTGTGAAAATATTACCTTTGAATATAAATATTAAGAGGTCGCCCATCGATGGTTTCTATTTTCGCTGCTGATGGCAGGAAAAAATTCTTTTTTCAATAAAAAATTTTCTGTTCACGAACCAATAGAGGGATTCCACTGTACGATACATTTTGGTGTAAGGAACTAGATACTCTACTAAAACGTTCCATACGATATCTCGATAAAACCAGTCTTTCAAAAGTAATTTGAACTTTTTTTTCCGAAATACTTCAATATAAGGTATTAATATACAGCTATTTTTGAAGAAAAAATTCGAATAACTTTTGGACGAGCGGTTTTATCGAAATATCGTATGAAACATTTTCGTAGAGCATGTAGTTCCCTACACGAAAATGTATCACAGAGTGGAATCCCTCAATTGGTTCGTGAAGAAAATTTTTTTTATTGGAAAAAAGAAAATTTTTTCCTGCTATCAACAGCAGAAATAGAAATCATCGCTGAGCGACCTCTAAATATTAATATTCAAAGCTAATATCCTCACAGACGCCTTTTTCCGATACTCTGAAGATAAATAGAAATAGAGTTTCGTGAAAACGAACAGAATCGATTTTTTTGAATAATTTTTTTCTTCAAAATTACCTCAATATTAGCATCGAATCGAATAACTTTTGAAGGGACCGTTTTATCGAAATTTCGTAAGGGTCATTTTTGTAGAGTATCTGATTGTCTACACGAAAATGTATCACACAATGAAATCCGTCTATTGGTTTCTGCTCTAAGAATTTTTTATTGGAAAAAGAAATTTTTTCCCTGCTATTAGTAGGGAAAATAGAAATAATTGATGAGCGACCTCTAAATATTATTATTTGAAGCTGATATTTTCATAGAGGTCTCTTTTCGATACCCTGAAGATTATTAGGGGGGGGTGGTTTCGTGAAAACAAAAAATGTCCATTTATTTGAAACAGTCTAATATATATATATATATTATATATATATATATATATATATATACAGGTTCTTAATTTATTGGGAATAGCAGCAGTTGAATCAAATAATACTCTTTTTTCTTCACTCGAGCTTTCGAGACATTTATTGTCCCTTCATCAGGAGAACTGAATAAATACAATGGATAAACATAAAGACAAGGTTACAAGGATCTTACTCACGAATTTGAGGTTGAATTTCAAAGATGTAGTTGCATGAAAGATTAGAATGATGGGATTAATTTACAGAAATCAAAAGTGAATTGAATTTTGAAGTTGATAAAATTTCAATATGACATCATGAAAGAAAATTATTTGAAATAATCGAATATATAAATATATATATATATATATATATATATATATATTATATAAATATATATATATATATATAAATATATATATATTTTTTTTTTCACACTCTAAGTGGTGTCTACATCTCGATGGCCCGGGCTGTATCAGCCATGAGCCAGCGGAGTTTTCTCACTGCGGAAAGACTATCTGGCGAATAATGGCTACCGTTCCCAACACCACAGCCTTCTGCATCCATAGAAGAGTGTTGTCCGGAAGTTGGAGCTCGGCTAGGTGTTTCGTGGTGTTGAGGTGTTCAAGTCCATTACTGCTGATCACCAAAGGAAGCACCCTTACCTGCCTCTCAAGTTTCCACATTGCTTTAAGTTCTCTTGCTAGTTCTGAGTATTTTACGATTTTGCTGTCGTAAGCTTGCGCTATGTTGTGGTCGAGTGGTACTGAGAAGTCTACTATAATAGCTGTTTTTTCTTTTTTCATTAGTATCACGAGATCTGGTCGGTTGTGTTCGAGTGGTCTATCTGCTGTAAAGGGAAAATCCCAGAAGATTTTGGCTTGTTCATTTTCTGCTACCGCTGTCGGTGTGTATTTATAGTGTGGTGTGAAGTTTTTAAATATTCCCCATCGAAATCCGAGCATTTGATGAACCACTTTCCCCATACTATTGTGTCTACCTAAATATTTGGTAGACGCAAGCAATGTGCAACCCCCGATAGGTGCTGTACAGTTTCCTCCACTCGGTTGCAGATCCTACATTTCGTGTTTTCAACTTGTTGTTTTATTATAAATTTTGTGTAGTTCCTAGTTGGAACTACTTGATCCTGAATAGCGAGTAGTGCTCCCTCAGTGCTTGCATATAGGTAACCAGCAACGAGGTAAGTATGAGACCGTGTTTTATCTACTGCTGGCTGATTTATGCTGGCATGGAATCTTCCGTGTAGTATTTTGCTACGCCATCTTTCCCTCATATTTTCATGCTGACTTTCATCTGTTCTAGGTTCTGCTGGGCTGGCTAAATCGAGGGCAGTATATTTTGTGTCCCAAACCACCACTCTTTTGTGAAGCGGTAAGTTGCTCGAGAGAAAATAGTTTTTCAAAGATCTAATTTCTTCTTGCGTTGCAAGCTCCAAGCTGGACAATCCACGTCCTCCTTCCGTTCGGGAAGATATAGCCGTTCGATTGCTGAATTGGGATGTAATATGCCATGCTTTGTGAAACTGACGCGAACCCACTGATCCAATCGCCGTAGTTCCGTAACTGGCCAGGTAAGTATTCCGTTAAAAGTTAAACGTTAAAACGGTAGAGCCCACATGTTCATCGCAGTTATTTTGTTCCTAGCATTTAGTTCAGTGCTCAGAACTTTGTTGACCCGGTGCCGGAATTCCTCTTCAGCTATCTCCATGCTGCGTTTCTGTCTGATCTCGAATGACTGTTGTATTCCCAAGTATTTGTAGGTGTTCTCCAGGCCCAGACTACGTATCCTTGTACCGTCATCTATCTCCATGTCACCCCTTTCCACCATTTTCCCTCTGTTCACGTGTACAACCGAGCATTTCTCGAGGCCAAATCTCATCCTCACATCCGTGCTGAAATTTCTCACCAGTTCAAGTTCACCCTGCAGCTGTGCAGTTCCTCTAGCATAGAGCTTTAGGTCGTCCACATAGAACAGGTGGGTGAGCCTAGCATGATCGTCTATTCTGTAACCATAATTGCTCCGATTGAGTATGTTACTAAGTGGGTTCAGTGCAAGACAGAACCACTCCGTGCTCCAGTTGTCTCCCTGGAAAATGCCTCGCTTTATATTTATTTCTCTCGTCCGATATGACTTCGTTGTTTTCTTTTACTGACAGGGTAGTGCGCCAGGTTCCCACGAGATGTTCCCAGAGGTGTATTATGTCAGGATTGATTTTATATATGCGAAGAATCTCAATAAGCCAAGAGTGTGGCACGGAGTCATAAGCCTTCTGGTAGTCAATCCAGCACATCGATATATTTTTGAGTCTTTTTCTGGCCTGTTTTGTGACGACATTATCAATTACCAGCAGTTCTTTACAACCTCTGGCTTTTTTCTTGCAGCCATTTTGTTCCCAGGCTAATATTTTGTTATTTCGGATATGAGTGCTTATCTTGAACCCGATCACGGAGGTTAGTATCTTGTAAACAGATGGCAGGCATGTGATAGGTCTATAGTTTTTTGGTTGAGTTAGATCACCTTTCTTGGGCAGCATGTGAGTTATTCCCATTGTAAAATACTTGGGTACTTTTTCATGATTTTGGATGTATGTGTAATGCCAGTTGATTGTGAGCTGTTGACATCGCCTTCCACCAGTAGTTACAGATTCCATCAACTCCAGGGGCAGTCCAGTTTTTAAAGCGTTTAACAGTTTCGGCTATGTCTGTCCTTGTGATGGTTACATCGGGCATCTGTGTTCTATTTTTGAAATTTTTTTTTCAGTGTTTATCCAGCTGGCTTGTGTATTATGTTGCACCTCCTGAGACCATATGTTCGACCAGAATTCCGTCATTTGCTGCTCTGGTGGTGCTTTTTCTGATGTTTCTTTGTTGCCTGCGATATTGCGGTAGAATATTTTTTGATTGGTGGAGAAGAGTAGATTTTGCTGGAATCTTAGTATTCTCTTATGATATCTCCGCAGTCGGTTGCCAGGGCTGCAATTTTTTGTTTTATAATTTCCACATGTTTTTTGAGGTGTTGTTTATGTAACTTCTCGGAAATTTTAATTTTCGCTCTTCTGGCATACGTTTTTGCCTTCCTTTCTGTCTTTTTACTAATTTTCCCACCATTTAGGTTGTTCTCGAGTACTCCAATTTCTTTTCTGAAGTTTGTTATTTTGGCTTCCAGTCTTTTTTTCCATGGGGGTATTCCTTCGTGATTTTTGGATTCTGAAGGTGTTTTTTTACAATGAATGTTGCTGACCAGGGTTGCTGCGCAGTATATTTTATGACAGAGGTCCTCTAGATCTTCAGAGCATTCAAATTCTGTTGCTAGTGCACTGTTGACTATTTCAACAGTGTTCCTCACCTCTTTGAACAGTCTTATTCTGAATATCACAGGTCTTGCGTGCATTGCTATTCCCTTATACTCGAAGTCTAGTTCTCGAAATGATACCTTTATTTCTTCTTTTAGCTTTCGATGTTCATCGTCTTCTTGGGGTGCTTGTGGATGCGGGATGCTGTTTCTAGTATTTATTGACCTTCGAATTGAGATTAACCTTCTGGAATTACTGCCTCGTGTATATTGTAGTTTGATTTCCTCCAGTTCATCAGGGGATATGAGTCTTTTTTTTTAATGTTATTAATCTGGGTTGCTAGGTGTTGGGTTGTGAATGTCAAGGTAGGGTACTTCACTTTCCACTGTTCTTCGAGTTTGGCTCTATATCTGTCCTTTGTCGTCTCTCCTTCAGTGACTTGGAAGTGAGCATTCATAAGGTATAGGTTCATTTCGCGTGACCAATGCTGCCTTTCCCTTCTACGAGTAAAAGCGGGGTGTCCTTGCTCTGGGACGCCCAAGCTTCCACTCTGGTTGTCACTATTAGGGTTGCTAGGCCTTGTGGATCCGTTTCGCAGAGGGGTGCCACTCGCTCCACCTTCTTCTGCTAGAGACTGATCCGATCTTCCCTCAAGTGCAGTCCCAACACTGAGGGCGTGTTCCGAGGCTTCATTTGAGTTAATGAGAGCGAGTAATTATCTCAATGTATGGGCTGCTAACCCCTACATTGGTGACTCAGGTACGCGGGGGCGTCACTCCCCGATGATACAAGTATCACCCTGCGTATCTATATATATATATATATATATATATATCTTCCTCCCGAAAAACATAATTGGCGATGAGGTCTGGGATTATGCCGGTTTTGTTAAAATCTGTGAGTTCCTGAAGAAGAAGAGGTCCATCCAGTCTACAACACCGTCGATTTCAACCGTTGAGCACAAGTCGAACTAGGTGAAGAAGACAGGAGCCCGATCACCTGAGTAGCGCCCCGTGACGGTTTCATTTCAACAAGACAACGTGGTGAGCAATCCTTTAATAACTCCCAGTTTACCTAATCTGGCCCAAAATTAGTCAACCTTTTCCCCAAGTTTTGAGCGTAAAACTTGTATAAAGTTTTTTCTAGGTTTCTTCTAAAAAACCGATTTAAAAAGTTTTCTCTAGGTTTCTTTCAAAAACCGATTCATAAAGTTTTTCCTAGGTTTCTCATTCAGAAAACCGATTACAATAGTTTTTCCTAGGTTTCTTAAGAAAAAACCGACAACTTGATTGAAATAATAATCGATATAATTGATGATTGATACAATTACATAATAATTGATATAATTGATTAAATACGTAAAATATTAAAGTAATTCAATATTACTTCGATTAAACACTTTAGAGGTCGTAAGAACAAAACAAACAAAATGGCAGTAGATTTGTCGCTAGCTGAAAAGTTTGGTATGCTGTTACCCAAATTTTCAGGTGTTGAGAACGAGTTGCATTCGTTCATAAAAAGTGTTGATGATTATCTAGCGATGTTCGTAAATGAAAATATTAAGGTGAAAAATTATTGCTTCGCAGTGGTCAAATCGAAACGAATAAATAGAGCCCTAGCAGAAGTAGCAACGTCTGACATTCCGAATAATTGGGATGTTCTCAAACATTTCTTATACACTAAATTTGGTGATCAAATTAACTTAGACGTTTTGATACACCAATTAGAATTCTTAAATAAAAAACTCAATGAAGACATAATTTCCTTCATAGACCGAATAATTTCTTTGAAAATAAGAATAAATTATAGGATAGACGCAGATAGAATGCCAGATCCAGAAAAAGCAATTTATAAGAATAATATTTTGAAAATTTGTAAAACTGTTTTAATAGGAGCTAAGAACATATTTAATAACGAATAATGAATTTTCTTTTGATGTAAAACGCAACGAAAGACTATATGTGCAATCTAGCCCAATATGAATTACTTGATAGGAGTAGAAAAAATAAAAATTTCGCTCAGAATCATTCAAAAAATGTTTCAAGAAATTATAATTATACTTCACGAAATAGATCAAATCACGCATTAAATAATTACGGCGAAGTACCTTGATTTCCTTCGCAACCAATTCCATTTACTCAAAGGAATACTAACTACCAATATCCAAATCATAATAATAATTTCAAACCGAATCATTCAAGTAATGTTTTTAAACCAAATCCCAATCAAAGAATTACTACCCCTCCAGAGAAAATGTCGATTCAGACAAGAAATTATCCCAAGAAACGTTCAAACTATTCTACACAATATAATCCAAATCCCCAACGTAACTTTTATCATAATAATTACCAGAATGGAAGTCAACATAATAATCCTAATTTTTACTTTGAAGAATTAACGCATTTAGATACGAGGAAACAAAGAAATGAAAACAATTTGATTACTGTAAACCTTCAACGTCAAGAAACCACGACAATAATAGTCGAAATTTTCGCGAACTTTCCCAAGAAGACGCATTGACTTAAATCATAATTTCAATCATTCTAATCAATTACCCTTTATCGAATTTAAATATCCAAGATGTAAACTTTTAATCGATAGTGGCTGTTCAGTAAGTTTGATAGATCCAAAATTTTCTTATAATAATTTCTATGATAATATTTTTCAAGAAGAAAACAACATTAACTGCATGCATGAAGCAGGAAACTTCGAATGAAAAAGTATTACTTCCTTCATTTTCAGAATTCCGTATGAATGATAGTCACCCTTTTGTACTTTATAAATTTCATAATAATTACGATGGCCTTATAGGAGCCGATTTTCTTAATAAATACGGTTTAGCGTTAGACTAGGTATTAATGAATACCTATTGTAGAATTCCTCTTAAATATCAACAAGTATGTCAAAATCCAGTGAAAATCCCTGTCGACCTTAGTCATTTGGAACCTAAGTTAAACAATCAATTAATGAAAATTCTCCAAATGAACTCGAAAGCTATTCAGTTGCCAGGACAACCATTGAATTTTACAAGTAAAATTAAACATAAAATTCGTACAAGCGATGAAATACCTGTACATTGTAAAATATATCGATACCCTGAAACGCATAAAGAGGAAATTAAAAATCAAATTTAAGATTTATTGAAAAAGAATTACTCGCGATTGTTTGGTATAAACCAATCCTTATATGCTCACTCGAGAAGAAGAATTGAAATGGTCAACCAGCGAATGTCATGCAGTCGAAGAAGATTTCCTTTGCGATCAAGACTCCTTAACAAAACCTCCAGAATGTATGAAGACTGTATTGAAGACACATTTAGAAAATTGTCCCAGGAAAGATGTTATTCCTATATCAAATTTGAAAACCTTAGAAGATGGAAGCATCCTTTCAATAAATAATATGGAATTCAAGAAAAATGTCCTCAGCAAACAAAATATTACTTCACTTCACCGATGGCGATAATCCAATCGAAATGTATCATAAGTAACTTCCAAAAAGAGATATTCCCAACTTCGATTAAAAATGAAGAAAAATACATAATTCTACCAAGACGGCGATAATCCCACGAAACCAATCCCAAGAAGAGGAAAAAGAAGAATTCCAGGAAGAAGATATTCCAAATGTCAAATTAGAAGATATTCAAAGATGGAATCCAAGTACATAATCAACTTTTATTATTATTATAGGAATATTTATGTTTTTAATTATTTTATACTTTTTTATTTAAATATTTTGAAAAATGTGAAGCTACACCTAATCAAGGTGATACCTTTATCCAAAGGGGGGAGGAATTATGAATATGGCCCCATACTAATTAGATACATTTTATCTATATGCCATTTATTCCATATATTACTAAGTTGTATTTTGCAGACTAAGCAATGAACACCTGCAGTCAATACGCAGGAAGAATGAGATAAGAAATATTATAAATATCTGTGTCAGTTAATTAATCGATCGAGTAGCTCTACCAAGTATTTAAGTTGTTTTGTATTGAATAAAGTAAAGTAGTTTTTTTTTTTAAAACGAATTTTATGGTAAAAATGTATTATTTGGGACTGCAGTCGAATGAGAAATCTCTTTTTTCTTTAAACTCAAGCTTTCAGCTTTATTTAAGCCTTCATCAGGAGACAGAAAGTGAGATAAAAATTCAAGATCGATATTTGAAGTTCTAATCATCAGATCCATCAGAGACCATTAGTTCTTTAAATACAAATATTTTGGCAAAATATTTGTCATCTATAACTAATTACTTTCATCAATTTCCTTAAATAATAATAATAATAATAATATTTTGGCGAAAATATTTGTCATCTATAACTAATTACTTTCATCAATTTCCTTAAATTTAAAGAACTAATGGTCTCTGATGGATATGATGATTAGAACTTCAAATATCGATCTTGAATGTTATCTCACTTTCTGTCTCCTGATGAAGGCTTAAATAAAGCTGAAAGCTTGAGTTTAAAGAAAAAAGAGATTTCTCATTCGACTGCAGTCCCAAATAATACAGGCAGACAACAAAATACATTCGCTGTCGTGTTAATGAAAGTGTAAGGGTCGGTTTCATAAAACTTTGATTGTACTGTCAAATTAATTGGAGCAACCGCGATTCGTTGAAATTTCGAAACAAGTGATTCGATTGGTTCGAATTTAGGTAAGGTTTTTTAATCGTACAATTAAAGCTTTATGAAACCGCCTTAAGGTTTTTACTTTTTTACTCTTTATTTCACTGGGAAACACTGTTTCAGCAGGTCTGCCTGCATGTTAAGGTGCGTACAGACATGCTCCGAATGGCGTACCGCACCACGTCGCGTACATCAACGCGATCAACAAAAGTTCGCCATTATCTACATTGTGATCGCGGCGATGTGCGCTACGTTGTTGCACCCCGCCGTCCACACTTAGGTACGCGACGTGGTGCGGTACGGCATTCGAAGCATGTCTGTACGCACCTTTAGAACCGATATATCTGTCTGTTTTCTTTTTTCGTGAATGAAATATGAAAGTATGAATATCATGTGTGAATTGTAGACCTGCTGAAACAGTAATTCCCAGTGACATGAGGAGTAAAATAGTAAAAATCTTACACTTTTATTAACACGACAGCGAATGTATTTTGTTGTCTGCCTACATGTTAGAACCGATATATCTGTCTGTTTCGTTCTATTATGTATAGACTATGACAGTAGGAATACCATGTGTGAATTGCAGACCTGCTGAAACAGTATTTCCCAGTGAAATGAAGAGTAAACAGAAAAATCTTACACTTTCATTAACACGACAGCGAATGTATTTTGTTGACTGCCTACATGTTAGAATCGATATATCTGTCTGTTTTGTTTTATTATGTATACATAATTATATGAATACAATGTGTGAATTTCAGGATTGCTAAAATACTGGTTCTCATTGAAATGTTGAGTAAAATAGTAAAAGCAAAAATCTCACTTTCATTAACACGAAATCGAATATTTTTTGTTGTCTGCCTGCATGTTAGAACCGATATATCTTTCTTTTTTCTCTTATTGTGTATAGACTATGATAGTATGAATACCATGTGTGAATTGCAGACCTGCTGAAAAAGTATTTCCCAGTGAAATGAAGAGTAAAAAAGTAAGAATCTCACACTTTCATTAACACTACAGCGAATGGATTTTTTGTCTGCCTACATGTTAGAACCGATATATCTGACTGTTTTTTTTATTGTGTTTAGACTTTTATAGTTTGAATACCATGTGTGAATTGCAGACCTGCTGAAACAGTATTGCCCTGTGAAATGAAGAGTAAAATTGTAAAAATCTTACAATTTCATTAACACGACAGCGAATGTATTATGTGGTCTGCTTATATGTTAGAACCGATATATCTGTCTGTTTTATTTCAATATGTATACATGATTATATTATGAATAGCATGTGTAAATTGCAGCATTGCTCAAATAATAGTTCATAATGAAATGAGGAGTAAAACAGAAAGAATAGTACGTACTCATCAGCACGACACCGAAAGAATTATGTGGTCTGCCTGCATGTTAGAACTGACCTATCTGTCTGCCTCGTCATATATGTGTATTTGATAATCATATGAATAACAAACATAACTTTCAGCCTTGCTAAAATAACGTTATTTTTCATGAAATTTTCGATTTTCATGAACCTAGAAATTACACTTGGAACCGGATTAAATGTCTGCCATTGAATTGTCTGATATAGAAAAGTGTATACTACAATATATCAAAGAGGCAGACATGCTACTATCAAGTTGAAAAAGCCAGTTTTCACGTTTTTGGACTTCCGGCCACGCTCCAAGGAACCATTGCCGAGCATAGCGTCATAGTATACCTGATAATAATATGAAGTTTGCTAAAATACCGTAAGTCTGCCGAACGCTGGCTCTCAGTCTAAAAGAGCTATGTGTAAAAGCATATCAGACATGATTGGACAAAGCCGCCTCAGGTGGACTGGTTATGTGACACGCATGACTGAAAATCGTCTACACAAATGTGTTCCTTAGGGCGAGCTTGCGGAAGGTCGACGAAAGCAGGGAGGTCAATTAAAGCGCTATTAAGATGTTCTACTCAACAGTTTGAAGTCTGTCAACATTCAAGAAAATTGAAAAGAGCTTGCGCAGAACCGTAGCTAGTGGAGAAGAATTGTGGCTGCATTCACAGAAAACAGACCGGATAGGTGTCGTCAGAATAGTCCAGCAGAAATTTATAAGTGTTAAGATTGTGGACGAAGAATCTCTTCAAGAAATGGCTTGTTCAGCCATAGACGTGTGCACAGAACATGACGATGATTTGTAATATTACTTTGACATTGTCTTTTATGTTGTATATTCGGCAACGAATAAAGCTAATGAATGATGATGAGCTGGCCCAATGCCGATACCCCAACCTTCAGGACAAGGTAATTTTTAATCGAGGTTATCTTCCTCTAGTCTTTGATAAACCAACATCCGCCTACAAGACATCAGCAGGACAGATTTACTGGTACAAGGTGAGAAAGTTAATATAAAGTTGTTTATAATGATATGATTGAGTTACTGAAGTTTCCACCTTTTTTGATCAGTGGAAAATCTGAAAGAAGCTACGAGATTGCCTCGGAGCCTATCGACAACGCCGATGTTAATGTTGGATAGCCGAGGAACTTTCCATTCGATGGGCATGATTCAGTGTGTACCCCCGAAAACCACCACTTGCGACGGCAAGGAATTTAGCGTGTGCCCGGAACATATGGCAAAGGAATAATCCGAAATACTTCACAAATTTCCATTCAACGTTTGAGCGAAATAAAGGAAAAGGAATTCGAGCAGTGACAGTGAAAATGATTGGAAATTATGATTCCATCTCTGTTCGTGTAGCCGACCTTGTTGTTATGTCTGCTAAATTAATGGAGATTCCACGCATTCCTGGATGGAATAGATTTATGGAAAAATTTACATCGAACAAATCTTATGCAGTATCAAACATTGTGACTTTGCCCTTCATCAATTCCTCTCCAAGTGCTTACAATACCATGCCTAAAACGGGCACAGGAAGCAGGACAGAAGGCTTGCGTGGTGACGTTTGATCAACCGCTCTTTTTCAGAAAGCTTGTGATATAGTCGCATCTTCCACGGAAACACTTCTGAAAATTGTAGTTGTCCGACTTGAAGAAATGCACTTGCTCATGGAGGTGGATTGAAGGAACTCTTGTCGCTCATTTATGCTCCAGTATCAGTGGAAAAGATGTTGACCGGGCATGCTTACGAAGGAGCAGTCCGAGGCCATATGTTAACGCAATTAGCTTTGGGTCACAATATTTTTTCAAAACTTGATTTCTCTGCGGATGAAGCAATAGAGGTAGAGGATCTGTTAGAGCATTTCGATACTGGCACTGCTGAACAAAAGATGCAGATGTTTGAGGCAATTTGTGAACGGTTTGAACAGAAATTGCAGGTCCTGGAAGCAAATGGACCGACCGCTGCTTTATGGACCCAGTATTTCCGAATGGTAGTTTTGTAGTTCTTGTGAAGCAATTCATTGAAGCTGAGCGTAGTGGTAATTGGAAATTGCACTTAACAACCATCTCCAAAATGTTTCCGATTTTCCATGCTGCTGACCACAATAATTATGCAATATCAGCACATCTGTACCTGCAGAAAATGCAAGACTTAGAGCAGAAAACGGGATTCCGGAACAACCACGACTTAGTTTCTAAAGGCTACTTCACCATCAGGTGATCTGATAAATTTTGGTCTGGCATTTGGAGTGACATGACAATCGAGCAAACAGGGCCGTTCCTACCGGGGGTGCAGCGCGTGCCCCGCACGCGGGAGGCAGTCAGCAGGGGCGGCATCCAGGGCCGCCGCAGACATTTTGCCGCCCCGGAAAAACAAAATTTCTCCGCCCTCCTTTTTATTATCGCAAAATCTGATGGGTTTAATCGATTATTCGAGAAAAATTAGTAAGAAACTCAGTATCAGAGTATGAGTATTTGTATCCTGATCTGAATGAACGCCTCCGGATTTTTGAACAAATAACGTTGCATAAGGCCCAAATATGTACGAAAAAATTTTTGGTTTAACCAATTCGGATGAAAAATTTTCCTCTTAATCCCAATCTGCAAGGAAAAGATCGGTTTGCATTTGAAATTTCAAAGTTTGGCCTGATATCTCACATAAGGGCCTTTCAAGTCAGAATTTCGATTTTCCACCTGTGCGCGAAATGAATTCACCGTTTCTAGACTTTCGAACCACCCGGTATATCCTTCTACTATGACCATTATCAAATTTCATTCAGGCATCCTTTTAACTCATTCAAAGAGGCGCGTTTTCGAATTGTTGAAACGACGGCGCGTACTTGAGACGTTCGAAAAAAAAAAAACAGAAAGAATCACTACTTTTCTATCAATTAGCGAATAGAGCAATATACGGATCTTGAAGACACTGACGAGTTCATAGTTTTTTTTTTCAAGTTTTTCAAACCCTCCTAGAAATAAAAAATTTTTAAATTCTGATTAGCATATTGGCAAAATGAAAATCATATCAGAATTTCAAAAAACTATACGTTCTCCTTCTGTCAGTATTACCCTATAGGTTAAATTTGATTTTTATTCAGTTATTTGAGTACAAACGTGGTCGAGATCAAAAAGCCACGTCAAGAAGCGTCTTTTGGATTTCACCCAGAATAAGAGGTGAGTTTTCGATTTTAAAGAAGAAAAATTTGGAATGAAAAATTTGATTTACCGCTCCTAGAATTTGCTGCCCCCGGTGGTTTGCCCGCTATGCCGGTCTTAGCAGGCCCTGGCGGAGCCAGCTCGGTCCCTTTTCGTACATAGTAAAAAAAGGCGGCAAAATCTTAACCTGACGCGGGCGGCATATACCCTAGGAACGGCCCTGCGAGCAAACTCTAATGAGATCCATGAAGTCCAACGGAGGTTTAATACGAGAAAGGGGTTTGACAGACAACGTTCGTGCTAAATGAATCTTAGGAATGCCTGTTATGCAGAAAGTGTTTGAATCAATTGAAGATTTCGTCGGCATTCAATTTTAAAGCTCAGAGCAGCACTCTTTGAGCACTGGTGGTGTAGTTGGGGGAGATGCACTAATTTGTCACAAAGCACGGGTCACTGGAATGGAAGGACTGAAAGCAATCGTCGGCAACTCTTATCATGAACACACGTGTACAAACGCCAAGCTTATTGAAATTGATGAAAATGAGGATGATATTGATATAGAATCAATTCAAAAAAGCATCTTTAATGCCAAAAATGATCAATTTCGTGAACCGCAAGATGAGTTTCTTGATCTGAAGACATCGAGGCAGAACCAGATGAGGAAACAACCCTTGAAAAACCTCAGAATGACGGACCGCTGAATGATTCCAGTTCACCAGGGCCTTCCACGATGGAAAAGAGGCGAATATCGATTAGCGAAGAAGTTGGCTAATTGTGGATATGTTGTCAAAACTGAAATAAAAGTTGTTTTTTTCGTATGTAATGATTTTTTCAAATTTTTGTCTGATGAATCCAATGTTTGAATATTTTCATAGAGCTCACTGAAAAAAAATGCGTACAAAACGCAAATATTCAATACGCTTAATTTGATACTTGAAAAAAAATGAGTACGTATTTTCGTATATTCACTGGAAATATTCCCGGAATCACATTGATCCACTCGATATTTATTCCTTCAAATGATTGAGAATGGCGCAAAGATTGAGTATTCAATCCCCTGCTCGAGCGAAATTATTACGTAGCATAACATTTTCGGGTTCTCCATGCCATTTTTGTACCTGAGTCATCATCACGATCCCCTGATCGCTCGCCGAACGCCTCCACAGGCTCCGAGGCAATCTCTTGGCTGCTTTTAGCTTTTCCACAGGTCAAAACAGGTGGAAACTTCAGTAACTCAATGATCCTATTATAAACAACTTTGTATTAACTTTCCACTGTGTCAGAATTGTTTCACCAGTATTATTTCAAAAATTGTATTTTTTTGTTTATAAAAAATTTTGCATCGAACAAAAAAGAAGGTGGAAAATTTTATACAAGATTGATATTTATTTATTACACCATCCTTGAAAATTCCCACCCACGAACAATTTTTTTTTCGAAGTTATGAACAAAAAACCTTTTCACACCCTTTTAACCTTTAGAGTTCACCCCAGAGGGTAGATTTTATACCTTCATGTTTTACCGTCCCCAAGAACAAATCAAAAAATTACGCTGTTGACAGTCAGAGGCTTTATTGACTGGCCTATATGAGATGTTTGATAAAGTAGATACTAAAAGGTTCTGAGGTCAAATGTAAAGCATGAAAATGGGAGTCGGGATATATGATATATGCCAACTGATTCATCGTTTTATGAATTGAAAATAATCTGCCGATCTAAGTTTATCACGTGAAATTATTGAAGTTTCTGAACCTATTTCAGATGAAAATATGATAAAACCTAGGGTCTCATCTGAGTAAGATGGCCGATCGTTACACGAATTCCTACTGGCCAAGAATTATGTGACATGAAAAAAAAGACGAAAGGAGACGGAGACTGTGCGCTGGAAAAAAAGGACTCATCAACTTGCTTGAGGTAACGTCGGAACTTATTTGCTATGCTAGTTGGAGTTAAATGAAAATTCATTCTTTAATTTTCAAAGTGGTTGTTTCTATTGTTGTTTTCAATAAAATAAAAATTTAAATTGAAAAACATTTACAATGAACAAAAATTACCGGGCTTACTTTTAGACCTTTCAAAACAAATAAAAAGGCTATACCTAAATCGAATCATACTGTCAAATTATAAAATAGTAGAGGAGTTCTAGCTTACCTGTCTGCAGAGTTGTGGTTATCATAAGGGTAAACATGAGGACCTATTGGTATAGGAGGATACCTACATTCCTCACAACAGCTGCAATAAATAGTGGATGCTAGTGTAGGCCCTGGAACAGACCCTTGTCCGCTTCTGGGAAAGTTGGTATGATGTTGATAAAACGATCGGCACCTCATTTCCAATTGTTCCCAATACATCTTTTTTTTCTCGTGACTGTTGAATAATACTCAAATCAATGATACTTTTTCACGAAAGTCGCCTTCTAATTATCTTCAGGGTATCGAAAAAAGGCGTCTGTGAAAATATTAGCTTTGAATATTGATATTTAGCTGATGGCAGTCAATTTTTTTTTCAATAAGAAGCTTTATGTTCAAGAACCAATGAACGGATTCTATTGTGTGATACATTTTCGTGTAGGGAATTAGATACTCTACAAAGATATTCCCAAAAACTTTCGGAATATCGGACAACACTTTTTTTTAGAGTGTCTAATTGCTTATACGAGAGTAAAAAACAATAAAATCCGTCTATCCGTTGGTCAACAAAGAATTTTTTATTAAAAAAAATTTATATTTTATAATATATATATATATAATATATATATATATATATATATATATATAATATATAACACTTGAGGTGGTAACTCCCAGAATTTTAAGGATAAGAAAGATTTTAAGGGGTATGGGAATTGATCAGTATGTAATTAGATCCGCATTGCGATCGAAACGTTGGCTTTATGAAATGAAAAAGAGTGACCTAATTACATACTGATCAATTCCCATACCCTTAAAATCTTTCGTATTATATATATATGATTAAATTATTTCGGGTACTATACTATATATATATATATATATATATATATTATATATATATATATCAAGTCAGTTAGACCTAATTCAAGTACCAAGACGAAAAATTGAAGGCTCGATTTCATTCAATTTATTTATATTCATTGTCAGACTGAAGAAAGAGAAAAGTCTCCGAAACGTATGTTATTTATACATTGTTGAAGACGACTCATTTAATTGAAACTTGACATATCCAATCAGACAATCTATTAAACAAATATGAAACAGGTAGCAAATATCAATTATATTATTATATATTAGTTACTAACATTCCACTTGAGGAGTTCATCAGAATCTTGAAGTTTCTTTTTGATTCAAATTATTTCAAGTACAAGGATGAATTTTCTTCACAAATTTTTGGATGTCCCATGGGGAGCAATCTTAGCCCCTATCTTGCCTCATTAGCCATGACTGTACTAATCAGATTTTGTGTGGATCGTTTATCATTTCGCCCTTTTTTTTGTACCAATATGTAGATGACTTGATTTTGACAATCCCATTGGATGGCAAACAAGAGCTATTGAATACTTTCAACTCTTTCAATCAATATATACAATTTACCATTGAAGAAGAAAAAGAAAATTTCGTTTCTTTTTTAGATACTAAAGTCATTCGTACAAACGACAACATTATAAAACTTTATTGGTACAGAAAGCCAACATCTTCTGGTAGATATATACACTACAATTCTAACCATGATTGGCAGATGAAAATAAATGTTGTCAATAATCTAAAAAATAGGATCCTCAAAATAGCTCATCCTGATTATCAGCATGATTCCCTTAATACATTATATAAAATTTTGAGAGATAATGGTTATCCACATGGTTTTCTGAAGAGACTCATTTTTTGCACCTCAACAAATCAAAATGGATCGAATAATCTTGAACCAACACATGAACCCACTAGATCAGAAGGAGATGTTATTACACTGGACCCTAGAATAAAGTTTGCTTCTTTGCCATCTTTGCCAGGACTTACTAATAAACTAATGAATATTTTTTCCATTATAGAGAATTTAAAAATTGCCAAATATAACGTGGTCACTAATAGGTTTCTCTTCTCCAGCCTCAAAGATAAAATTCCAACCATGTCTCAATCTGATTGCATTTATTCTATTCCTTGTGTTGATTGTTCGAATGTTTATATTGGCCAAACTTCCCAAGCTCTTAGAAGAAGAATTAGCCTACATAAAAGTGATATCCCTCTTCATCCAGACAGATGTGCCCTGGCTTCACACGCAAAGAATAATGGTCATAATTTCAATTTTAATAATACTAAAATTTTATCCATCGAAACAAACAATGACAAAAGACTTTTTTTTTAGAAATGTGTTATATTAATGAACAAAAAAATGTAGTTAACAAAAAAGCAGACATTAAACGACTCAGTAGTATTTATAGATACCTTTTATCCATTGATAATAGTTTCACCAGATCAAACTAATAACACTCTATTTTATGTTCCTAGTCTTCTTCATTCTCTCAATTTTATGACAATTTTCTATGTCAGATTCTATATTATCTGACACGACCATTTCTGCTATGTCATTTTTAGTTTTACTTTTTTATAATGCACTTTTCGGGATAGTTGAATTATTCATGTTTCAATCTTAATGAGAAGTGTTTTCTATTGTATGCTGCCTTTCGCCATTCACAACTTGTCCTATGTAAGATTTTTTATATAATTGTATTAATTTTGCCCATTGACGTGATTTTTGTAGCATCCTGATGAAGGTCCCAAACTAAGGACCGAAATATAGATGTTAAAAGACCAAATGTTGTATTGAATAAATTGAAGCCCTATGCCGAGTACCCAAACAAGAATTTTGAAAATTTTATATATATATATATATTTATACATCCTAGTGCTGATAGACGTCCCGTATAAATCCAGGCTTTTGGGGTCCATCAGAAATAACGCGGTTCTCGCAAATCTAATGATGTATATGATGAAACGAGTTGTTGTAGGTTCTAGTGTCGTACTCAGTTTTTTTTATTCACCAATTTTTTTTCCAGTCATTTCAGTGCTATCTCACGTCCGTTCATGTTCGTAGAAGTTGACGACCGAACGTATATATTATGTATACCCCACGTGTTTTAGACGACCAACAGCGTTACCATTTAACGTCTGCACCTATTCTCTCAAATGCATTCAGTGAGTTTATTCAATCATGAACACATGTTAATTCCTTTCATATTACGCGAACTTAACCTTCCGGAGCTGGCGCTCATAGCTGGTACATGATGGCTGTCGCGCGGAGTGGGAGTCCCTATGTTTTTTCCAATAACTCTTCAATATTAGATGTCATTCAGATCAGTTTTTTTCAAAAGAGAAACAAGTAAATTATCGCTCAAATTAAAAAAAATAATATCAAATGAAATATTTTCGAATTTGTATTATCATATATGAAATCGAAAATTTCAAATATAAAATAAACTATCACTCAAAAAGGTCTATTTTTTCATATTATATCGAAAAATTATTGATCGTTAGCAGTATGTGAGAGTAGCTATAGATGGCCGAACATCTTTCTCAACTTGCTCATGAATAAATTTAGTGTACCACAGGAAAGCATCCTCGGAGTATTATTATTTTTGATAATGATATATGTGAGGTTGCAGATTCGATTGAAGATGCAGAGTCGACCAATTTTGTGAATGATACGAATTTCTTAATAGCGAAATGTGATATTAATGATCTACAGCTGAAATGAGAGGAATCCAAGAATGACTATCGCGGAAAAAATTCATTCTGTATGAAAATAACACTGATATAGTTGTTTTTCGATCTTACGGATCAAAAGATGACCAGCCAATGATGATGAATTCTGGTGAGGATAAAGTAAGAACTTCGAAGTTAACCAGTTTTCTGGGGGTCGTTTAAGATGAGTTTCTGCAATGCTCAAATCATATAGAGGACCTTCTGAATAAATTGAACAAAGTATGTTATGCCATGAGAATAATCAATAAATACATTCAAGATGGTACGAAGAGGATAATATATCTCTCATCAGATACGGAATAATTTTTTGGGGAGTGAGTCCAGCACTAAAGTCGATATTTATCAGTCAGAAATAATACTAGATTAATGCTAGGCATGAAATTTAGAGATTCGTGCAGGGGTTTCTGACGGTTTAAGGATTTTACATTCATGAGTGTCTAGTGTACTACATATAGAACTTGAACAGCTGATATTAACATTCCATATCATCGATTGTCTCTATCTGAAAAAAAAATCCATCTCTTATGTGGTAAAGCTTTTCAATTAATTATCTCATAATCTCAAAATAATCAATAGTTACAGAAAGTTCAAAATTAGAACCAAGAAACTTCTAGTAGATCTAGAGCCATATTGTTTGGAAGATTATTTAAGTCTTGTTGAATTTATTATTCGTGTTGTTTCATTTTTGTGTTTTCCTGTAAGAAAATATCATCTGAAATAAAGACATATATCTATTTATCTATCGATAAATATGTTTTTCAAAACTGAGGAGATGGGCATCATTTCTTGAGAAAAATTGTTCACTAAAAATTCAGATAATCCGAGATATAAAGGGTTATAAATGGCTGCAACTGCTTCCCTAATAAAATCTTGATAAAAGAATTGAAACCTACTAAAAAAGAGTATTATGAACTCAGTGTACAAATGAAAAGGAAAATCTTCGTTGTTTTGTTAACCATCTCCTTTGTCAGCAAAAAGGTTTATACGCCCATAATTCCTTCATGAAATGAAAAAATATGGCCAGAAAACCGAGCAGGTAACAGACTTTTCAAGTTAGTCAGATATCCTCTATTTCACAGATGATTCCTAAGCGGGCATTGTTTCGATCACTTTCGACAGTTCTTGAAACAGTTGATATGATTTGATAGATCACATATAAAATTGCCATATACCAATTGTTAGCTGCTTGCTGAATACGTTAATTTTTTTTTCAATAGCAATCAGAAGATGTACCACAGACTCTAAAGAACGCTGGTAACAATTGCAGAAGTAAGCCGTGACTGCATGCATGTACTAGAAATTGAGGGAGATAATTTGAGCATTATCTTGAATTTTGTTAATTTTTTATTCATTTTCATGTTTATTATACGGATATGTTCATGCTAAGAGTCATTAGGTTAAAAATAGTTCGTAATCGTACTGTCAGCGGTACATCTTCAAGAAAAATTAAGTTATTTGCATTAGCAAGCAAGTAAAGTTTGGTAATTCAATCTATTATTCGTCAAGTGATGTCAACTATTCCGAGGATTGATCGAACCATGGCTCGATTATGAATCACGAGTGATTAGATCAAAAAGTTCGACCCATAAAGGCGATGGTGGTCGGGAGTACAATTTATGGAGGTGGTGGTTCTCTAGACAACCTTTCCAGCAGTTAGACTCATCTTCTAGACCTTCAAGAATCAAGAACAATGTTTGACTCATTGAGGTGAAATTACACTGGGTAACAGAAGAACTTTTCGATTTATCTCAGAATTCGACTTATCGATGTTCGATTTATCGAGAGTTCACTGTATAATATTATCAATCTGTCCTTCCTTACCTGTACACTTGTTACTTTTTTTCTACGAACCTTTTAATAATAATTATTATTGAAAATTTTGAAGAAAAGAACAGGTGTGCAGATAGTTGGATAGTTTTCAATCTTAGACTTCACAGTGTAATTTTGGAATTATGATAAATCAGGAAGCAGATATTTTCAATTTTTCGACTTGCAGAGCTTTCTGAAAAAATCGAACAATTACATATCAAGGGCGACTCGTCAGAGTGGGCAAGGGGGGCTTAGCCTCATCATACAGCTTAGAGCCAAATTTCTATGAAATACGAATATTTCGGACTCAAGTGAACCATCATAATTTTTAGAAATTAAATTCAAATTTTAAATTAAGAATGTTTGGTCAATGGAAAAATGTAATATTCAGTTCATTCATCCTCATCGAAAACGTGAAAATCTCGAACAACACCTGACTACCTTGGCGCTATACTATTTCACTGTACGTGCACGAGAGAAAATTCGAAAGGCTGGGTATTCTGTAGTTCAGAATATCCCAGATCCTAGTCTCTAGTAGAGAATATATCAACCTTTAGAATGGCATTGGAGGCTTGACTCCCCTGCTATGGTCAATCGGGTCGACTTCTGACTTCGCTTCGAATATATTTTGATCTCAGGAAGGACGAAAGGATTGAATTCACAAGCGGCTTGTAATTGTTTTGATTCAAATTTGAATTCAACGGCAGTGATCTTGTGAACTTTGTAATTTTGTTATGAGGCATATTCGGGACTGAAATGGATAAATCAGACGAAAAAAACGATGCGTAAATATTGTAGATTCGATATTAAGGAATGATTATGGCCAGTACAATTTCAACACGACCTAGGCCAAATTTGATTGCTTTGAAATAAATCGAAAATAGTCAAAATGGAGGTTTGAATTTTATTCGGTATGATACATTGTCCTACCTAACAAGGAATAATACTCGATTTCTTGCTGGACAATATTCATAATTTTTATTTCATTGAAAAAAATTATTAATATATGCCACTCCTTCTCATGTCCAAAAAAAAAATATCCAAAGCTCCTAAGAATGTTAGCCTTCTCGGTTCGAATGACAATGAGCTATCACTATAACAATAGTTTTATGATAATATCCATCTAGGTATATGTATATGGACGTCGAAAAATCCGCTCATGAAAATTTAAACCTGATGGACTGGCCATCAAAATAGCTGAGTTTGTACTAATTATATGTATACAGGAGAAGGTAGACGGACCTCTTAGATAAGTCAATTTTTTCATTCGTTGTCTGTACACCATTTCCTCTTTTTCTGTTGAAATATTATTTGGGGTGTGGTAGAGGTCACTTTGACTATATTTTTTCAAGTTCATGAATTGTACTCAGGAAGAAATTAGCAAGTTCATATTTGAGTATTCCGTAAAATACCGTTTGGCTTTGTCAATATTCCGAGACTGAAGCCGAAAATTAAACCTTCGAAAATCCATAGCCTACTCGACGCCGAATTTTCTAGAACGCTCGTGTTATAACCAATGTTAGCAATGAATTATTATTATTATTATGCCCTTGATACAACCTATGATTTTCTTAAAAAAAATCAAAACATTTTGCACGAATATACGAATAAATAGGTATTGCAATTTTCTAGAACCTAAGACGAAAATCGAACTACCTATTAACATGAAATTTCCGTATCTCGGCTGCAATGATACGTGTTGCTGTGAAGCAATCTCGAAAGATACTGTGAGGTTTTCTTATAAAGATGTCATTGCGATTATTAAGTTCTTTGGAATTCATTCAATGTTTAATCCTTAGTACATCTATGATAAGTCTCAAAGTTGTTCTTCGATGTGATATTTTTTGGTTCCCTGCGACTCACTGTCACTTTACTGGTTGACTGGGATATGGACATACAAAAATCGGCTCATCAAAATCAATCTCAATAGCAAGGACGTCAAAAAGACGGATCCCTCGATTAGGTCGATTTCAATGATACCAGATCTTTCGAAGTATTTGTCTGCATCAGTATTCATAAAATTTTCAATAATAATCATGATTCCCTCAGGTTTAATTATTATTCGACAGTTTGAGAAGAAAAGAAGAAGAAGGTATAGAGATAGCTGCATACTTCTAGTTATAATGAAATATGTACAAATTTCTAAAAGTTATAGGGTTTGGACATACATATAATATTATAGTCAAAAATAATAATTTCAATTTTGAATTTTTTTTATTACGTTTCACAATCCGTTGATATGGTGTGGATTAACTATCTACATTTATTCACATTCGTGAAATGTATTCATGAAGAAATTAGCAAGTTTATAATCGAGTACCTATTTCAAAGGCTCTAGTCTGTGTGAAGCAATTAATTGAGGAAATGAATAAAAAAATAAAATAAATAAAAATATTATTGATATGTGAATACTGTTGGATATCTCATTCGAATGATGTGCAACCATAGAATATTTCGATAGAATTTTTTTGCGTAATCGCTGCCTTAGCTAGTGTGTTCTTCGGTTCATCTCAAAAAGTAGTTGATACATTTTAGATCTCCCCTGCCTCTCAATCACTTCGGATCTATATTTCAGGAACGATATTATAAACGTGTCGACCGAGAATTGGAATTCAATTTCAGCTTGAAAACCAGTTTTGTGAGCTTAATCCTCAAGTAGAGGAGAAATCTCAATTCTCGGTTGACATGTTTATAATAATAATAATAATAGTAATAATAATAGTAATAATAATAATAATATTTATTCATTTCATCACAGTTATTGATTATGTGCAATAAAAGGGAAATACGTCATACAAAAAAAAGGAAGAAACACAATTTTTAGTTATTTATATAGCAGCAGTAGTCAAAAAATACTTGAATATTATAGAGTTCGCATTGCAAAATCAGTTTTCGAGTTCTATTTTTGAAGATTTTCTTATTCTGAGCACTGTGATAAGATGATGGTGGACTGTTTTAAAGACATAAACTCTACTTGATGCTGCGATAAAGTGAGACGACATTTGGGCAATGAATATCTATCCATTCTTCTTGTTTTGTTGCGATTCTCAAAATCTATGAAAAGTTCTTTATGTTGACGAACAAACATTTAACATTTATAAATATACAATCCAGTCATCGTCATTAAACTATGCTCCTTGAAAACACCACGGCAAGTCTCTGTTCTCTTAATTCCATAGATTGTTCGATTTGCTCATTTTTGATCTTGAAATATTCTGTGTGATGAGGAACTGCCACCCCGAAAAATTATACCATATGATAGTTTGCAGAATATATTACCTTGAGAACTGGCGCATTCAAGTGATACTTTAAAACGTTTAGTGCGAGGTTTAGTGAGTATATCACCGAGTGCAGACGTTTACTAAGGGTGCCGCAGTGGGTTTCCCACTTCATTTCGTCATCAATATAGATTCTCATTAATTTTGTAGACGAGTGTGCAACTATCTCATTGTTTCTCATATTAATTGCCCTGGAGGTGTGAGATTTGATTTCCTTATTCGGTAAAACATTGCCTCTGTTTTGTCTATATTTAATTTGATTTTATTTGCTTCACACCATTGATTTACCTTGTTCAGTTGTAATTGAGCGGTGGATATCACATTTTCTATAGTATTTCTAAAAGCAGTAAAGTTGGAATCATCTGCATATAATAAAACATGAGACTAACCCTGAGTATTGTCCTATTCTGCTTCGCAGAATAATTTGCGAAATGGTGGAAGATTATTCATGGCCAGTATTAAAAACGTGTCAACCGAGTATTGAAATTCATCCTCAGTTTGAAGGCTGAAAAGTATGAGTATACAGAAACCGGTTCTCAAGCTGAGGTGAAATTTCAATTTTCGGTGGATGAGTTTATTATACTGGCCCTGAGTATTTTCCTACGCTGTTTCATAGAATGATATTCCATATTGAGGAAAAGTTTCTCTGCGTTATCTTTCTTAATTTTTTTATTTACCATGGGTGACTCAGGGGGTTCTGGAATGATTTGACGAATTTTGTCTTAAACCCAGGTTACTTACTTATTTTAAATTTCCAGCAAATATTTTTATCATCAAAATGTTACCGAAAATGCTTCTATGAAAATATTTAATTGGTCGAAAATTATAATAACGAATTCATTCTGAATTTATCAGATATCGAATTTTGAAATTGTGGGTTTCACGAGATTTTGGTGGATGGATCAAAAACCTATAACTGATAAATTTCTTTCAACTTTCTTCAAACTGAAATTTGTATTCTTTCATAGAAATATACTTCGGTAAAATAAGTCCTTTTCACAGTACCTACGATTTTGTTTGTTCATGTTTCTTATACATTTTCCAATTTATTTATCGGTCATTCTAGAGATTGAGTGTTGATTGCTTATAATTTTCTGAACATCTTTTCGTATCTTTCAAACAGTAGTAGATGAAAATTCCTTATATTGACAAGCAACTTGCCTCTGCAATAACTTCTTACAAGTTTAGCTTGTTATGTTGAAAAATTATCAGTTTCGTAACTTTCAACAGATTCGTAAAGGGGAAATTGATGGAGTTTTTTTTTAATTTCTTTCAAATTTTGTGACATTTCTGTCATAAATATTTATAAACCTCCGAACATTATTTGACCAAGAAATCTTAATGTTTGATGTTTTTTAAAGTAGCAAATGCATTTTCAAAATGCATTCGATTTATTCTGAATGATCGGTTTCTTTTCTGCTTTTGTCTTTTCTCATTTCAGATTGAGAATTACGAGTCTTTTTGGGAAGAATCTGTGTATCCGAACCCATCGACGGATAACATGAAGATGATCACACTGATGTCTCTCAAGATTTTCCTGCTATTTGATATTTTATGTTATTTTGTTTACGGGGAGGCAGGTTTTTTTCGGCTGAGGTTTTTTCCCCTGGCTGTATAGTATCGTATGATACTGGTGTTGATAGTATCGTATGATTCTATAGTATCATACAAAGAATGTTATGATACCCCGTTCTTTTTTTACCTCAGCTTAGGTACTTTTTGTTTCAACATTTATTGTATTATTTAAGCTCTCTTTTTCATAAGAATATATATATGTTTTTCTTTTTATATTCACACAGTTGTGGGATTCACCAGATTACCCGGACTCGTGAGCCAAGGGCAACCTTGCTAGTCACTCAATAAGGATATATAACTTGCCGGATTATGCCAACCGTTCCCAGTATTACGGCCTTCTGCATCCATTCTATATATATATATATATATATATATATATATATATATATAATATATATATATATATATATATATATATATATATAGAATGGATGCAGAAGACCGTAATACTGGGAACGGTTGGCATAATCCGGCAAGTTATATATCCTTATTGAGTGACTAGCAAGGTTGCCCTTGGCTCACGAGTCCGGGTAATCTGGTGAATCCCACAACTGTGTGAATATAAAAAGAAAAAAATTTATATATTCTTATGAAAAAGAGAGCTTAAATAATACAATAAATGTTGAAACAAAAAGTACCTAAGCTGAGGTAAAAAAAAAACTCTCAATTATTCATAACTGCTTTTGCTCTAGACTCATTATTAAAAATTACCCATTACTCCAACGGAACATTAAATCTTCCAATTAATCGCCCATTGATCAGATGATGAATTTATTCAATAGGTACGTGATACATTTACAATTATTTCTATACATTATACATCAACCAATCTGATAAATTGATATCAATACATATTTGTATTCGACATTAGCTTCAGCTTGAAAAGGGATCACATGACGACATTTCTGGAAATATCTGCACTCAAGCATAGGATTGAATAACAACAAATTCACTGTTAAAAAAATATGTTCAAACTAAAAATTTCATTATCCCCAATTAATCAACTCTGATAATCTGATCGATTATATTTTGATGAATAATGCCGTTCTCCATTATATATAAGTTCATGGGAGAAAAACAAGTGAATCTAAAGCAAACCTGAACAAATTAGATAACTTCACCTAATTCGGTGACCTTCTCAATTCACGCTAAAATCCGCTTCCATGCAGTTGATTCCGTTTTCAAGGAATTGTTAGGAATGAATATATAACAAAGAGAGAACGCAAGAATTTTATGTTTATATTTTTAGCATGAGCGTATTTAAAAAATGTAAATTTTTCGTGAATATTCATTAAAGAATATGCTTCTGATATCGTCTCGGAATAAATTCATTCGTAATCGCTTCCGACTAGGTTTGACGTCTGATAATGGACATATAAAAGTTCATCCAAGAAGAATGGCCCTCGCAAAATCTGACTTCTGGGATCATTTCACTTGAAAAAAAGTGACGATCTGTTTATTTTCGGTCCACTTGATATTCATTTGTCAAATTATTGGCATATAAAAAATTGTCGATATTGAAATTCGTGATTTTTTGAGATTTTTATCGAATTCAAGAATTTATTCCGAAATATTAAACATAGTACCTATTAGCCTTTCCCTTTTGAGATTCTACTTCAGGTAGCCATTATTGAGCTGTTTTTTGGCACTTTTCTGGGAGCCCTATTGCTTAAACACAATGATTGCTTGATTCGAACTCTCTAGATAATTTTTTGTTAGGACAACTAAAAACGAAATTTTATAAGGTTGAAATTGAAATGAGAGAAAATCTAATCGGAAGTATTTTCGAGAAATTTCTAAGCAAAATCAAACTCTCAGTAGAATGTCAATTGAAAATTTAATCAAAATGACTCTCTCAAACTTCATCTAAAGTCTGACGATCTCCTCCGGAATCACACTGTGTATTCATTGGATTGTCATTGGCTCCTTCATCGTCTCTGAATTTCTTTTCTAAGAATTAATTGAATAAAATAATAATATGTACCTTCTTCTTCTTGAAAATGTAGGTATATGAGAATAATGGATTCTTTTATAATTCATGACAGATGATATATTAATCAAGGCTGAGATTTTAATTGTGAGACAAATACCAGTGTTTTCAAACATTGGTTCCATCCCACACAGTTCTACGCCCCTTTCTCTCGCTTATGTATAATTGAAGTTTGAAGTTGAAAACATCGAAGTGAAAAATTTGAGATTAATAATCCTCGTGTTACAGTGGTAGTGTATAAAAGCGATCCGAAACGTTTCGACCGTATTACATAAAATATTTGGTAGATAGAAAAGTTCGTGAGCCATATTCCCTAGCAAAAATCATGAGTTATCAAAATCTTCATGAAATTCTTCCCAGTTTTAATACTGTACGATAAAAAAGTATTTTTGATGGGAAATCAAGAATGAATATGTTGATTATGTCAAAAAATACGTGGAATTGAGATGATCAATAGTAGTGTTCTTTGTTTTTATCGACGTCTGAAGCGCTTCATCCGTATTTCAGCGATGAATGTCTCCCCACATAGGATTCCCCATTTTCGATCACTATCTAAAATATTCCCTAAAAAAAATTTGTATGGCAAACCGGAAATGAAAAAAAGGTTTATAATATTTCATAACTCGAGGCTTTATGAAGATCGCCGCCAAGCAAGCCAGTAAATACATCCTAATATGCTTTCCTTCTTGACGTTCATCAGACGAAGATATCTGTATTCACAAATGGGGGAAGCGAAAACCGAGGTCATGCAAATGAAACAGAGTTTTTTCATATAAACAAGTATAAGAGACGTCTAGTAATCGCACCGTATAAAAATGATTATGAGACTATGTTGCCAAACCTCATGTAGTCTTATGCTCTTAATGTGAAATAGAAAGAACGTATATATCATATACGCAACTAGTGGTAGTCAGCGCCTCTATCGTGCCTTGGTTGAACTGAAATATAGGGTTTTGTACAAGATGAGAGTATCTGACGTCATCGGCGAAATTTGGCATAACGACTCAGGACGTTCCATGACGTCGAAAAACACTGAAAATTTCTCAAGACAATCCGACGACCGTATATCGGACGTCAGATTGCAAGCAGACGTCGACCACCTTTAGAGAGCCATACATTGACAATTTACCATCATTTCGACGTCCGATATACGGACGTCGGATTGTCTCGAGAAATTTTCAGTGTTTTTCGACGTCATGGAACCTCCTGAGTCGTTATGCCAAATTTCGTCGATAACGTCTGATACTCTCATCTTGTACCAAACCGTATATTTCAGTTCAACCAATTCACGAAGGTGGCGCTGACTACCACCTGTTGCGTATATGATATATACATTTTCCCTATTTCACATTAAGAGCATAAGACGACATGAGGTTTGGCAACTCTCAAAATCATTTTTATACGGTGCGATTACTAGACGTCTCTTATACTTGTTGATCTAAAAAGACTCTGTTTTCTTTGCATGACCTCGGTTTTCGCTTCCTCTATTTGTGAATACAGATATCTTCGTCTGATGAACGTCAAGAAGGGAAGAAAGCATATTTAGGATGTATTCACTGGCTTGCTTGGCGGCGAACTTCATAAGGCCCCAAGTTATGGAATATTGTGAAACTTTTTTTCATATAACTTTCAGTTTTGCCATACAAATTATTTTTAGGGAATATTATGGATAATGATCGAAAATGAGGAATCGTATGTGGGGAGAAATACGCTGAAATACGGATGAAGCGCTTCAAACGTCGATAGAAACAAGAAACACTCTTATTGATCATCTTAATTCCATGTGTTTTTTTGACACAATCAACATATTCATTATTTATTTTCCAGAAGAAATACTTTCTTCATCGTGCCGTATTGAAACTGGGAAAATTTCCAAAAGATTTTAATAATTCATGATTTCTGCTATTAAATATGGCTCACGAACTATTCTATCTACCAAATATTCATAAGAGTTTTATGTAATTCCGTCGAAACGTTTGAAACGCTTTCGTACACCACCACCGTAACACGAGAATTATTAATCTGAAATTTTTCATTTCGATGTTTTCAACTTCAAACTTCAATTATACATAAGAGAGCGAGAGAGAGAGTGGGCTGGAACTGTGTGGGGGATGGAACCAGTGTTTGAAAACACTGGTATTTGTCTCACAATTAAAATCTCATCCCTGATTTATATATCATCTGTCATGAATTATAAAAGAATCCATTATTATCATATACCTACATTTTCAAAAAGAAGAAGGTACATATTATTATTTGATTCATTCAATTCGTAGAAAAGAAATTCAGACACAATAAATGAGCCAATGACAATCCAATGAATAAACAGTTTGATTCCGGATCGGATCACATTTTAGATGAAGTTTGAGAGAGTCATTTTATTAAATTTTTAATTGACATTCTACTGAATGTTTGATTTTGCTTCAAGATATCACATTCCCCGAAAATTTTTCCGATTAGATTTTCTCTCGTTTCAATTTTACCTTATAAAATTTCGTTTTTAGTTGTCTTTACAAAAAATAACTTAGAGAGTTCGAATCACGCAATCATTGTGTACAAGCAATAGGGCTCCCAGAAATGTCCCAAAAAACAGCCGAATAATGGCTTATTGAAGTATAATCTCGAAAGGGAACAGCTAATAGGTGCTATGTTTAATATTTCTCATTGAATTTTCAAATTCGATAAACTTATTTAAAAAATCACGAATTTCAATATCGACAATTCTTTACATGCCAATAACATGACAAATTAACATCAAGTGGACCCAAAATGAACAAATTTCAGATCGTCACTTTTTTTCACTGCGCTCTTCAAGTGAAATGCCCCCAGAAGTCAGATTGTTCGAGGGTCATTTATCTTGGATGAACTTTTGTATGCCCATTATCAGAAGTCAAACCTAGTCGGGACCGATTACGAATGAATTTATTCCTAGGAGCCATCAGAAACCTGCTTCATGTTTCTGATGATTTTTTAATGAATATTCACGAAAAATAGACATTTCTTAACTACGCTCATGCTAAAAATATAAACATAAAAACACGTGTGGCACTCGAGGACTGCCGCGCTAAAGCCAATGCATAGCATCTATTCAAAGATATTATTGATTTGAAATATATTTTATTATTTATCTTACAAAACATGTAGATTATTCAGGAATGTTTATCATTGAAACTATATCTTTATGGTAACTGAAGTAAGAAACATAAGTTTGAGACTTAATGTTTTCTAAATATCTGGAAAATACCGCGTCAATAGTGGTCCCATATTTTGTTGTGGATCATCATTCATTTTTAAATTCAATTTTTCCGAAAGAAAAGTTGTCAACCGCTCTGATTTTTTATCAGCGAAGTTAATATTGAAATCGCCAGCCAAGATGAGTGGAAATTTATTTGTACCAAGTATTGTCTACCCTTCTTCAGTGTATTCCAGTAAAGTGCGATGAATAAAATGCTCTTCCTCGTTCAATTTTGGATTCGGAGAAATGTAAATTGCTACCATGACTGTATGTAAGCGGCTTTTTCTAAGTTTGCATAAGTTTGCATCAATATCTCCACCAAATGAGCGTCTAACATTAACATTAATATTCAGAGTCAAAATATTAGTAACATTATTACTATTTTGTTAAATAGCTTCCCCACCTTTTGGAACAGTATTTCGTTTGAATTGAACAATACAATTGAAATTAGGTATTTCAATCGGATTATCACGCGTCATGTTTCGGTAAGAAGTAACACATTGGTTTGTCTCGTAACTGAATCTTGTAAATCGTATTTGTGACCATGTGGACTTTGGCAATTGAAAGTCATTATTGAAATGTCATTTCTATTACTAATGAAATCTAAGACACTTTGAGCTATCGTCTGAACATTATTTAAAGACAGTCTTTTGAATTCTTGCAACAAAGATGCATCTTGCCTTCGATTATGATAAAACTTGAATGCAGAATTATCATTTTTGTTGTAATATACAATTTTTCAATATAAGTCACCCAAGAGAGTGCAACATAGACGAATTCCTGAGAATGTGATTTACTACACTCGTATACTATTTCGTCAAATGTTCCACCTTGCGACTTATGTATAGTTAGAGCAAGAGCTGAAGTTAATGGAAAATGTTTGCGTTTGGCTATACATTTTCAATCCGATGTTAATGAAATATTTGCCGTTCGTAATTCAATGGGAACAGAAAGATTGCCGACTCCATTTTGCACTGCTAGAGTGGTAGCACGCATCCGTCTAGTCGCAAGCACCCAAACGCCGTGCCGAAGTCTGCCGAACTGAACCGACGATACACGGCTGTGTTAGGTTTTTTCGTTACGGAATTTCTACATTCGCTCCCCGCGCTCAAAGCCTGAGATGAAAGCTATGCAATAGCTTAAAATTCTTGCATTCTCTATATATGTTAAATATTCCCAATAATTCCTCGAAAACTGAATTAAATGCATGGAAGCGGAATTTTAGCGTGAATTGAGAAGGTCATCCAATAGGCGAAGTTGTTCAGGTTTCGATGTGATTTGCTTAGGATTCACTTGTTTTTCTCCGATGAACTCATATAAATGGAGAACGGCATTATTCATAAAAAATAATCAATCAAATCATCAGACTAGCACTAGAAAGAGTAAATTACCATTATTTTTCAAATATGAAAAGTTGCAATTTATCGAAAAGATGTCTAATATGGAATCACAGACATCTATTTATATTTAAAATACGAAATAAAAAAAAAGGTGGAGGATGTACAGATACATACTCATAAAGATCTCGAATGAGAAAATTCGACTTATTCTTCAATTGTATATTATCCGTACGAAGTCAGCGTTTTCAGCGTCCATTCCATTAGGATGGAGTTGCATAAGCAGATCTTTGGACGTCCGTATCCGTATACACCTGATACCTAGATAGATGATGTTAGGAATTGGTTAGCTTTGATGATTCTTTCTCAGAATCTTCGAATGAGAATTCAACGAAAAAGCATAATTCAAAACATCACATGAACGAAATCAAGGCATTTCAGTTATATGCTTTGCTGGAGTAACCCCCCTTCTTTTCATAAGTATTGAAAGAATTGAAAATCTATCTTGTGATTGAAAAATTTCGATTTTATTGAATAGGATTTTTCCACGGTAATGATTTTCTCACAAACGCCCTTAACATTTTTCGCCCAAACCGTAAACCGTCTATACTTCCTATCGGTTCTATTTAAAATGAAGAAGATTTATTCGAAAAAAGTTTTTCTGCAGAAATGTTCAAGAAACTTCGATTCACAGGTTTCCTCATTCCCTATGATATTTTCAGAAACTCATAAACAGTTGATCTTTTATCCAAGTTATGGAATATTGTAGAAATTGTCATCGAAAAAATCTGACAAACTTTTAATAGGTCAACGCGGTGAATCACCATGTATGTGAGTAAAATTTTAGAAACATTAAAACAATCGAGAAAAAGAAAACTATTTGCCGTTACGGAGGCCACATCGAGAACACTTTAGAAACATAGATGACAAAAACTAATATCATTTCTGTCGCAAAAAGAATGAGGCTTTTTCCATCACTTTGAGAAACTAGCAAGCGGGTTCTGAATAGAGCCAACGCTAAAATCTCATTCAGTGAAAGAGGAAGTACAGATTTCTTTTTCAGCATTTGATTGGAGATGTGAAACTTCATTTTGACGCAATTGGATGTCACCACCTTAGTACTTTGTAATATTTTACTCATTACTTCACAACCAATTGCTTCAAATATCGAAGTTTTTTATGAAGATTTTGTCCCTGAGATGTATGGGATACTGATGAGGCCAAAAAAAGGTCGAAACCGGCATATCTCTCATCTCGGTGACAAAATCTAATATCATTTCTCCAACCTCATGATAAAAGATCTCTGAGCCTGGGAATTGAAAATAGTATTCATTTCGATTATTACTATTTTGAATTCATCTATGTTTCCAAAATTAAAACAATCAATTGGAAGAATTTCAGTTTTTCAATTACAAATCACAAATGACAAAAACACAAATGCATGATTCAGTAATTTTACAGAAACGGAACGTAGTTACTCTTGAGATATTCAAATGTCTTGAGTCAAATCGTAAACAGCTAACCAATAAGTGTCTCCGCCCCGGATTCTTGAAAAATCAGAAAATCGTCAGTTTTTTTCGCATGAAGCATTTTTTCGCGGAATCAAATGTAGCGAAACCGGGGAGTCTGTAGTTTTGTAAGAGGATGATTCCGTATTTATATACATCCTTCGAAAGAGCAAAAAAAAAATAAATATTAGATGAAAAAATCTATCAACCCTCCCCGGCTGTCGTGCGGACTTTTACTACGCAGCTATCTTAAACAGTCAGTAATTTTGAAACGGCCCGGTGGGCTACATTAAATACCTTCTCAAAATAGTAATATCCAAGTTAGGTGAATTATCAGAAGCATTGTGACAATGGTTAGAAAGCTATGAGGAAAAGTCCGAGTTTCAGCTGAAAACATATAGAGAGAACACTCTGTATAAAGTGGATCTGAAATCTTTCAACAATAATTTTTCGATAGAATATGAGAAGCAGACTATCAAGATTATATATAACAGATCTTTGAGTGACAGTTTGTTTCAGATTTGGAAATTTTGATTTCATGTATGATAATACAAATTCGAAAATATTTCATTCGATATTTTTTTTTTTGTGAATGATAATTCACTTGTTTCTCTTTTGAAAAAAATTCATATGGATGAAATGTTCAATATATTTGTGTGGTTATATTCATCTTATATTGAACAGATATTAGAAAAAACATGCCGATTCTCAATCCGCGCGCCAGCTCTCATGTATCAGCTATGAGCGCCAGCTCCTGAACGTTTAGTTCGCATAATATGAAAGGAATTAACCTTCGAATAAACTAACTGAATGCATTTGAGAGAATTGGTACAGACTCTAAATGGCAACGCTGTTGGTCGTCTGAAAAACGTGGGATATACGTAATATATTATACTTTCGGCCGTCAACTTCTATGACATGAACGGACGTGAGATAGCACTGAAGTGACTGCAAAACAAATTGGTGAATAAGAAAAACTGAGTACGATACTAGAACCTACAACGACTCGTTTCATCATATACATGATTAAATTTTCGAGAACTCCGCTATTTCTGATGGACCCCAAAAGCCTGGATTCATACGGGACGTCTATCAGCACCAGGATGTATATATATATATATATCTATATATATATAGATATATATATATATATATATATATATATATATATATATATATATATATATCTATATATATATACAATATAAGGATAAATAATGAGGGATCGGTGAAGTACATGGAAAAGATTTAACGGACATAACCCTCTGAAACGAAAATGAACCGTAGACAGCTGTTTCGGGCTTTCGGCCCTCATCAGTACGGTGAAAAGTTGGAAATTGAAATCACATAACGGAGTCAACACAAGGGAGCCAGCCGCACATTTGCGATTTCGGTTGGAAGACCCTGCATTCCAGGGCAACATCCAACGTCACCACGGAGGCAGCTTTAGCCACCTGCGTCACATCCGCATCCGAGTCCGGTTATGTGATTTCAATTTCCAACTTTTCACCGTACTGATGAGGGCCGAAAGCCCGAAACAGCTGTCTACGGTTCATTTTCGTTTCAGAAGGTTATGTCCGTTAAATCTTTTCCATGTACTTCACCGATCCCTCATTATTTATCCTTATATTGTGTTTGTATTCCTGGACTCGGATGTCACGCAGGTGGCTAAAGCTGCCTCCGTGGTGACGTTGGATGTTGCCCTGGAATGCAGGGTCTTCCAACCGAAATCGCAAATGTGCGGCTGGCTCCCTTGTGTTGACTCCGTTATGTGATTTCAATTTCCAACTTTTCACCGTACTGATGAGGGCCGAAAGCCCGAAACAGCTGCCTACGGTTCATTTTCGTTTCAGAGGGTTATGTCCGTTAAATCTTTTCCATATATATATATATATATATATATATATATATATATATATATATATATATATATATATATCCAACGAACAAACTGGCATCTTTTCCGAAACGGTATAGGCCTGCATCCTCGTGTATATTGGTGTATATTCAAGAAAGTTTGCACCGTACATTCCGACTTCCAGTTATATCCAGCGGATGGACTGACATCCGTATATTTTGATACAAGTAGGAAACAGTTCGACCTCTATATATTCTATTTCCAGGTAATCTGCCTTCCAGCAATGTTGACAATTCGATGTAATTCTCATGTTCGTGATCGGAAGTCATTCAAGATGTTTATTCATTTGATTTATCGAATGGCTGAAAGTAATAGTCACACTTGACTGAATAGTTTTTTATTTCGTTACCAATTGCGTAATTGGTAATTGTTTATCCATGCGATAATCATGTTTTCCAGATTCGAAAGTTCAATTATTCGCTCTGATTTGGATTTCGCCCACATTCATTCAGAATATACAAAAATTTTTCAACGCCTTATATCAGTAAGCCTCAATTTTGGATACTTTTTGATTCAGAAATGGAGAAGTAAAGATTCAATTTGATAGACTTCTGGGTTTGAAAACTATATATGAAATGAGATTTTTCCGTGTTTTGATATAACTATTCTGGATGTGTTTTTTCATATCACGTATTCTAAAAAAATTCCACAAACCTTTCGAGGCATATCGAAGATGATCCTCAGAATAACATAATAATTAATAATAATAATAAAGGCCTTTATTTATGCATGTGATATTGCAAATGGAAAAAACACATACTTATTTTGAACAACAAAAAGGCAGGATCCTGTGCACATTTAGTGCAACTATTCAATCCTGCTTTATCCATTGGAGTTCTCAAAACGTATAGAATTCCCACTGGCATGAAAACTGACAACCAAGATATCAAATACATCCATTTATCCTATATAAAAAGTCATTTCCCTTTCGAATCGACTTTCATATTTTCACATTCTACCTCGAAAAATTCTCCTCTGTTCATCGATTAAATTATTGAAGCGATAAGCGTTGAAGTACTGGAAAGAAGGACTAAAAATGCTGTTATGTGCGTAGGTGGAGTCAGGGTGTTTCAAAATTGTTTTTTTTTCATCAAAATCGGTAGAATGATCGCATTAATGATAGGTTTGGTAATCAAATTTTCTTGTTTTATTCAGTTTCAAGATCTAATGCAATGAAAAGGAAACGTACTCAAATACTGTTTTCAATCTGCACTTTCAAAGGTGCGACTGGCACTTGTCAATCTTGCCATGTTGGCAACTGCCAGATGACTTCTATCAAAGAATCAGCTGCACCCAAATTCCCGATTTTTCGAGGTTTCTAGCTCTCGTATGAAGAGGTAGATCTCAATGGGATTATATTTACATGCATTAATTTCTCAGGACAACTGTGAAGATACCTAATTCATGTAAATCCATAAAATCTATAACTTTAGCAGTATTAACTGATATTCAGTATATCAACAACAAAATTTTGCAGATTTTCGACGACGTTTAATTTGGAGTTTAGCGATATCAATCCCTTTAATACGTCCATTTCTCAATTTGAAAAACTGCTAGAACAAACGCTATCAGAATAAATATAAGAAAAAAAATTTAATTTTGTACAATTTCATTTTGGAACTACATAGTGTAAAATTAAATTTTTCATTTGGTTGTATGATTTTTTCCACTTAATTTGTGAATACTTTTTTGGGTTGGAACCTGTGTTTGTATTCCTATCTTTCATAAATAAAATAAAATGAAAATATCGGAGATGTTATAGTTTGATTAATCGAACCATCAGAACATCCGAAGAATGATGATAACACATGCAATATGGTACGTTTCAAATCAAACACTTCAAGAAAACTTGAAGTACCATACGTGAAAGGTGTCATAAAAAAAGCGGGAATCACCACATGAAGCAGGAGAACCACGTGAATATTTTACTGACTGAAGTGCACAACGATCGAGATAGGCGACTCAAACGAAAATGTCCAGCAGATCTGAAATAGATGTGAAAAAAAACTGGACAGGACCTCACAATGACACTTGAAAGCACTCAGATCTGAAGCCAGCAAATAAGCTCATAGAATGGATTTTTTCTGATTGCTCGTATTGTTATAATTATAAAAAAAAAATTTATGGAAAAAAAGTTGAACAATCCGAAAACGAATAATCAAAAATTACTATTCTCACAAGAAAAAAAAGTCCTTCACATTTACTCTGAATTTAATTAATTAAATTGTTAGCGGATAAACGAGCTTTTGTAAACCCCAATGAAGTCAAAAGCCGACCTCAGACTCACGTTTCGAACAAAATCTCTGCATAATGGTATTGGACACCCCACAAAAAGATTGATAATTTAAAAAAAGGGAATAAGAATTAGATGAATTCCAAATGAAAAAAATCACCTGCAAAGATTCAATAATGCATATAATATTCTACGGTTTTAATATCTGTTATAATTTTTTGGTGTGACTTCGAAGTTCTCAAGGCAGAATGAAAATATATCAATTCAAGAACAAAATAATGGGTGTATTCTGCTTTTCATCTTCCAATCGTGCGGTACAGGGTACAGATCTGTAACGCAGGATTGATCTTCACCTATGTGACCACCTTACAAATTCACCCATGAATCGGAATGAATTGTACAGAGTTATTAGGTTCGAGTTCGTAATAAGATTCATTCCTGATTATATAAGATAATATTCCGAGATCCAGCCAATCACCATTCTGAATGAATGACGCTGTATATTTAGTTTGAAATTCTTATGTTTTGTCGAAAAAATTGTAATATATATCGGTACAAATGAATGTTTTCGTCATATTGAGGTTGATTCTGATGCGAATCTCGAAATACCAAATTTTCAGTATGATTGTTGACAGATCTAAAACTTAGAATATTTCTGAATTGGTTGAGGCTTTCGCGGCCATCGTTCAATGTGACATGTTCTTTCGAGCATTTAGGCCGTCGTCGTAAATTAGTTCTCGACGTTTCGCCAGTTCGAGTGTCTGGCATCTTCAGGAGTTATATTTCAGGAGATGTTCTCACTGGACTGAGGCAGTTCAGTCCAGTGAGAACATCTCCTGAAATATAACTCCTGAAGATGCCAGACACTCGAACTGGCGAAACGTCGAGAACTAATTTACGACGACGGCCTAAATGCTCGAAAGAACATGTCACATTAGAATATTTCTGTATACTGAATATATGCAATGATAATATTTGGGAGTTTCATTCAGAGTTTTCTCCACCTACTTTAACAACATTTGAGACGAATCAATACATTTTGAGCATAATATGAAATAGATACTCACTTTGTATTTTTTTATCGTTGCAATGCGATGAAAAAGTTTCAGCGCTGAAAATTGATTGAAATATGTATTTCAAACCTATTTTCATGATCAGGCAGATATAGAAATATTTTATTCAGAAAGAAACAAATGATGCAAAATAGGTATGTTATCTTTGCGTAACAAAATACAATGGCAAAATGTCAACTCAAAATGATAATTTTTCAAATAAGAGTTTCTACTACGAAAAAGAATCTGAGTTAATATAACAATCTGATGATTGACTTACATACACGTACACGTCGTTCCCATATCAGACGAGTTTTTCGTGTGAAAATTCGAGGCGACGCATTTTCGAGTGATTCGGTCACTCATGAAAATCAGGTTCGTAACAAAACTCTGTACATTTTTAGTAAAATCCGCGAACAGTCCTAGTCCTATAATACAACCTATCGGCATCATCGAAAATGGAAAAGATTTTTACGAAATAAACTTTTTCTGCAAAAATGTCCAGGAACCATGAGTACCTATACCAGAAGTTGGAGAGTACTCAGAATAAAATGAAAGTTTCCTCAAACGTCTGATAGACCATCTCGGTAAATCATCCTTGATGGTATAAATTCATATTTGAAATCATAAATGATATTTATTTCACTACCTGTTCCATCGAACAGGAGATAATGGTTATTAGCCTGAAATATCATTATCTAATAAAGCACAGGTGGAAATTTTCACCGTTTCGGATATATACTAGAAAAAAAATTAGAATTTTGCCCTCATTTTGAATCTAATTTAACCAAACTAAGTTTCCATTTATCTAATTTTCACATAATTCAAGTCGACTGGCCTTTCAATATTTTCCCTATAATAATTCGTGAAGAATATAATCTGACGATTCAAATATTATAATTCATCGTTTCAATGAATATATTTCAGGATGAATTTTTCTAATAATTATCATCATGATTATTCTTGCACAAATGCAGAAGCAGAAATAGTTCAATCTCAAATTCCGCGCACCATAACAAGATCCCGGCAAAATATCTTCTATCGCCAGCTGCAATGTTATGTTTATTTCTTTACGATGCAAAAAACGTCTATAAAGCCATAAAACTCGTCTCGTGAACGACAGACCAGTGATGCCGCTTGCTCCGGATGCCACTTCAGCCGCTAAATGTAAAACCGAGAATATACATATCCGTGAATATAATATACACGAGTGTGACGACAGCGCCACCAAACCCGATCGCTCAGAACCTCTGACATACAGGACGTTCAGAAATGGTAAAATTTGGCGTCCAGCCAATTATCATCGCAATGTATAGAGGATGCCATGCTGAACCGTTCTGTGTGATTTTCAGCTGATGGTAAAGTGGCATCCGTATATCGGATGCCACATTACCGCGGATGCCACTCTTACCGCGATTTTAACATGGGAGGATGCCAAAATGTACCGTAGATATATATATATATATATATATATATATACATATATATATAAATATATATATATATACATCCCAGTGCTGATAGACGTCCCGTATAAATCCAGGCTTTTGGGGTCCATCAGAAATAACGGGGTTCTCGCAAATCTAATGATGTATATGATGAAATGAGTTGTTGAAGGTTCTAGTGTCGTACTCAGTTTTTCTTATTCACCAATTTTTTTTCCAGTCACTTCAGTGCTATCTCACGTCCGTTTATGTTCGTAGTAGATGACGACCGAACGTATATATTATGTATACCCCACGTTTTTTAGACGACCAACAGCGTTGCCATTTAACGTCTGCATTTATTCTCTCAAATGCATTCAGTGAGTTCATTCAATCATGAACACATGTTAATTCCTTTCATATTACGCGAACTTAACCTTCCGGAGCTGGCGCTCATAGCTGGTACATGAGGGCTGTCGCGCGGAGTGGGAGTCCCTATGTTTTTTCAATATCTCTTCAATATTAGATGTCATTCGAATCAGTTTTTTTCAAAAGAGAAACAAGTAAATTATCGCTCAAATTAGAAAAATAATATCTAATGAAATATTTTCGAATTTGTATTATCATATATGAAATCGAAAATTTCAAATATAAAATAAACTATCACTCAAAAAGGTCTATTTTTTCATATTAAATCGAAAAATTATTGATCGTTAGCAGTATGTGAGAGTAGCTATAGATGGCCGAACATCTTTCTCAACTTGGTTCATGAAGAAATTTAGTGTACCACAGGAAAGCATCCTCGGAGTTTTATTATTTTTGATAATGATTAATGATATATGTGAGGTTGCAGATACGATTGAAGAAGCAGAGTCGACCAATTTTGTGAATGATTCGAATTTCTTAATAGCGAAATGTGATATTAATGATCTACAGCTGAAATGAGAGGAATCCAAGAATGGCTATCGCGCAAAAAATTTATTCTGAATGAAAATAACACTGATGTAGTTGTTTTTCGATCTTACGGATCAAAAGATGACCAGCCAATGATGATGAATTCTGGTGAGGATAAAGTAGGAACTTCGAAGGTTACCAGTTTTCTGGGGGTCGTTTAAGATGAGTTTCTGCAATGGTCAAATCATATAGAGGACCTTCTGAATAAATTGAACAAAGTATATTATGCCATGAGAATAATGAATAAATACATTCTAAATGATACGAAGAGGATAATATATCTCTTATCAGATACGGAATAATCTTTTGGGGAGTGAGTCCAGCACTTAAGTCGATATTAACAGTCAGAAATAATACTAGATTAATCCTAGGCATGAAATTTACAGATTCGTGCAGGGGTTTCTGACGGTTTATGGATTTTACATTCATGAGTGTCTAATGTACTTATATAATACCAATACTACTTATAGAACTTGAAAAGCTTATATGAACATTCCATATCATCGATTGTCTCTATCTGAAAAAAAATCCATCTCTTATGTGTGTAAAGCTTTTCAATTAATTATCTCATAATCTCAAAATAATCAATAGTTACAGAAAGTTCAAAATTAGAACCAAGAAACTTCTAGAAGATCTAGAGCCATATTGTTTGGAAGATTATTTAAGTCTTGTTGAATTTATTATTTGTGCTGTTTCATTTTTGTGTTTTCCTGTAAGAAAATATCATCTGAAATAAAGACATATATCTATTTATCTATCGATAAATATGTTTTTCAAAACTGAGGAGATGGGCATCATTTCTTGAGAAAAAGTGTTCACTAAAAATTCAGATAATCCGAGATATAAAGGGTTATAAATAGCTGCAACTGCTTCCCTCATAAAATCTTGATGAAAGAATTGAAACCTACTCAAAAAGAGTATTAGGTATGAACTCCGTGTACAAATGAAAAGGAAAATCTTCGTTGTTTTGTTAACCATCTTCTTTGTCAGCAAAAAGGTTTATACGCCCATAATTCCTTCATGAAATGAAAAAATATGGCCAGAAAATCGAGCAGGTAACAGACTTTTTCAAGTTAGTCAGATATCCTCTATTTCACAGATGATTCCTAAGCGGGCATTGTTTCGATCACTTTTGACAGTTCTTGAAACAGTTGATATGATTTGATAGATCACATATAAAATTGCCATATACCAATTGTTAGTTGCTTGCTGAATACGTTAATTTTTTTTTCAATAGCAATCAGAAGATGTACCACAGACTCTAAAGAACGCTGGTAACAATTGCAGAAGTAAGCCGTGACTGCATGCACATGTATGCAGTACATACTAGAAATTGAGGGAGATAATTTGGGCAGGATCTTAAATTTTGTTAATTTTTTTATTCATGCTAAGCGTCATTAGGTTAAAAATAATTCGAATTCGTACTGTCAGCGGTACATCATCAAGAAAAATTAAGTTTTTTGCATTAGCAAGCAAGTAAAGTTTGGTAATTCAATCAGTTATTCGTCAAGTGATGTCAACTATTCCGAGGATTGATCGAACCATGGCTCGATTATGAATCACGAGTGATTAAATCAAAAAGTTCGACCCATAAAGACGATAGTGGTCGGGAGTACAATTTATGGAGGTGGTGGTTCTCTAGACAACCCTTCCAGCAGTTAGACTCATCTTCTAGACCTTCAAGAATCAAGAACAATGTTTGACTCATTGAGGTGAAATTACACTGGGTAACAGAAGAACTTTTCAAATTTTCTCAGAATTCGATTTATCGATGTTCGATTTATCGAGAGTTCACTGTATAATATTATCAATCTGTTCTTCTTTACCTGTACACTTGTCACTTTTTTTCTACGAACCTTTTAATAATAATTATTATCGAAAATTTTGAAGAAAAGAACAGGTGTGCAGATACATGGATAGTTTTCAATCTTAGACTTTACAGTGTAATTTTGGAATTATGATAAATCAGGAAGCAGATATTTTCAATTTTTTGACTTGCAGAGCTTTCTGAAAAAATCGAACTATTACATATCAAGGGCGACTCGTCAGAGTGGGCAAGGGGGGCTTTGCCTCATCATACAGCTTAGAGCCAAATTTCTATGAAATACGAATATTTCGGACTCGAGTGAACCATCATAATTTTTAGAAATTAAATTCAAATTTGAAATTAAGAATGTTCGGTCAATGGAAAAATGTAATATTCAGTTCATTCATCCTCATCGAAAACGTGAAAATCTCGAACATTACCTGACTACCTTGGCGCTATACTATTTCACTGTACGTGCACGAGAGAAGATTCGAAAGGCGGGTATTCTGTAGTTCAGAATATCCCAGATCCTAGTCTCTAGTAGAGAATATCTCAACCTTTAGAATGGCATTGGAGGCTTGACTCCCCTGCTATGGTCAATGGGGTCGACTTCTGACTTCGCTTCGAATATATTTTGATCTCAGGAGGGACGAAAGGATTTAATTCACAAACGGCTTGTGTTTGTTTTGATTCAAATTTGAATTCCACGGCAGTGATCTTGTGAACTTTGTAATTTTGTTATGAGGCATATTCAGGAAAGGAATGGATAAATCAGACGAAAAAAACGATGCGTAAATATTGTAGATTCGTTATTAAGGAATGATTATGGCCAGTACAATTTCAACACGACCTAGGCCAAATTTGATTGCTTTGAAATCAATCGAAAATAGTCAAAATGGAGGTTTGAATTTTATTCGGTATGATACATTGTCCTACCTAACAAGGAATAATACTCAATTTCTTGCTGGACAATCAAATATATTCATAATTTTTATTTCATTGAAAATAATTATTAATATATGCCACTCCTTCTCATATCCAAAAAAAAAAGCAATTTATTTACCGAAAAAAGTTGAATACAAATATTAGGCTTCTCGGTTCGAATGACAATGAGCTATCACTATAACAATAGTTTTATCATAATATCCATCTAGGTATATGTATATGGACGTCGAAAAATCTGCTCATGAAAATTTAAACCTGATGGACTGGACATCAAAATAGCTGAGTTTTTACTAATAATTATATGTATACAGGAGAAGGTAGACGGGCCTCTTAGATAAGTCAATTTTTTTCATTCGTTGTCTGTACACCATTTCCCCTTTTTTTGTTGAAATATTATTTGGGGTAAGATGATGGTGGACTGTTTTAAAGCTCAAGAGACATAAACTCTACTTGATGCTGCGATAAAGTGAGACGACATTTGGGCAATGAATATCTATCCATTCTTCTTGTTTTGTTGCGATTCTCAAAATCTATGAAAAGTTCTTTATGTTGACGAACAAACATTTAACATTTATAAATATACAATTCAGTCATCGTCATTAAACTATGCTCCTTGAAAACACCACGGCAAGTCTCTGTTCTCTTAATTCCATAGATTGTTCGATTTGCTAATTTTTGATCTAGAAATATTCTGTGTGATGAAGAACTGCCACCCCGAAAAATTAGACCATATGATAGTTTGCAGAACTGGCGCATTCAAGTGATACTTTAAAACGCTTAGTGAGTATACCACCGAGTGCAGACGTTTACTAAGGGTGCCGCAGTGGGTTTCCCACTTCATTTCGTCATCAATATAGATTCTCATTAATTTTGTAGATGAGTGTGCTACTATCTCATTGTTTCTCATATTAATTGCCCTGGGAGGTGTGAGATTTGATTTCCTCATTCGGTAAAACATTGCCTCTGTTTTGTCTATATTTAATTTGATTTTATTTGCTTTACACCATTGATTTACCTTCTTCAGTTGTAATTGAGCGGTGGATATCACGTTTTCTATAGTATTTTCAAAAGCAGTAAGTTGGAATCATCTACATATAATAAAACATAAGACTAACCCTGAGTATTGCCCTATTCTCCTTCGCAGAATAATTTGCGAAATGGTGGAAGATTATTCATGGCCAGTATTAAAAACGTGTCAACCGAGAATTGAAATTCATCCTCAGTTCGAAGGCTGAAAAGTTTGAGTATACAGAAACCGGTTCTCAAGCTGAGGTGAAATTTCAATTTTCGGTGGATGAGTATATTATACTGGCCCTGAGTATTTTCCTACGCTGTTTCATAGAATGATATTCCATATTGAGGAAAAGTATCTCTGCATTATCTTTCCCTCATTGTTTATTTTTTTATTTACCATGGGTGACTCAGGGGGTTCCGGATTGATTTGACGAATTTTGTCTTAAAAATCAGGTTACTTACTTATTTTACATTTCCAGCAAATATTTTTATCATCAAAATGTTACCGAAAATGCTTCTATGAAAATATTTAATTGGTCCAAAATTATAATAACGAATCCATTCTGAATTTATCAGATATCGAATTTTGAAATTGTGGTTTTCACGAGATTTTGATGGATGGATCAAAAACTTTCAAGTTGATTAAAGCCCACAGATTCGTTGAGGTCACTAATGAGTGAACTCAATGGAGTTGATTAGTTTTTGAAAACAATAAATACAAAATAGGAGATTCCTTGAGAAAACATTATCGATGTATACTTTCAATAAATGAGACATCCGATAAGAAGAAAACCTATAACTGATGAATTTCTTTCAACTTTCTTCAAACTGAAAATTGTATTCTTTCACAGAAATATACTTGGGTAAAATAAGTCCTTTTCATAGTACATACGATTTTGTTTGTTCATGTTTCTTATACATTTTCCAATTTATTTATCGGTCATTCTAGAGATTGAGTGTTGATTGCTTTTAATTTTGTGAACATAATTTTTTCGTATCTTTCAAACAGTAGTACCTAGATGAAAATTTCTTATATTGACAAGCAACTTGCCACTGCAATAACTTCAATATTATATTTCTCAATTCTTCATAACTGCTTTTGCTCTAGACTCATTATTAAAAATTACCCATCACTCCAACGGAACATTGAAATCTTCCAATTAATCGCCCTTTGATCAGACGATGAATTTATTCAATAGGTACGTGATACATTTTTAATTATTTCTATACATTGTACATCAACCAATCTGACAAATTAATATCAATACATATTTGTATTCGACGTTAGCTTCAGCTTGAAAAGGGATCACATGACGACATTTCTGGAAATATCTGCACTCGAGCATAGGATTGAATAACAACAAATTCACTGTTAAAAAAATTTGTTCAAACTGAAAATTTCATTATCCTCAATTAATCAACTCTGATAATCTGATCGATTATATTTTGATGAATAATGCCGTTCTCCATTATATATAAGTTCATGGGAGAAAAACAAGTGAATCTAAAGCAAATCATATCGAAACCTGAACAAATTAGATAACTTCTCCTATTCGGTGACCTTCTCAATTTACGCTAAAATCCGCTTCCATGCAGTTGATTCCGTTTTCAAGGAATTGTTGGGAATATTTAACAAAGAGAGAACGCAAAAATTTTATGTTTATATTTTTAGAATGAACGTATTTAAACAATGTATATTTTTCGTGAATATTCATTAAAGAATATGCTTCTGATATCGTCTGGGAATAAATTCATTCGTAATCGCTTCCGACTAGGTTTGACGTCTGATAATGGACATATAAAAGTTCATCCAAGAAAAATGGCTCTCGCAAAATCTGACTTCTGGGGTCATTTCACTTGAAAAAAAGTGACGATCTGAAATTTGTTTATTTTCGGTCCACTTGATATTCATTTGTCAAATTATTGGCATATAAAGAATTGTCGATATTGAAATTCGTGATTTTTTGAGATTTTTATCGAATTCAAAAATTTATTCCGAAATATTAAACATAGTACCTATTAGGCTTTTCCTTCTGAGATTCTACTTCTAGTAGCCAGTATTCAGCTGTTTTTTGTCACTTTTCTGGGACCCCCTTTTGCTTAAACACAATGATTGCTTGATTCGAACTCTCTAGATAATTTTTTGTTAGGACAACTAAAAACGAAATTTCATAAGGTTGAAATTGAAATGAGAGAAAATCTAATCGGAAGTATTTGCGAGAAATTTCTAAGCAAGATCAAACTCTCAGTAGAATGTCAATTGAAAATTTGGCTCCTTTATCGTCTCTGAATTTCTTTTCTAAGAATTAATTGAATAAAATAATAATATGTACCTTCTTCTTCTTGAAAATGTAGGTATATAAGAATAATGGATTCTTTTATAATTCATGACAAATGATATATTAATCAGGGCTGAGATTTTAATTGTGAGACAAATACCAGTGTTTTCAAACATTGGTTCCATCCCACACAGTTCTACGCCCCTTTCTCTCGCTTATGTATAATTGAGTTTGAAGTTGAAAACATCGAAGTGAAAAATTTGAGATTAATAATCCTCGTGTTACAGTGGTAGTGTACAAAAGCGATCCGAAACGTTTCGACCGCATTACATAAAATATTTGGTAGATAGAAAAGTTCATGAGCCATATCATGAGTTATCAAAATCTTCTTGAAATTTTTCCCAGTTTTAATACTACACGATAAAAAAGTATTTTTAATGGGAAATCAAGAATGAATATGTTGACTATGTCAAAAAATACGTGGAATTGAGATGATCAATAGTAGTGTTCTTTGTTTTTATCGACGTCTGAAGCGCTTTATCCGTATTTCAGCGATGAATGTCTCCCCACATAGGATTCCCCATTTTCGATCATTATCCAAAATATTCCCTAAAAAAATTTGTATGGCAAACCGGAAAGTTCAATGAAAAAAAGGTTCATAATATTCCATAACTCGAGGCTTTATGAAGATCGCCGCCAAGCAAGCCAGTGAATACATCCTAATATGCTTTCCTTCTTGACGTTCATCAGACGAAGATATCTGTATTCACAAATGGGGGAAGCGAAAACCGAGGTCATGCAAATGAAACAGAGTTTTTTCATATAAACAAGTATAAGAGACGTCTAGTAATCGCACCATATAAAATGATTATGAGACTATGTTGCCAAACCTCATGTCGTCTTATGCTCTTAATGTGAAATAGAAAGAACGTATATATCATATACGCAACTCGTGGTAGTCAGCGCCTCTATCGTGCCTTGGTTGAACTGAAATATACGGTTTTGTACAAGATGGGAGTATCTGACGTCATCGGCGAAATTTGGCATAACGACTCAGGACGTTCCATGACGTCGAAAAACACTGAAAATTTCTCAAGACAATCCGACGTCCGTATATCGGACGTCAGATTGCAAGCGGACGTCGAAATGATGGTAAATTGGCAATGTATGGCTCTCCAAAGGCGGTTTGCTGTATATATATATATATATATATATATATATATATATATATATCTTGATACAGCGGGACATATGGGGACCGAATGTACATATCGTATGGATCGCATACATTGATATACATTTGCATTTGGACGTATACATAACCATTCCTTTAATTATGTATATTGCAGAAACTGATTTATATCGATTTTTTCATTTCTTATATATTCCGGTACATATGGGTACCACCAAAAATGGATACAGTGGTAACTATTGGGACCGCATTAGATTGTTTCGAAATGTATATTGCCACGAAGATACTTACTGACACCATAGCTAATAAAATTAAGAAAGATATTTGTTTTATAAGTTGAAAATAGGGTATCGATAATATATGTTAGTTTCAGGGATTTCATATTTTACTCGAATTAGGAAAATCATTTTTTCGTTTTGTCTATGTAAATATGAAGGTTTTTTTCAAATTGAGAAACATTCTTACGTTCGTACATTCTCTAAGTTATCCAAATCCTTTCTGTTTCGATATGAAATACTTGATTTCACCTTTCACATGGGTTTGAATTTGACTGATAGAAAATGAATGCTTGGGGAAAGACCAAAAATATACTCAACTTTGAAAAGGCACTCTGAGTATATCATGATTTCTTTGTGAATTTTTTAATAATCCAGTTTTGATCCCTAATATGACGAGTGCCGATTAATTCGATTGTTTTTTCATTCACTCTGGAATTTGATAGAAAATTTGATTTCGATATTGTAGGTAGGTATGTTAGTTCAATAATCAGATTATTTTCTATTTCAATCAACATTCGAAGATACAGTGAAGAATATGCAGAAAAAAATCTGATTAATTCTAATTTTGTAACATTTATAACGCCACGTACACATGTGAAAATCTCAGCATAAACCAACTGCTATCAAGTTTAACTTCCCTCTATATTCATATAAAATATAGCAAATTTGAAAAAAAAAAACAAAGTACTTATTCATCATATACAAGGAGGTTTTACGTTCGGGCTATTCATTTACGAAAGTTGGTAGGAATGTAACCCTCTGAACTTGTCACCCTAGAAAGACTGCTATCGTGGCAGGGAATGGGATATATTGTCCGAGGATTTCACGATATCATGATATTTCATTAATCATAAAAATTATAATCCTGAGCCGGATTGATGAAAGTTTCTTGAATTCAATATTTTTGTCGAAATTTCATCGAAAAATGTTCAAACGCGAGAATGTTCCTTGTTTAAACCCTGTGCATTTTCATGAACAGAAAGAAAAAACTATAAAATTTTTTTCCTAGTTTGAGTGAAATATGAAAAGGCTTGAAACTAACACATATCATCGGTAGACACAACTTGACTAACCTTCATTGAAGGAAAAATAAATAATATCGCTAGCATTCGAAAATATTCTAGACTCGATATCTCAAAAGGTAAGTATCCTCGTGGCAATGTAACTTTCAAGATGTCCCATATTTACCACTATATCTGTTCTTGATGGTACCCTTTGTGTACCGGAATAAATATGAAATGAAAATATCGATATAATTTTATTTCTGCAATGAACATAATTAAATGAATGGTTATGTATATTAGAAAATGTAAATGTGTATCAGTATGCGATCCATACAATATATAGTGGGTATCCCAGACCTTTCAGACTAGATAGGTAAAAATGTTGTGAGGAATTCTGGGCTCGATTTTCGTAAAATCCGTTTCAAGATAATATCTTCATTTGTTTCGTAGATGTAACAATATTTTAGTATTTTATCGATTTCGAAGATAACTTTTTCATTTTCGAAAATATCTGAAAGAGTTTCAAAACTTTCAACCAGCACTTTTCGACTAGAAATATCGCAATATTTTCATAATAGAACATACATGATAACATTCGTCGAAAACCATACATGATATAGTTAGTTGAAACCATGTTTCTGGAAGCTTTTAAAATATGAACATATGAGTTAGCGGAAGGGTTGATGAAATAGCCGAAAAACTTACATCATTTCAAAGTCAGATATATGCAGACCGAATGTAAATTTATTTTATGGATGTTGCATTCTGGATTATTTGCATTTTTAAGTATACATAAAGATTCTATTGCTTTTGTTCATTGTAAATGAATACATTCGATTTTTACATTTCCTATATATTCCGGTACGACCTTACATTTAAGGACCAACAAGATATACAGAAACAGCGTTTTACGAGAATATTATGAGAGCCGCATTAGGAGGAATGATCTTCTGAAATGCCATGAGGATAGGTACTTACTAAGACTTAATTTGCCTCAATATAATGATTAGAGGAATTATTTTCAGTTTTGAGACAAAATTGCAGACACTTGTAGTGAAAATTTCAATGAGTTCCAGTCAATCTGAATATTGAATATCTTATCAATACAACTAGCAGTTTCCACACGCTGCTCGTTGAAACTTTTTTTAAGGAAACGAACAAATGGAAAAACCAAAAATTGTAATGACCAACTAATAGGTATTGAAATTGCCCAACTGTCAATTTCGGTCTGTAACCTTAACTCGAAAACCAAGAAACATCATGGTATAATTCGATTTTCACGAAATTTTTTATTTTGCACATGCATTCTAGATATCCTTCCTACAGAAATGGTTTGAATCTCGTATCAAAATCTCCCGAATAAAAAGTATCAAACTACGCAAATCCAATGTTATCGTCCTCGGGCGCATTGTTCGTTGTTACATCTAACATGGAAAATTATCTTCTGTCTTTGTTTATGTTTACGTTTAGCACTGCAGCTGTTGTGTCGTATCGGTCACCGCTTGATCATAATGATTTAAAGATCGTAAACGTCGAAGCTTCCGACTTGAGGAGCTGGGGTATTCGATGTTGCCGTCAACACTTTTTTAATTCATGTAATGGTTGTTATTTCATTATGAAATTATCGTTATCATATTTTCCTGACTTAGATACAGTTGAAAGGCATGAATAATATTCGAATAGATTTTTTATTTGAAAAGCATTTGAAGTTATAAAGAATCAATTTCATGAAATTTGTGATCCTCTGATGTGTTGAAGTTCGTCCAAAACTTTTTGATTTACGGAAAACTTTGTTCTTTGTTGAATTTTGTTCGTGTTATGCCTGTTTGTTCAGTTAACGAAGGCCTGAAATCAATTTTTTTCCAGAATGAACTGCATTTTTGATATGTCATGAGAGTAGGAACGGACAATTCCTTTGAAATATTCTCGAAAACGAGAATGAGAATATGTATGTAGAGCGGAAAATTCTAATGAATAAAACAGCCTTCTCCATTGTCATAGTGTGCATTTTGACCAATTAGTGGAGCATTTCTCTATTTGCTTTCTTTTCTCACTTGCTATCTTCATTACGTTCGAGTTGACGAAGACGAAATTATGTTCATGACTATAATAAAACAAGTCATACCAAACAACATAGTGTTTGAGAAATACCTTGTTTTGAGTTCAAGAAAAATGTTGGAAGAAATAATCAATATTTGCTTGCATTGGGATAGCGTCATATGCTGTCAGATTAATTTCGTTTTTCATTAACAGAAGGTTGGAGTTTGTGAAGTGTCTGATGCGAACCTAACCTTAAAATAGGAATGAAATAAAAGTGATCGGGGTTTTCCGATCAGCGAAGAGTAAAATTTTGTAGAACTAATATGGAAAATTTTCTTCAATAATTTTTTTTTTTTGGAAATGTAAAATGAGTGGGAAACGTTTGATTTTTTCTCGAAACAAAGGAACAACCCCCATTCTGATTGCATATTTTCGAAGTTTGCACTCCAGAATAGCGATTAGGAATTAAAGAGTCGCTTTTGCGATCAGACAAGATTTTGATATTTGGTTCAACTCGCCCAGAGCGATTGGATTTGAGTATTTTGCTAAACTCACGGAGCGATACTCAGAACATATCAGAGTAACCAGGCCCCTCTTCCGCCTAGGGCACTTTGGGCAAGTGCCAGACCCCGTGATCGATAGGGGCCCCGCTCAGATCAATTGTTCTGAACCGAGAGGAAAGAAGATTTCCTCATATTATTATAGAACTGATTTTTTCGAAAAGATCTAAACGGTTCTTTCTTTCAAAATTCCCTTTTGCGTACTAAAATTACCTTCAGGTAAAATGACGGAAGTGATCATTCACAAGTCCAAATGGATTGGAATTCCCAGTTTTCTATCAACAAGTTCTCGAAGGTTGCAATTTTTATGACCCTTGCTCATACTGGCATACACTAGATAAGAGCAATTATTAGCTTGTGTTATTTGTTGGGGTGGTTAGCCATAAAACATCTGTTCGAACCGTGTTGTTGATCACATTCTTACATTATTATATTCATTGGGAAGCTTCCGAAGAAATCCCCATTTAACCACATAATTTCAGACAGTTTTACAAGACAAGAAATCAGTGGCGTATCAGAGGGCTCCACAGAACTCGCGATGCTGGTAGGTTCGGCACCAAACGGGCCCCCAAGCCAAACTAAAAGCATGAAATGATGCCCCAATAATTTCATTCTATTGAGGGGTTTCTCAATATACCGTCAAGCTTTTCGCAAACATGTCAATCAGACTTTTGAGCTTACTCAGTTTTGGACAAGAAGTGGCCAGAGGCTTGGTTATCGACAAGTTGATGGATATGTTTGTACAAAAGAATTAAAAAGGGTGATCCAATTTTCTTATAAAAATGTTTCCAAATTCTTACCACATTGATGTGTTTCTAGTTTCTACACCATTTTCAAGTGTTATTCACAAACCGTCAAGTTTATTTCAGAATAGTCACTTTAATTTCAGAATGTGTCAATTGAATTTCAGATTAGTAAATTGAATTTCAGAAAACGTTGAATGTATTTCGGATCACTCAATTTAATTTCATTTGATATTTTCTAAAATTTAATTGACAAATCTGAATAAATGGTGTAGTTTCTAGTTACTTTTATATCAGAATTTACATTATTTCGTTTAGAAATTTTTGTTATACAATATATAAATTATTTTTATTACATTGTTCTCATCATTTCTCTATGAAAAACTTCAGGTAAAACTTATCATGAATAATAGATCTATAGAGGACACCCCAGATGGGGAGAGGCCGAATTTTGCGCCACGCCACTGCAAGAAATTTCAGGGCGAAATTCTGTAAATCGGCAAAATTCCCTCGACTTGATAATTAAATCACATCACGGCATTAGCGGCGGTAGGGAATTTCTCTGTATTTTCTATTTTGTATGTGGTATTCTTCGTAGGTGCCCCATTATCCTAATGTGCCCAGGACCTCCAAGAGGTTAAAAACGGCCCTGAGAGTAACTCGTATATATCAACTTTTTGGCTTTCAAAATGTTTCTCTGTAATCGACATTAGTCATATGCGAACAAAACTTTTAAAACTTGCGTTTTTGCTGAAGGTTGAAGTTGAGGTTGATGTCAGGAAAGGGTGTGATTGAGGTTCCATCATGGTCATCGATTTCTAAAATATGCCACTACCTTTTCATTCACGAAAATATCTGAAAACGATTAAAAGGTAGTACAGGCAATTTTTCCCTGGAAATAAAGCACTTAATTCCATTTTTTCATATAGTATGAAATAACAAATTTTTCATTTCAAATACGAACGCAATTAATTAGAAATTGAAAAAACTGAACATGATGTCATAATCCTAGTGAAAAAATGGTTCTTAAAGGTTTCAATCGTTTTTATATGTTTTCGAGAATGAAAAAGTTATGGCCTAATTCCGAAATCTAGTCTAGAAGTACCAAAAACAGCCAAAATCAAGCAATTTGGGATGTACTCTATACAGGGTATTTCATTGGTGAATTAATATACGGTAACCTGAGCTAGAACTACCGTAGAAGGTGTGTCAAGAGATACTTTCATCAGATTGATTCGTTTCGTGCTCGAAGCTTCAATTATTCTTTTGGACGATAAATCTTGAGTAAGACCACAATAAAATGTTGTACGTTTCAGTAACTCGAATACAGTTTGTTTTTTAAGGAAGATCATAGGCATAAGTCAGGTTATTATTTCATTTTTTGTGTTCATAACTATCGATACTAGCAGAATATTGAAAATGAATGGAATCTACAACAAACGGTACACGCATTAGAAAATTAAATTCCTCAAAGAATGAAAATATTATTTCGAGGCAGGAATATCTGTATTTCACGTGAAATTACTTGTTTTAAATGTACACTGGTCCCAATAACAACCATTTTATCTAAGTATTCTGGAAACGGTATCCATTACAAGAGACAATTTCATCAGATTGATTTGTTTCGTTCTCGAATCTTCAATAAAATGGTGTATATTCGAGTAATTCGAATACAATTCGATCCTTGAGAAATTCAATGGATATAACTTAGGTTATGATGTTATTTTGTATTTCCGTGTTTATGAATATCCATACGAGCGGAAAATTGGAAATGATTGGAATATTCAAAAAACTATTAATGCATTATAGATCAAAATTCCAGAAAGAATTAAAATATTATTCCCAAGTAGATTTGTACTTGATGAAGAAATTCCGTATTTGATATGTACACTGGTCCCAATAATTACCGTTTTATCTATTTCGGAAACGGTACCCATATCTACCTATACACCAATGGAAACAAATTGGGACCGGTCCTCGCATATACCTCAGCGCCTATAAAACTATTGGGTCCGGTCCAAAAAGTACCAAAGGTCCCCACATATACCGCTGGATCTCCGAATCGGTTCCCATATGTCCCGCTGTACATATATATATATATATATATATATATATATATATATATATATATATATATATATATATATATATATATTTTCAAACTATAGGGTAATTAGAATATTTAAATAAGGTCAACCAATATTCAGATCAAGAGTTTCTCGGACTATGGATTGGTCGCTGTGGTCGTATTAGTTGGCCTCCAAGATCTCCAAACCTCACACCATTGAACTATTGTTTGTGGGGCTGCTTCAAGAACGAGGTATACAAAGTTAAAGTTGACACTCGGGATGCTCTAATTCGACGCATTAGAAATACAGGATTTCTTTTTAAAGAAAATCACGAATCAATTAGAAAAGCATCGAGAGCCCTTCGCAGACGAATGTGTTTCGAGGTTTATGGCGGGATTTTCGTGCATTTATTGAAAAAATGCTATAAATGAAACTATTTTAATATAGAAAATGTTATTTTTTATAATGACGTTGTAGTTTGAGAACAAATGAAAATCGGATAACAACATATAAGTTTTCTTATATTATTTCGAGCTATAGAATACACACCTGAAGTTTGGTCCGTTCCTCCCGACTCACCCTGTATATATATATATATATATATATATATATATATATATATATATATATATACCACACCATACCACATCACCTGTACTCACCACACACAATCATGGAGAACGAAAAATTCAAAATATGTTGGGATATGTCGGTGGTCACAGATATAGCCGTGGAACATAATCGACCAGATGTGGTGATGTGATACTGGATTTTGCAGTGCCTCTGGACTGCAACTTGAAGAAAGCTTATGGAGAGAAGGTCAACAAGTATGAGGCCTGTCAAGGCAGATGAGAGATATGTGGAGGCTGAACAGGGTGGACATAAAACCTCTGATAATAAGTACCAACGGCTTGGTGCATAAAAATACCAGCAGACATCTGCAAAAGCTCAAACTACCGGAGAGCACCATTACGTGGATGCAAAAAGCTGTCATTTTGAGGACGATGAATAGAATAAGGCAGGTTATATACCCACATTATGAGAATAACAACTTTAAATGTACAGGGAATATCAAGCACCAGGGGATCATTATTGCTGAAGAGTTGAAGAATTGAAGATTGAAAATAAAATAGAGGGGCAGTTCAGAGAAATGCAAAGACTTGAGAGGCTTGGTGTAGAGAACTGGGTATACGGCATAAGGCTGTTTCTTAATGATATGTACTGTACATTGCAATCATATTGTTAAGCCCAGAATACATACATACATATACCCACATTAGAGACAGACAGAAGAAACTCTTGACGCAGATGTCCGGGTATATTCTCAGAAATCCCACAGATTGAATGTGTGAATAAAAAAAAAAATATATATATATATATATATATATATATATATATATATATATACATCCTAGTGCCGATAGACGTCCCGTATAAATCCAGGCTTTTGGGGTCCATCAGAAATAACGGGGTTCTCGCAAATCTAATGATGTATATGATGAAACGAGTTGTTGTAGGTTCTAGTGTCGTACTCAGTTTTTCTTATTCACCAATTTTTTTTCCAGTCACTTCAGTGCTATCTCACGTCCGTTCATGTTCGTAGAAGTTGACGACCGAACGTATATATTATGTATACCCCACGTTTTTTAGACGACCAACAGCGTTGCCATTTAACGTCTGCACCTATTCTCTCAAATGCATTCAGTGAGTTTATTCAATCATGAACACATGTTGATTCCTTTCATATTACGCGAACTTAACCTTCCGGAGCTGGCGCTCATAGCTGGTACATGAGGGCTGTCGCGCGGAGTGGGAGTCCCTATGTTTTTTTCCAATATCTCTTCAATATTGGATGTCATTCAAATCAGTTTTTTTCAAAAGAGAAACAAGTAAATTATCGCTCAAATTAAAAAAATAATATCAAATGAAATATTTTCGAATTTGTATTATCATATATGAAATCGAAAATTTCAAATATAAAATAAACTATAACTCAAAAAGGTCTATTTTTTCATATTATATCGAAAAATTATTGATCGTTAGCAGTATGTGAGAGTAGCTATAGATGGGCGAACATCATTCTCAGCTTGGCTCATGAATAAATTTAGTGTACCACAGGAAAGCATCCTCGGAGTATTATTATTTTTGATAATGATTAATGATATATGTGAGGTTGCAGATTCGATTGAAGATGCAGAGTCGACCAATTTTGTGAATGATTCGAATTCCTTAATAGCGAAATGTGATATTAATGATCTACAGCTGAAATGAGAGGAATCCAAGAATGGCTATCGCGGAAAAAATTCATTCTGAATGAAAATAACACTGATGTAGTTGTTTTTCGATCTTACGGATCAAAAGACGACCAGCCAATGATGATGAATTCTGGTGAGGATAAAGTAAGAACTTCGAAGTTAACCAGTTTTCTGGGGGTCGTTTAAGATGAGTTTCTGCAATGCTCAAATCATATAGAGGACCTTCTGAATAAATTGAACAAAGTATGTTATGCCATGAGAATAATCAATAAATACATTCAAGATGATACGAAGAGGATAATATATCTCTCATCAGATACGGAATAATTTTTTGGGGAGTGAGTCCAACACTAAAGTCAATATTTATCAGTCAGAAATAATACTAGATTAATGCTAGGCATGAAATTTAGAGATTCGTGCAGGGGTTTCTGACGGTTTATGGATTTTACATTCATGAGTGTCTAATGTACTACTTATAGAACTTGAACAGCTGATATTAACATTCCATATCATCGATTGTCTCTATCTGAAAAAAAATCCATCTCTTATGTGTGCAAAGCTTTTCAAATAATTATTTCATAATCTCAAAATAATCAATAGTTACAGAAAGTTCAAAATTAGAACCAAGAAACTTCTGGTGGATTTAGAGCCATATTGTTTGGAAGATTATTCAAGTCTTGTTGAATTTATTATTCGTGCTGTTTCATTTTTGTGTTTTCCTATAAGAAAATATCATCTGAAATAAAGACATATATCTATTTATCTATCGATAAATATGTTTTTCAGAACTGAGGAGATGGGCATCATTTCTTGAGAAAAATTGTTCACTAAAAATTCAGATAATCCGAGATATAAAGGGTTATGAATGGCTGCAACTGCTTCCCTCATAAAATCTTGATGAAAGACTTGAAACCTACTAAAAAAGAGTATTATGAACTCAGTGTACAAATGAAAAGGAAAATCTTCGTTCTTTTGTTAACCATCTCCTTTGTCAGCAAAAAGGTTTATACGCCCATAATTCCTTCATGAAATGAAAAAATATGGCCAGAAAACCGAGCAGGTAACAGACTTTTTCAAGTTAGTCAGATATCGTATTTCACAGATGATTCCTAAGCGGGCATTGTTTCGATCACTTTTGACAGTTCTTGAAACAGTTGATATGATTTGATAGATCACATATAAAATTGCCATATACTAATTGTTAGCTGCTTGCTGAATACGTTAATTTTTTTTTCAATAGCAATCAGAAGATGTACCACAGACTCTAAAGAACGCTGGTAACAATTGCAGAAGTAAGCCGTGACTGCATGCATGTACTAGAAATTGAGGGAGATAATTTGAGCATAATCTTGAATTTTGTTAATTTTTTTATTCATTTTCATGTTTATTATACGAATATGTTCATGCTAAGTGTCATTAGGTTAAAAATAATTCGTAATCGTACTGTCAGCGGTAAATCTTCAAGAAAAATTAAGTTATTTGCATTAGCAAGCAAGTAAAGTTTGGTAATTCAATCTGTTATTCGTCAAGTGATGTCAACTATTCCGAGGATTGATCGAACCATGGCTCGATTATGAATCACGAGTGATTAGATCAAAAAGTTCGACCCATAAAGGCGATGGTGGTCGGGAGTACAATTTATGGAGATGGTGGTTCTCTAGACAACCCTTCCAGCAGTTTGACTCATCTTCTAGACCTTCAAGAATCAAGAACAATGTTTGACTCATTGAGGTGAAATTACACTGGGTAACTGAAGAACTTTTCGATTTATCTCCGAATTCGACTTATCGATGTTCGATTTATCGAGAGTTCACTGTATAATATTATCAATCTGTCCTTCCTTACCTGTACACTTGTTACTTTTTTTCTACGAACCTTTTAATAATAATTATTATTGAAAATTTTGAAGAAAAGAACAGGTGTGCAGATAGATGGATAGTTTTCAATCTTAGACTTCACAGTGTAATTTTGGAATTATGATAAATCAGGAAGCAGATATTTTCAATTTTTCGACTTGCAGAGCTTTCTGAAAAAATCGAACTATTACATATCAAGGGCGACTCGTCAGAGTGGGCAAGGGGGGCTTAGCCTCATCATACAGCTTAGAGCCAAATTTCTATGAAATACGAATATTTCGGACTCAAGTGAACCATCATAATTTTTAGAAATTAAATTCAAATTTTAAATTAAGAATGTTTGGTCAATGGAAAAATGTAATATTCAGTTTATTCATCCTCATCGAAAACGTGAAAATCTCGAACAACACCTGACTACCTTGGCGCTATACTATTTCACTGTACGTGCACGAGAGAAGATTCGAAAGGCTGGGTATTCTGTAGTTCAGAATATCCCAGATCCTAGTCTCTAGTAGAGAATATCTCAACCTTTAGAATGACATTGGAGGCTTGACTCCCCTGCTATGGTTAATCGGGTCGACTTCTGACTTCGCTTCGAATATATTTTGATCTCAGGAGGGACGAAAGGATTGAATTCACAAGCGGCTTGTGTTTGTTTTGATTCAAATTTGAATTCAACGGCAGTGATCTTGTGAACTTTGTAATTTTGTTATGAGGCATATTCGGGAATGAAATGGATAAATCAGACGAAAAAAACGATGCGTAAATATTGTAGATTCGATATTAAGGAATGATTATGGCCAGTACAATTTCAACACGACCTAGGCCAAATTTGATTGCTTTGAAATCAATCGAAAATATAGTCAAAATGGAGGTTTGAATTTTATTCGGTATGATACATTGTCCTACCTAACAAGGAATAATACTCAATTTCTTGCTGGACAATCAAATATATTCATAATTTTTATTTCATTGAAAATAATTATTAATATATGCCACTCCTTCTCATATCCAAAAAAAAAATCAATTTATTTACCTAGAAAAGTTGAATCCAAAGCTCCTAAAAATGTTAGCCTTCTCGGTTCGAATGACAATGAGCTATCACTATAACAATAGTTTTATCATAATATCCATCTAGGTATATGTATATGGACGTCGAAAAATCTGCTCATGAAAAAATAAACCTGATGGACTGGCCATCAAAATAGCTGAGTTTGTACTAATTATATGTATACAGGAGAAGGTAGACGGACCTCTTAGATAAGTCAATTTGTTTCATTCGTTGTATGTACACCATTTCCCCTTTTTGTGTTGAAATATTATTTGGGGTGTGGTAGAGGTCACTTTGACTATATTTTTTCAAGTTCATGAATTGTACTCAGGAAGAAATAAGCAAGTTCATATTTGAGTATTCCGTAAACTACCGTTTGGCTTTGTCAATATTCCGAGACTGAAGCCGAAAATTAAACCTTCGAAAATCCATAGCCTACTTAACGCCGAATTTTCTAGAACGCTCGTGTTATAACCAATGTTAGCAATGAATTATTATTATTATTATTATTATTATGCCCTTGATACAACCTATGATTTTCTAAAAAAAAATTAAAACATTTTGCACGAATATACGAATAAATAGGTATTGCAATTTTCTAGAACCTAAGACGAAAATCGAACTACCTATTAACATGAAATTTCCGTATCTCGGCTGCAATGATACGTGTTGCTGTGAAGCAATCTCGAAAGATACTGTGAGGTTTTCTTTTAAAGAAGTCATTGCGATTATTAAGTTCTTTGGAATTCATTCAATGTTTAATCCTTAGTACATCTTTGATAAGTCTCAAAGTTGTTCTTCGATGTGATATTTTTTGGTATTCCCTGCGACTCACTGTTACTTTACTGGTTGACTGGGATATGGACATACAAAAATCGGCTCATCAAAATCAATCTCAATAGCAAGGACGTCAAAAAGACGGATCCCTCGATTAGGTCGATTTCAATGATACCAGATCTTTCGAAGTATTTGTCTGTATCAGTATTCATAAAATTTTCAATAATAATCATGATTTCCTCAGGTTTAATTATTATTCGACAGTTTGAGAAGAAAAGAAGAAGAAGGTATAGAGATAGCTGCATACTTCTAGTTATGATGAAATATGTACGAATTTCTAAAAGTTATAGGGTTTGGACATACATATAATATTATAGTCAAAAATAATAATTTCAATTTTGAATTTTTTTAATACGTTTCACAATCCGTTCGTATGGTGTGAATACACAAAATTTCATTAACTATCTACATTTATTCACATTCGTGAAATGTATTCATCAAGAAATTAGCAAGTTTATAATCGATTACCTATTTCAAAAGCTCTAGTCTGTGTGAAGCAATCAATTGAGGAAATAAATAAAAAAAATAAAATAAATAAAAATATTATTGATATGTGAATACTGTTGGATATGTCATTCGAATGATGTGCAACCATAGAATATTTCGATAGAATTTTTTTGCGTTATCGCTGCCTTAGCTAGTGTGTTCTTCGGTTCATCTCAAAAAGTAGTTGATACAGATTAGATCTCCCCTGCCTCTCAATCACTTCGGATCTATATTTCAGGAACCAGTCTTAGGGCCGATATTATAAACGTGTCGACCGAGAATTGGAATTCAATTTCAGCTTGAAAACCAGTTTTGTGAGCTTAATCCTCAAGTAGAGGATAAATCTCAATTTTCGGTTTACATGTTTATAATAATGATAATAATAATAATAATAATATTTATTCATTTCATCACAGTTATTGATTATGTGCAATAATAATCGTCATACAAAAAAAAAGGAAGAAACACAATTTTTAGTTATTTATATAGCAGCAGTAGTCAAAAAATACGTGAATATTATAGAGTTCGCATTGCAAAATCAGTTTTCGAGTTCTATTATTGAAGATTTTCTTATTCTGGGCACTGTGATAAGATGATGGTGGACTGTTTCAAAGACATAAACTCTACTTGATGCTGCGATAAAGTGAGACGACATTTGGGCAATGAATATCTATCCATTCTTCTTGTTTTGTTGCGATTCTCAAAATCTATGAAAAGTTCTCTATGTTGACGAACAAACATTTAACATTTATAAATATACAATCCAGTCATCGTCATTAAACTATGCTCCTTGAAAACATAGATTGTTCGATTTGCTCATTTTTGATCTAGAAATATTCTGTGTGATGAAGAACTGCCACCCCGAAAAATTATACCATATGATAGTTTGCAGAATATATTACCTTGAGAACTGGCGCTTTCAAGTGATACTTTAAAACGTTTAGTGAGTATATCACCGAGTGCAGACGTTTACTAAGGGTGCCGCAGTGGGTTTCCCACTTCATTTCGTCATATTTATAGATTCTCATTAATTTTGTAGACGAGTGTGCAACTATCTCATTGTTTCTCATATTAATTGCCCTGGAGGTGTGAGATTTGATTTCCTTATTCGGTAAAACATTGCCTCTGTTTTGTCTATATTTAATTTGATTTTATTTGCTTCACACCATTGATTTACCTTCTTCAGTTGTAATTGAGAGGTGGATATTACGTTTTCTATAGTATTTCCAAAAGCAGTAAAGTTGGAATCATCTGCATATAATAAAACATAAGACTAACCCTGGGTATTGTCCTATTCTGCTTCGCAGAATAATTTGCGAAATGGTGGAAGATTATTCATGGCCAGTATTAAAAACGTGTCAACCGAGAATTGAAATTCATCCTCAGTTTGAAGGCTGAAAACTTTGAGTATACAAAAACCGGTTCTCAAGCTGAGGTGAAATTTCAATTTTCGGTTGATGAGTTTATTATACTGGCCCTGAGTATTTTCCATATTGAGGAAAAGTATCTCTGCATTATCTTTCCTTCATTGTTTATTTTTTTATCTACCATGGGTGACTCAGGGGGTTCCGGAATGATTTGACGAATTTTTTCCTAAAAATCAGGTTACTTACTTATTTTACATTTCCAGCAAATATTTTTATCATCGAAATGTTACCGAAAATGCTTCTATGAAAATATTTAATTGGTCGAAAATTATAATAACGAATCCATTCTGAATTGATCAGATATCGAATTTTGAAATTGTGGGTTTCACGAGATTTTGGTGGATGGATCAAAAACTTTCATGTTGATTAAAGCCCACAGATTCGTTGAGGTCACTAATGAGTGAACTCAATGGAGTTGATTAGTTTTTGAAAACAATAAATACAAAATAGGAGATTCCTTGAAAAAACATTATCGATGTATACTTTCAATAAATGAGACATCCGATAAGAGGAAAACCTATAACTGATAAATTTCTTTCAACTTTCGTCAAACTGAAAATTGTATTTTTTCACAGAAATATACTTCGGTAAAATAAGTCCTTTTCACAGTACCTACGATTTTGTTTGTTCATGTTTCTTATACATTTTCCAATTTATTTATCGGTCATTCTAGAGATTGAGTGTTGATTGCTTTTACTTTTGTGAACATCATTTTTTCGTATCTTTCAAACAGTAGTAGATGAAAATTCCTTATATTGACAAGCAACTTGCCTCTGCAATAACTTCAATATTATATTTCTCAATTCTTCATAACTGCTTTTGCTCTAGACTCATTATTAAAAATTACCCATTACTCACACGGAACATTGAAATCTTCCAATTAATCGCCCTTTGATCAGATGATGAATTTATTCAATATGTACGTGATACATTTTCAATTATTTCTATACATTATACATCAACCAATCTGACAAATTAATATCAATACATATTTGTATTCGACATTAGCTTCAGCTTGAAAAGGGATCACATGACGACATTTCTGGAAATATCTGCACTCAAGCATAGGATTGAATAACAACAAATTCACTGTTAAAAAAATATGTTCAAACTGAAAATTTCATTATCCCCAATTAATCAACTCTGATAATCTGATCGATTTTATTTTGATGAATAATGCCGTTCTCCATTATATATAAGTTCATGGGAGAAAAACAAGTGAATCTAAAGCAAATCATATCGAAACCTGAACAAATTAGATAACTTCACCTAATTTGGTGACCTTCTCAATTCACGCTAAAATCCGCTTCCATGCAGTTGATTCCGTTTTCAAGGAATTGTTGGGAATATATAACAAAGAGAGAACGCAAGAATTTTATGTTTATATTTCCAGCATGAGCGTATTTAAAAAATGTATATTTTTCGTGAATATTCATTATAGAATATGCTTCTGATATCGTCTCGGAATAAATTCATTCGTAATCGCTTCCGACTAGGTTTGACGTCTGATAATGGACATATAAAAGTTCATCCAAGAAAAATGGCCCTCGCAAAATCTGACTTCTGGGGTCATTTCACTTGAAAAAAAGTGACGATCTGTTTATTTTCGGTCCACTTGATATTCATTTTTCAAATTATTGGCATATAAAAAATTGTCGATATTGAAATTCGTGATTTTTCGAGATTTTTATCGAATTAAAAAATTTATTCCGAAATATTAAACATAGTACCTATTAGCCTTTTCCTTTTGAGATTCTACTTCAAGTAGCCATTATTCAGCTGTTTTTTGGCACTTTTCTGGCAGCCCTATTGCTTAAACACAATGAGAGAAAATCTAATCGGAAGTATTTTCGAGAAATTTCTAAGCAAAATCAAACTCTCAGTAGAATGTCAATTGGAAATTTAATCAAAATGACTCTCTCAAACTTCATCTAAAGTCTGACGATCTCCTCCGGAATCACACTGTGTATTCATTGGATTGTCATTGGCTCCTTCATCGTCTCTGAATTTCTTTTCTAAGAATTAATTGAATAAAATAATAATATGTACCTTCTTCTTCTTGAAAATGTAGGTATATGAGAATAATGGATTCTTTTATAATTTATGACAGATGATATATTAATCAAGGCTGAGATTTTAATTGAGAGACAAATACCAGTGTTTTCAAACATTGGTTCCATCCAACACAGTTCTACGCCCCTTTCTCTCGCTTATGTATAATTGAAGTTTGAAGTTGAAAGATCGAAGTGAAAAATTTGAGATTAATAATCCTCGTATTACAGTGGTAGTGTACAAAAGCGATGCGAAACGTTTCGACCGTATTACATAAAATATTTGGTAGATAGAAAAGTTCGTGAGCCATATTCCCTAGCAAAAATCATGAGTTATCAAAATCTTCATGAAATTTTTCCCAGTTTTAATACTGCACGATAAAAAAGTATTTTTTATGGGAAATCAAGAATGAATATTTTGATTATGTCAAAAAATACGTGGAATTAAGATGATCAATAGTAGTGTTCTTGGTTTTTATTGACGTCTGAAGCGCTTCATCCGTATTTCAGCGATGAATGTCTCCCCACATAGGATTCCCCATTTTCGATCATTATCCAAAATATTCCCTAAAAAAATTTGTATGGCAAACCGGAAAGTTCAATGAAAAAAAGGTTTATAATATTCCATAACTCTAGGCTTTATGAAGATCGCCGCCAAGCAAGCCAGTAAATACATCCTAATATGCTTTCCTTCTTGACGTTCATCAGACGAAGATATCTGTATTCACAAATGGGGGAAGCGAAAACCGAGGTCATGCAAATGAAACAGAGTTTTTTCATATAAACAAGTATAAGAGACGTCTAGTAATCGCACCGTATAAAAATGATTATGAGACTATGTTGCCAAACCTCATGTCGTCTTATGCTTTTAATGTGAAATAGAGAGAACGTATATATCATATACGCAACTAGTGGTAGTCAGCGCCTCTATCGAGCCTTGGTTGAACTGAAATATACGGTTTTGTACAAGATGAGAGTATCTGACGTCATCGGCGAAATTTGGCATAACGACTCAGGACGTTCCATGACGTCGAAAAACACTGAAAATTTCTCAAGACAATCCGACGTCCGTATATCGGACGTCAGATTGCAAGCGGACGTCGAAATGATGGTAAATTGGCAATGTATGGCTCTCCAAAGGCGGTTTGCTGTATATATATAATTACATAATATGGCCCCATACTAATTAGATACATTGTTTATCTATATACCATTGATTCGATATATTACTATGTTTTATTTTGCAGACTAAGCAATGAACACCTGCAGTTAATACGCAGGAAGAATGAGATAAGAAATATTATAAATATCTGTGAATGACAATTTCTAGTCAGTTAATTAATCGATCTAGTAGCTCTACCAAGTATTAACGTTGTATTGTATTGAATAAAGTAAAGTAGTTTTTTTTAAAAACGAAGTCTTCCTCCCGAAAAACATAATTGGCGACGAGGTCTGGGATTGTGCCGGTTTTGTTAAATTCTGTGAGTTCCTGAAAAAGAAGAGGTCCATCCAGTCTACAACACCGTCGGTTTCAACCGTTCAGCACAAGAAGAACCAGGTGAAGAAGACAGGAGCCCGATCACCCGAGTAGCGCCCCGTGACGGTTTCACATTCAGCAAGACAACGTGGTGAGCAATCCTTTAATTACTCCCAGTTTACCTAATCTGGCCCAAAATTAGTCAACCTTTTCCCCAAGTTTTGAGCGTAGAACTTGTATAAAGTTTTTTCTAGGTTTCTTCCAAAAAACCGATTTATAAAGTTTTCTCTAGGTTTCTTCCAAAAACCGATTTATAAAGTTTTCTCTAGGTTTCTTCCAAAAACCGATTTATAAAGTTTTCCCTAGGTTTCTTATTTCAAAAACCGATTACAATAGTTTTTCCTAGGTTTCTTAAGAAAAAACCGACAACTTGATTGAAATAATAATTGATATAATTGATAATTGATATAATTACATAATAATTGATATAATTGATTAAATACGTAAAATATTAAAATAATTCAATATTACGTCGATTAAATACTTTAGAGGTCGTAAGAACAAAACAAACAAAATGGCAGTAGATTTGTCGCTAGCTGAAAAGTTTGGTATGCTATTACCCAAATTATAAAAAGTGTTGATGATTATCTAGCGATATTCGTAAATGAAAATATTATGGTGAAAAATTATTGCCTCGCAGTGGTCAAATCGAAACTAATAGAAAGAGCCCTAGCAGAAGTAGCAACGTCTGACATTCCGAATAATTGGGATGTTCTCAAGCATTTCTTATACACCAAATTTGGTGATCAAATTAACTTAGACGTTTTAATACACCAATTACAGTTCTTAAATAAAAAACCCAATGAAGACATAATTTCCTTCATAGACCGAATAATATCTTTGAAGATAAGAATAAATTATAGAATTGACGCAGATAAAATGCCAGATCCAGAAAAAGCAATTCATGAGAATAATATTTTGAAAATTTGTAAGACTGTTCTAATATCAAACTCACCCATGGAGCTAAGAACATATTTAATAACAAATAATGAATTTTCTTTTGATGACACAGTAAACGCAACGAAAGACTATATGTGCAATCTAGCCCAATATGAATTACTTGATAGAAGCAGAAAAAATAAAAATTTCCCTCAGAATCATTCGAAAAATGTTCCAAGAAACTTTAATTATACTTCCCAAAATAGATCAAATCACTTATTTAATAATAACGGCGAAGTACCTAGATTTCCTTCGCAGCCAATTCCATTTACTCAAAGGAATACTAACTACCAATATCCAAATCATAATAATAATTTTAAACCGAATCATTCAAGTAATGTTTTTAAACCAAATCCTAATCAAAGAATTACTACCCCTCCAGAGAAAATGTCGATTCAGACAAGAAATTATCCCAAGAAACGTTCAAACTATTCTACACAATATAATCCAAATCCCCAACGTAACTTTTATCATAATAATTACCAGAATGGAAATCAACATAATAATCCTAATTTTTACTTTGAAGAATTAACGCATTTAGATACGAGGAAACAGAGAAATGAAAATCAATTTAATTACTATAAACCTTCAACGTCAAAAAACCACGACAATAATAGTCGAAATTTTCGCGAAGTTACCCAAGAAGACGCATTGACTTAAATTATTATATTAATCATTCTAATCAATTGCCCTTTATCGAATTCAAATATTCAAGATGTAAACTTTTAATCGATAGTATTACTTCCTTTATTTTCAGAATTCCGTATGAATGATAGTCACCCTTTTGTACTTTATAAATTTCATTATAATTACGATGGCATTATAGGAGCCGATTTTCTTAATAAATACGGTTCGACAGTCGATTTTAAAAACCAAGTATTGATGAATAAATATTGTAGAATTCCATTCAAATATGGAAAAACTTCGATTGAAAATATTTGTTTAATTCAGAAAGTATCACAACTTGAACAGGAAAAACATGAGCTTTTCGAAAACTTTGCAAATGGCTTGCAGGAAATTGATAAAATCAATAAAGCAAATGAAGATTTGAAAACTGAAAAGGAACAATTGAAATCTAAACTTTTCATGATCGAGATGTCTAATAAAGAACTTGAAAAAATGATTGAATTGAACTCTAAAGCAAGTTATGAAATGGAAAAAGAAATTTCAAATTTGAAAAAATCAATAAACGTAATGAATAGGGAAAAACCAAGTTCACAGAAATCCTATTTTAGAATGAATAAAGCAGATAATAACAATGAGCAAGTAAAATCAGAATCTGATAGGTTAAATGATGAAATAAATAAATTGAAAGCGATTTCACAATTTCCAATTCCGAAAACCCAGAAAGAAATAAAATCATTTCTTGGTCTAGTAGGATATTATAGAAAATTTATTCCTAATTTTGCAAAGATTACTAAACCTTTAACAATATGTTTGAAGAAAAATGCGAAAATTAATATTGATGATCCCAAATACATTGAAGCTTTTGAAATATGTAAAAGAAGTTTAATGAACGAGCCGATATTGCGTTATCCCAATTATAAAGAACCCTTTGTTTTAACTACAGACGCATCAGGATTTGCGATAGGTTCTGTATTATCTCAAGGCATTCCTCCGAATGACCTTCCCATTGCTTATGCTAGTAAAACCCTTAACGAAGCGGAATCTCGATATAGCACCATTGAAAAAGAATTACTCGCGATCGTTTGGTCATGCAAGCATTTTCGTCCCTATTTGTACGGGAGAAAATTCACAATTTATACGGATCATGAACCTTTAACATGGTTATTCTCTTTAAAAGAACCTAATTCACGTTTAATGAGATGGCGTATTAAACTGGAAGAATTTGATTATGAAATTAAATATAGAAAAGGATCAATGAATCATGCAGACGCATTAAGTAAAATAAAATTGGAAAATGGTGAAAATACGATAATAAATGAAGACCTCGCATATTCTAATGAAGTAAATAAAGAATTTATAGATTTTAATGGAATCGAAGATAATGAGTCAATTTTTAATAATGTAACAGACGACGAATTAGATGAATGTTTAAATCTCTTAACTGAGCCTAATGCAGAATTGCCCGTTTCAAATGATGAAGATTTAACTGAATTACAATCAGGAAACATAATTGTCCATAGCGATATAACAGTTCACAGTAATACTGAAAATCCAATTTTGGAACTCCCTTACACTGAAAGAAGAATGTTCCTTCCTTTTAAGTACAAACCCCATGTACACTAAAAACCGTGTTGTTAGAAAGTTAGATCTACTTTACAAAAATTTTAATGCTTGCTAGATAGATAGATATAGAATTCAAATATTACTCCCTTGTAAAACAATTGATTATAATAATAATAATAATCCTCTTTATTGGGTGAAAGTTTAGCTTAAGCTATTCTTACACTTTAACCCATAATGTTACAACATATCCCTTAATGTCTAACAAAAATATCAATAATTATGATTAACAAAAAAGAAAGGAAATTATACAATAATATTCTAACACTTATGAAACAGTAGAACCCTGGCTGATCAGTAGTGAATTTTTAATTTTGGTTTTAAAACCATTCAACGATGAAGCTTTTATATCATTATCGATGGAATTGTAAATATAAGGGGCCTGATATGAGAAAGAACTCTTGAACTTAGTCGTTTTATGGCGAGGAATTCTGATGCAAGACGAGCCCCGAACCTTGACACTACGAACATTGCGTCTATAGGTTATTTTCTGATGCAGATAAGGGGGTTGTCTCAGCTGAATAATCTTATGAATAAAACAAGAAAGGTGAAGCAGACGGCGGTTTTCCATGTTGACCCAACCCATCGAGTTTATGTGGCCTGAGGTTCTAACAGATCTCCTCAAATCAAGCACCAAACGGCAACAACGATTCTGAACAGTTTGTATACGACCTGGATCGAAAACATCAAGAAACGGACCATAGAAAACATCGCAAAAATTGAAACAAGACAACACGAGCTGATCACAAAGCATCACTCTCAAACCTTTATGGAGAAAGTGACGACTATTATAAATGAGTCTGAGTGATAAATATGTCCTTCTGACACACGATGAGACATGATCCGAAAATTTGAGCTGGGAATCAACATACAGTCCAAGATTTTTAACCGATTTCGAAGGCCTCAGAACTCTGTCCAGAACATTGACAGTAAAACCTTCGAGTTTACGGATAGAATTAGCGCTACCAATCAACAGAAGACAAGACTTAATAGGGCTCAGGTGCAAATTATGATTCCTTGCTCTCAATGCCAACGAACCTAGATCCTCATTAATCTGAGAACATGCCATTGCAGCTCGATCCGGGTTGAAACTAAGGTAAATCTGAATATCGTCGGCAAATGCATGGAACCGACAAAACTTAACAATCTCACACAAATCTGCAGTGTGAATCAAAAACAGTAGTGGACCCAGAATTGAACCCTGCGGTACCCCCTTCGAGATATGGACACATGATGATCTACCTCCCTCCACTCGCACGTACTGACTTCTATCACGAAGAAATGTTTCGAAAAAATTCAAAACATTTCCGGAAAGTTGATAATACTTCAGCTAAGCAAGCATTAGGTTATAATTTATCGTGTCGAAGGCTTTAGTAAAGTCCAAAAGAACCTGTGCAGTAACCATACCATTGTCCCAGTCATGCAAAACGTCATCAAGTGTATGACTGAGTGCTGTAGCAACCCCGTGATTTGCTCTGAAACCAGACTGATGCATCGGTAAGATATTATTCGATGAGCAGAAATCATAAAGCTCTTTATAAACCCATCTCTCTAATATTTTGGATAGAAACGGCAAAATACTTATGGGCCGAAGATCTTCTGCAGACTTAGGATGTGATATTTTAGCCAGGGGACAAACGACTGCGGTCTTCCAAGATGTAGGGTAGAAACCAAGTTCCAGGCAGCTATTTATAACATTTGTGAGTGGTGGCAATAAATCTGGTAAACAATATTGAATCATGATTTTAGAAATTCCATCATCACCCACTGCATTTGAGCTAAAGTTGCAACAATATCTGAAATCTCCTCAAGACTGGCGAATCGAAAATAAGAGAATGATTCAACATCGTCACCAAAAATAGCGTTATTATAAAATGATGTTAGTGCAGAACAGTCTTCTTTTAATTTATCAGTTACCGACAAAAAGCTCCTATTTATTCTCTCAACATCTTCTAGCCAGTTAGGGGGTATAGTATTTATATTGTTAGGTGCAACATTCAAAGTTCTGAGGCGCCTCCACAAGTTTCTCGAGTCAGTACCAGGTCCAGATATAAAATCTAAGTATGCCTTTTTCTCTCTTCTGATAGCACCCAATGTATAGTTTCTGAGTTTTTTGTATGCTTTGAAATCTTTCTCCAACCCAGTGACTTTGTAGCGACTAAGCGCCTCACCTCTCTCAGACATCAAAATCTTGACAACGTCAGTAATCCATGGCGCTTTCTTTTTTGTCACTCGCACCCTCCTCACTGGAGCATGCTGGTTGAACAAATTGACCACCTGAGTAGTCAAAAAACTGACTTTGAAATCAACAGAATAACTTGAAAAGAGTGGGTGCCAATCAACAAGCCTGAGATCTCTTCTGAAATCATCTTCCGAAAAAAAGCGAAAATCCCTGAACACAACAAATTTCGCCCTCTTCAATAATTTATTAACAAGAACATCACAAAATGTCAACCTATGATCCGAAATACACTCTGAATACAGCGTACCACAAGAAACCACATTCATAGCACCCGATACGAAAATCTGATCGATTATAGTAGACGAAATTGAACTTATTCTAGTAGCTTCACGAATACAGGGTTTGAGATCAAAACTTCCCATAAGATTACAAAATCGTTCAATATATGAACTATTCGCATCTTCAAAATTCAGGTTGAAATCGCCCATGCAAAAAATATGATCAACAGAAGGAAAAATCTGAGATAACGCGGTCTGAATCAAGTTCATAGAGTTAAAAATACTAGATCTGGGCTGTCTATATACTACACCGAAAGCATAATTTTCATTCCCCAACCTACATCGAATCCAAACTTGTTCCAAGTCTTCAGTGGACTCCGAAAAAATCAAAGTCGATCTGAAACTGTCCCTCACGTAAATTCCCACCCCACCTCCCCTAGAAATTCTATCACATCGGTAAAATTGATATCCCCGTAAGGCAACTAAATTATCAGGTATATCATGATTCAGCCAAGTTTCTGTTACACCAATCAAGCCAAAATCATTAGATATCAACAAGTGATCAAAATCAGAAAAGCTAAACAACAAAGAACGAACATTCAAATTTGCAACCTTTAAATTCATAATTCCTAAAATCAAAATATCTGTATAAATAAGGCGATAACAAAATTAATTTCACGATAAAGAAAACACAGATGTCGATCGGATGCGACAGTGCAAACTTATCAATTCATATTATCATGTATTACTTCTACATAACAATGTTACATACGTGTGAACAAAGCAGGAGCGCATTGAGTAGATTCTATGAGGGGACTAATGATTTTCTAAAATGAATTTTTCTAGGCTATCGATGTTGTTAAACTTGAAGCTTTTATTATTTTTACGGACAAACACATCACCATCAATGGTCCACACATTTTTCTGATCGAAAACTCTCCCTGCCGAAACAAACATCTTATATCTTGAAGGGGTGAGATCCTCCTTGATAGAAATTCCAGTAGATTCGAACTTACGTTTAGTGTCGTATATGAATTTCCGGTCACGATAACTGGAAAAGTTCACCATAATTGTTCTTGGATTCTCTGTATTAGGAAGAGCTTTTCCAAGTCGATAACATCTTTCGATAGATGATGGCGGTAACTCGATGTCCATGTGGGTTTTCAGCAAAGATAGTACTCTTGTTCTGATATCTTCATCATCATTTTCTGGGATACCCATTATCCTCACATTCTTGCGTTTCAAGTACTGTCCTGTCCTCTCGATCATAGAGTTCAACGACTTTATTTCAGATTTTAGCTGGGAATTTTCCAAAGTTAATTCATTAATTTTCTCCATGAAGTTCTTCATTCCCTCAGCCACTGCAGTAGTCACAGCTTCTTGAATTTTAGTCTTTATCATATCCAGAAAGTCAGGCGAATTGACAACCTTACACAAACATATAACTGATTCATACAAAATCGAATCCTCGCATCATGACTGGGCCGATATCGATAACATCTTTCTTAAAATTTCCAACCCCCATTTTTCGCTTCTCACCGGTTGTATATACAGACCTCGTCCTTGTGATGCTGACCTATGCTGCGCTAACCATCTGGCCTCACTAGCCTCTAATCACGCAAATACATTGATTGTAGGGGACTTCAATTGTGCAGACCTAAAATGGCCACTTTTACAACTACCTTCTCCGTCGTCCCCATCCTACCCATATGCTGAGCTGGCAATTGGTTCCGGCATGCAACAAATCGTTGAGAGTCCCACCAGGTACAGAAATGGCCAAACTCCGTCGTTACTGGATTTGATATTCGTTTCCGATCGTCAACTCACTTCAGATCTTAAACATCTTCCCCCATTTGGCAAATCCGATCACGTCACCATATCTACCGAAATACAGTTCCGCTCTTCCATAACCACAAGTCATCAGTACAGGACTTTTCGCAAGCTGAATTTTGAAGGTATTTCCAATGAGCTGGAGATGCTTGACTGGAAATCATTCCTTAAACCTCTGGATGACATCGAGTTGGTGTGGGGTAGGTTTGTCGATACCGTCAACGAGATTGTTGCTCACAATACCCGAGTGGAGAATGCAAGGCACAACCCTATTAAGCCGTGGATCAACGATAGATGTCTTCATTTAATAAGAAGAAAAAAAGCTCTCTGGCAAAGGTATCTTAGATCACGATCGATGGATGATTACCAAGCTCACCGTAATTTCTCTAATCACGTTTCCCTGTCGCTGCATCAATCTAAAACCAACTTCGAAAACACTTTGGCATCATCCAAGAACAAGAAGAAACTCTTTAAGTATATCAGGTCCTCCTCCAACTCCAATGTGAGTATTCCACTAGTCAGGAACCTTTCTGGTGATATCTGTGGCAGCCCCGGAGAGTCAGCTGATGTCTTGGCTGAGGTTTTCTCTCACGCTTTCTCGCCCGAATTGCCCGGCCCAATGCCTTTACCTAAGTCACCTCGTTCTCATTTCGATATTTCCAATATCGAAATAACCGAAGACATTGTTAGCATGCATCTTTCCGGATTGAACTCTTCCTCGGCACCCGGTGGTGATGGAATATCAACACTTCTCTTAAAACGCTGTGCCAGTGCATTTGCAGCACCTCTCAGTATCATATTTCGAGGCTCATTATCTTCCTCTTCTCTTCCTTCTGACTGGCTATTCGCCTGTGTAACCCCTATCTTTAAAAAAGGAGACAAGTATTCACCTCATAATTACCGCCCCATTAGCCTCCTATCAGTCGTTTCCAAAGTATTGGAGAGAATAATTTGTGACCAGATTCTGAGGTTTTCCCTCGAACATAAGATAATACCGGACCAACAACATGGATTTGTTCCGGGGCGTTCAACTATCACAAACCTTCTCTCCTGTTTGTCTGACTGGACCAAGTCGTTGGACGCCGGTCAGCCTGTAGACGTGATTTACCTCGACTTTTCGAAGGCGTTCGACAGGGTTCCACACGGTCGACTCCTAACTAAACTCGATCACCTGGGGATCAGGGGGGGGACTGCTGAATTGGATAAAGGCTTTTCTATCGAACCGCTCGTATCGCGTTCGTATCGGAAGCGAGCTTTCTACAAGGCCTTGGCGGGTACTCTCTGGTGTACCCCAGGGTTCTGTCTTGGGTCCTCTCTTATTTGTTTTGTATGTTTCTGACTTGCCATTTCACCTGAGATCTGCTTCATCCTTTTTCGCCGATGACCTCAAATTGTACAATTCACCAACTTCCAACCATTCAACACTTCAAGAAGACCTGGACAGCCTTAACTGCTGGTGTGACACTTGGATGCTCCCTCTCAACACAAGTAAGTGCACCATCTTGCACATCGGAAAAAATAACCCTCGTCGTTCATACAACATAGGCGGTCATGTTCTGTTACCCGTTTCCCAAATTTCTGATCTTGGTATCATAGTCTCGGACGACCTCAGCTGGCGTAGCCACATCGAGAACATCTCGTCCAAGGCCAAACAACTAACTTACATGTTCTACAGATCTTTTAAGGGTTGCAACGTAAGAACTTTTGGTACTATTTTGAAGACCTACATCCGCCCCACCCTCGAATATGGAGGTCCGGTTTGGTGGTGTACAACGAGAGGCGAGGTAGACCTACTCGAGACCACGCAGAGATGGGCCACTCGTATTGGCTATGGACCTATTCGACCGACTTATCAGCAGCGACTGAGATCCATGGGGTTGACATCCTTTGAGGAAAGGAGAGCTCGCGGGGACCTGATTTACTCATTCCGTGCTATTCGCGGATTGTTGGGTGACAGAGTAGGTAACATGTTCACTCTGAATAACAACCATCTCAGAGGTCACGACTACAAACTGAAACGTGAAAACTTCAGAACCACTCAGCGTCAGAACTTTCTACCCAATAGAGTTTTCGGTGCCTGGAACAGTCTTCCAAACTCCGTTGTGCAGGCCCCGTCAGTTAACGCTTTCAAGAACCGATATGACGCATGGAAATCAGCTCATCGAGGGCACTAATCTGCAGTCTGGATATATTTACATATTTTTTATTTTTGTTGAATAATTAACTTTTTTGTTTTCATTCTCAATATCCCACTTTTATTGTGTATGCGTACCAAACTCTGTATATTCTTTTTGAGTTTATAGGTTTCTTAACCTCAACTCTTGTAATATTGTATAATAATAATAATAATAATAACCTTCTTTACGACCTCTGCCACACCATTATCTGCACTATTTAATCTAGTTTTCCCAGTCATCTCGACAAAAAACAACAGGATATCAGCTCGAACTCAGAGACAATAATATCCTGAACACACTATTAACAAAAATTTTACAATACGAATCAGTAGAATCAGTAAAATGGAATAGAATTTGCACAGATCGATCGTGCGTGTTACTCGATACGTGACATACGTGATATTGAGAAATAAAATTATGAACATATTAATTTGAAACAAGTCGAGGATCTTATTTTAAAGTATCAGAAAGAAATTGATAATTTGAAAAATAAAGAATTATTGGGATTTACACAAACGCCGCATTATGAATATTTACAACATTCGAATACAATTAATATTAAAAATTTAGAAGAACTTGTTAATGGAAAAATGAGAGTTAAAAGAGGACTTATTAATATTGGAGGTAAAATTTCAAAGATTTTATTTGGAACGTTAGATTCAAACGACGAAGAACTATAAAAATTATTTTGAAAGTATAGCAAGAAACGAGGACAAACTTATGAGGAATCAAAAACAGATTGCTACTGTAATTAATGATTTGAAAAATAAGTATATTGATAAATTTCGACAATTCGCAGAAAATTATAAATTATTACGAACAATACCGCAATTGAGACACATTGAACACATGCATCTTCTCACATTTGAAATTAAGGATATTAAGAGTATATTAGATGAGATCCAAACAGCAGTGAGCTTTTTTAGATTACATATTCTACATGAATCTATTTTGCGATATACGAAATTCGAAGAATTAATTAAAAATGACACTATTATTCCAATGCATCATTTAAAAGATTATTATCAGTTATGTCATACAAAAGTCATATTCAAAGAGAAAGTTATATCCATTCCGACCGTTTATGAAGAAAATTTCAATCTATACAAGTTGTACTACGTCCCTCAGAAAAACTTAACCCTTCGTCATACCAATCCTTACATGCTCACTCAACAAGAAGAATTGAAATGGTCAACCAGTGAATGTCGAAGAAGATTTCTTTTGCGATCAAGACTCCTTAACAAAACCTCCAGAATGTATGAATACTGTATTGAAGACACATTTAGAAAATTGTCCCAGGAAAGATGTTATTCCTAAATCAAATTTGAAAACCTTAGAAGATGAAAGCATCCTTTCAATTAATAATATGGAAATTCAAGAAAAATGTCCTCAGCAAACGAAATATCACTTCACTTCACCGATGGCGATAATCCAATCGAAATGTATCATAAGTAACTTCCAAAAAGAGATATTCCCAACTTCGATCAAAAATGAAGAAAAATACATAATTTTACCCAAGACGGCGATAGTCGCACGAAACCAATCCCAAGAAGAGGAAAAAGAAGAATTCCAGGAAGAAGATATTCCAGATGTCAAGTTAGAAGATATTCAAAGATGGAATCGAAGTACATCATCAACTTTTATGATTATTATAGGAATATTTATGTTTTTAATTATTTTATAATTTTTATTGAAATATTTTGAAAAATGTAAAGCTACACCTAATCAAGGTGATACCTTTATCCAAAGGGGGAGGAATTACATAATATGGCCCCATACTAATTAGATACATCGTTCATCTATATGCCATTTATTCGATATATCATTATGTTATATTTTGCAGACTAAGCAATGAACACCTGCAGTCAATACGCAGGAAGAATAAGATGAGAGAATATTATAAATATTTGTTTTTTTTCTAGTCAGTTAATTAATCGATCGAATAGCTCTACCAAGTATTAAAGTTGTTTTGTATTGAATAAAGTAAAGTAGTTTTTTTTTTAAAACGAAGTCTTCCTCCCTATTCTTATGAAAAAGAGAACTAAAATAATACAATAAATGTTGAAACAAAAAGTACCCTGTATTGGAACAGAACGGTGTTGACAGATCATTTCATACGGCACAACAAACCAGATATCCTATTTTAGCATGAATCAAATACACAGGTCACCATAATCGATATTGCAGTTCCACATGTTTCCAATGTTGAGTCCACAAGAAGAGAAAAAAACTCAAAATACTCTGAGCTAGCCAGAGAACTAAAGCATATCTGGAACATTGATGATGTGAGTATTGTACCAGTGGTTATTGGTGCAGCTGGTGAAATCCCCATCCATACTCACACTGCTTCACGAAACTTTAAAATGCCCGCAAACACAATATTTTATCTACAGAAAAGTGTTATCCTGGCTACGTGTAGATGTGTGAGGAACAAAATAACAGATAACTAAAAGGCAAACCACACATCAAAAGACCTAATAATTACACTCTCTTGCTACTTGCTATATCAAAGGCAACTGTGGCCGTGGTGTAATATATACCTGAAAAAAGTGAAACAGTGAACAGAACATAATAATAATAATAACAATAATAATAACAATAATAATAATAATAATAATGATAATAGCTCTCAGGAGTTGAAGTCTGTTTACTGCCTGGGTCGGGTCATGGTTCTGCCAGTAGTCATCACGTGCAACGGCCTAGTGGACCGAAATCTGAAGAGCGCACTGGAGAAGTTGCAGCTACCCTACCCTAGGAGGATAATAGCAACAATGCAGAAATCAGTCGTCCTCTCAACGTGCTCGATCGTTCACTTCCCGCTTCAGTATAATATTACCACTTTGCTGAGGGAAAAAAATAACAATAATAATAATAATAAGGATGCCCAAGCTTAGCACCAACAGAGTATTTAAACAGACACAATCTCTCTGCTAAAATTCTTCATAAATACTTAGTCGAAAAATTTGGAATAAAGACGATAGAGGAACCATATTACAAATACACACCTGAACCAGTCAACGAGAATCAGGAATACAAAGTATATTGGGACAGAGCAATTATAACAGATAAAACAACCAAGAATAATAGACCGGACATAGTAATAATAAATAAGATTGATAAGACCATAAACTTAATTGATATTGCACACCCCCTGGATCATTACCTACAGAAAACAATTACAAAAAAGATCAGGAAATACACAGATCTTGCCGAAGAAATTGAGTCAATGTGGAAGATGAAAAAGGTTTATATACTACCCATTGTCATTTCGGTCACAGGACTCATACCATCGGAGCTGCCGAAAGAATTGAAAAAACACGATTTGCCTGCACATTTAATAACAGAAATGCAGAAATCAACGGTAATGAAAATATGTAGGATTGTGAGGAAAATAATAAAGGAATAAAAAACGTCAACAAGGAATGAGTTTGCGAAAGCTCTCATTAACCTTACCCATGCAAACACCTAAGCATGAGAAATGCGGAAATAGTAATAATATACTAATAATAATTATTATTATTATCATTTAAATATTATTATTAATTTCCCCTCCTTTCTTCAGGGTTGCTGTCAAAGATGATGAATGGATCTACAAAGACTAATTGAATGCATCTGAGCCTCATCCTATCACGCACCGCACAATGGCTGCCGTCTGCAAGATTACAACCTTTGGCATTTGTGTGTAAGTATTTTCCTTTATATTTAATCTGAAAATGTTGATTTTCAGGGTCTCCTGAATGATGCCAACGCCAGAGATGATCAGTGGTACTATATCTACACTGTGCATGCCCAATATCTGTCTAACTTCTTGTGCTAGTATTTCGTACTTGAGGAGTTTATCTTAATACTTTTGTTGCAGGTTGTGGGTACTGGGCACAGCAACACCAATGAGGTAAGTCTTATTGTGTTCTTTGTGTTATATCGGGTCTGTTATGTTGTACAGTTCTGTTGGTAAGTAATGTCTGTTCCTAACAGATCTTGAACTGCACAGTCTCTTCGACAGCATTTGGTTTGCATTTATATTAGGGCGTCCCAGCGTGCTCCATGCTATTATTTTTTTTATTATTATTATTATTTTCCTTTATCGCACGTCCATGCTTCCGTGGTCGATTGAGGAGGACACCTCACCGAGAGCACACCTTGCTCCTGGGGTGTTCCTTTTTCTCATTAGAGCACTTTTCTAATGATGCCTTGCTCAACAAAACAGACTTCTGGACTGATATCAGGGTGTGTTGTAGCATTTAATAACACCAGGTCTGAAGTTGAAGTTGAGGAATTTATGATTATATTATTTTAAATTATCCAAACATTGTCATTAGCTCCATCTAACTTCGATTTTTCAAAATATGTTTTTATCATATCTCTGAGCACAGGTTTCTTCTTCGTTCAGCGTTGTCGTTTTCTGTTTCGGCCAGATGTCGCGTTTATCAATTCAAAATTTAGAATTCAATTATTTCAAGGAAGAGACTTCCATTTTTGATTTTCACCTAGAGTAGAACCTGTAAAGGGATTTGTTAATTGTCGATCTTTTTGAATAATTTCTCGCTGGATTTGATTTGGAAATTTCAATTAGAATATCGAAATTAGAGTCTACGTTCATCGTAAGTCATTGGAACTTAGCAAAACCCTTTTTGAAGGTGAGTTTCCATCAAAATTGATTTATGTCGGACGGCCATGTTGGCATTCGAAAACAAGTTCTTAGAACTTATTGTTTCAGGGTTTTTATTTTCACCGCACAAAAGTGATTATTGATTCCTCGTATCTGGACGAAGCAGTAAATGATTTCGTTGGGTATCTATCGAAGAAAGTCTTATTTTTGAAGCAAACGACCAATAGCTTTTCAACCCCAATCAAAGAAAACAGTCCTTTGGCAGCTTTTCCCACAAGGAGAATTGGAGTTATTCACGTGCAAGGAACAACCCTCAAAAATAAACTGTTTGTACATGATTTTTATTGATTTTATTTAACAACTTATCTCATCGCTAATTATTGGTTATTAGCGATTGACAAAATTATTTCTTTTACTTTTACTAATATTAACCAATTGGCGCCCATGCATCACTATACAGGACTCAAATTCTTTTAGAATCCACCCATAATTGCTCACCGGTTTAAAGCAGCCGTTCGCAGTGTGTTTTCAAATATTCTTGCAACAACAAAGATTCAAAAATACGTCACACATAATTATGGCGACCAACGTTGAGGGCTTTGAGTTCTGTATTTGATGAATATCTCTTCTTTAATTAGCTTCATTTATTGTTGTTTACATTTCATTTCTCCTCCTGAAATTCTCATTATCTAATCTTGATAACTTGATACATATTGTGCATTTCAATTGCTTTTCTTTGGTCAGTGTTCAATAATTTCCACCCACATATTATTCATGATTTCATATGTTGAAATTTATATCGATATTTCTTAGACTAAGTATTCATATTGTTCTCATTGTTGACTGCCGAATTTATATTGATGTAAAAAGTTGAAAACTGTTAAGATTGGGCTCCCATAGACTGATATTTCTGTTCCAATTTCTTGTTAGTCAAATTTTTTCGGTAATCTAAATTTCCCTTCTGCTTTTCACTTAGGTTTACGATATTTTTTATTTTTTTTATATTTTGCATTTATTCATTTGGTATTATGACGACAGATATGAAACCTGTTCACTTACTAGTGGATGAACTAAATTATGAGCTTAGAATTAGAGGTGTTTTGTCTAATCGAAGTCAAGATGACAAAAGAAAGATTTTGGGTAGATTATTGGAGAAACAGAAATCAGGTGATGTTTTCAATTTGAAAGACCCTAACTTCGACTTTGGAACTGAACAATTAGCTATTAATAATACTTTAGAATTAATTACTCAATTGATCATTGATTTCGAGGGAAATACTTCCGATTCAGTTTTTAAACGCGTTAAATCACGTTTAGCACACGTTATTGGTAGAATACAAAGATTGCCCATCGATGATACAGCGGAAGATATACAACAGCGCAAAAGAGTTCAAGAATGAATCATACGCGACTTGTTTAACGTTAGACGCAGATTTACATGATAAAGTTATCGAGCCTAAACTACCTGTCGTATCTAATCTTTCTGTGCAGGACTCGATTCCCAATAACCCGAATACAAGTAATAACAACGTTGTAAAATCCGTACCAGTTTATAAGTGGGGTGAAACATTTAACGGGGATAGAGATAAGTTGCACGTTTTTCTAGAAAATGTCGAAGAGTTGAGAAAGGCTCGCCATGTTAGTAAAACGGAATTATACGATTCAGCAATTGATCTTTTTGTCGGTGATGCGCGATATTGGCTCCGCCAGAAAATTTCAGAGGTAAAGGATTGGGACTCTTTGGTTGTTGAGTTGAAGAGAGATTTTCAACAACCCAATCATGATGAACATTTATGGGAAGAAATTAAATCTCGGAATCAATTTGATAGCGAATCGGTCACAATTTATTTCGCAAAAATGAATGAGCTATTCAGACGATTAACTAGGGAACTAGCAGAACCCACTAAATTGAAATATCTCCAAAGAAACTTAATTCCTGAATATAGAAAAGCTTTAGCAATGACTCAAATCGATAGTGTTTCTGAACTCTATAGACACGTTAAACGTTTAGAAGATGATGATTTTCTATCTATAGTGTCTCCGGGTACATCTAATTCAAGGTTTCCAGTTCAGAATCCTAAGCAGAATAGAAATATTCAATCTTCTAAGAAGACTTCTAATGTCGCCGTCGTAGATGAAAGGCCATCTTATGTTTCAAATACCAATCATAACGAAATAAAGTGTTGGAACTGTCACAAAACCGGTCACGTGTACGGAAAATGTACTGATAAACGAACGAGAAAATTTTGTTTTCGGTGCGGATCTCCTGGGTCCACAGTACGTACGTGTAATCGTTGTTCAAAAAACTAAATTCTGAGAATTGTTCTGTAGTCCAGCATTCTCACTGCGACGTAGGGCTACATCTGACTATTCTAGTCTTTTTGACGAGGAAGATTGGCGAAAGTGGAAGATAACTGTATCTAAATTCTATAAAGAAAATTTGTGTTACGGTAAAGAAAGTCTCCCACTTTTTCATGAAAAATTGAATGATAATCGTCCTTTTGTCGAAGTTATTTTGGTTAATTCTCCTATTGTTGTTCTTTTAGATTCGGGATCTAACGTATCCATAGTGGGTGGAAGTGGTTTAAAAATTTTAACCGAAAAACATTTGAAGATAGTACCTCATCTTCGCGAATTTGTTATCACTGCCGACAATCAAGAACAAGAAGTTGAAGGTTTAGTGTACCTTCCCATCATCATAGATAATTCTTGTCATTGTCTAGAAGCATTAGTTGTTCCCACCATTAATCATTCGTTCATTTTTGGCTCTGATTTTTGTAGAAAATTCAATTTAAAAATTGATTACAAAAATAACTCGTGGAATATACAGAGCAAACTTTCTAGGCTGAATGCTATCACAAAGAAACCCGTTGAACCACCGCCATTCATTAGCAAAATTGATAATTTGTCTCCAGAAAAGCAAAAAATGGCCGAAAAAGTAGTTCAATCATTCAAGATTATCGACGGTAACGATCGTTTGGGCCTCACTCATAAAATGTCCTCGACAATCGATACCGGCGATGCGAAACCTTTCCGCATTAAGCAATATCCATTTTCGCCATACATGACCAAAACTAAACTAAATGTCGTACCTGACTTCTTGTCCAGAATAGAGCACCCCGTTGAAGTAGACGCTTTCGATATTGATTAACGAAATATAGATTCGTGGTACCAAAATTTGATGCAGAAAGTTTTGCTTAATCCAGAACTTTTTCCACAGTGGAAAGTTGAAAATGATATCCTCTTTAAGCTTATTCCTGCTTCCCTACCGATGACAACTAATAGCACTGAATGGAAATGCGTGATCCCGAAGCCTCAACGCAAAGATGTTATTAGATCTTGTCATGAACTCCCTACCGCCGGTCATTTCGGTTTCTATAAAACTCTAGCTAAAGTAAGTGAGCTATATTAGTGGCCAAAGATGCGTACAGATATTCTCAAATTTGTTAAATGTTCTGAAATTTGTGGCGCACAGAAAATTTTTAACCGTCCAGGCTTAGGACTAATGGGCAAAGAGAAAAACGTCCAATTTCCATGGCAGATAATCGCTTTAGATCTTATTGGCCCCTTACCCCGATCAAAGAAAGGTAATACTTTCTTATTAGTTATTGGCGATTGGTTTACCAAATATACCATTCTCAAGCCACTACGTGTAGCAACAGCTCAAAATGTTGTGAAATTTTTGGAATCCGAGGTATTTTTGAAATTCGGAGTTCCGCAGTTCATTATAGCGGATAACGGCACGCAATTTGCAGGACGCGCTATGAAGGAACTTGCGAACTCCTATAAAGTACAAAAGATCTGGTTCACGGCTGTTTACTCACCTCAGTGCGATTTTGTTGAGAGAACAAATAGAACAGTAGGCACCGCTATCAGAAGTTTCATTAAAGATAACGATCATACGGATTGGGATAAAGAACTGGATAAAATATCTCATGCTCTTAACACTGCGAGACATGAAGTTACAGGTTATACACCGGCCTTTTTAAATTTCGGTCGACATTTACCTCTTTCTGGTGATTATTACGGTCAGGTTGAGTCTACTTCTGGCATTCAATTACTACCAGATAAACGTGATAATTATGTTGAAAATCTCGAACCTCTCTCGGAAATATTTACAAAAGTTCGAGAAAAACTTCATGCCGATATTAGGAATTCTAAGGCGTATAATTTACGAAGAAAAGATTTTGTTTCCAAAAATGGTGATAAAGTTTGGAGGAAAAATAAAGTTTTATCTGACGCTTCAAAAAAATTTTCCGCAAAATTGGCTCCAAAATATGTTTTACGGAAGGTACGAAGGAAGGTTTCTCGTGTATGTTATGAACTGCAAGATATGAGTAATTCTAGCGACGGAATATGGCATATCAAGGATCTGAAACCTTATTTTGGTTCCAACTCGGACGTATCTCTTTCATAAGCTGCCACTTGAAGCTAGTTATCGTTTATCGCCTATCTACCGTTGTCGTTTCGTTAATTCGAAAAATATATCGTATCGAAAATATATCGTCTCGAATTCTTATCGCAAGGGTTATCGGTGACCCTTACGGCTAATTGACTCTGAGGGCTCTACCTATGTAGGATTAATTACTCAAGGGTCAGATTATATTTACATTAGGAATAGGTTGAGTAGGTTAAGATAGGATTAAAGTAGGTTAAAATAGGTTAAATATGATTAGGGTTATCTTAGGTGTTAGTTTAGAATAAGTATGGTATTTGAGAGCGGTTGTTTCGAAAATACTAATCTGCACAAAAATTACGGGTAATTTTTTTGACGAGAGGGGTAGTGTAGCATTTAATAACACCAGGTCTGAAGTTGAAGTTAAGGAATTTATGATTATATTATTTTAAATTATCCAAACATTGTCATAAGCTCCATCTAACGATTTTTCAAAATATGTTTTTATCATATCGAGCACAGGTTTCTTCTTCGTTCAGCGTTGTCGTTTTCTGTTTCGGCCAGATGTCGCGTTTATCAATTCAAAATTAGGAATTCAATTATTTCAAGGAAGAGACTTCCATTTTTGATTTTCACCTAGAGTAGAACTTGTAAAGGGATTTGTTAATTGTCGATCTTTTTGAATAATTTCTGGCTGGATTTGATTTTGAAATTTCAATTAGAATATCGAAATTAGAGTCTACGTTCATCGTAAGTCATTGGAACTCAGCAAAACCCTTTTTCAAGGTGAGTTTCCATCAAAATTGATTTATGTCGGACGGCCATGTTGGCATTCGAAAACAAGTTCTTAGAACTTATTGTTTCAGGGTTTTTATTTTCACCGCACAATAGTGATTATTGATTCCTCGTATCTGGACGTAAATGATTTCGTTGGGTATCTATTGAAGAAAGTCTTATTTTTGAAGCAAACGACCAATAGCTTTTCAAAACCAATTACAGAAAACAGTCCTTTGGCAGCCTTTCCCACAAGGAGAATTGGAGTTATTCACGTGCAAGGAACAACCCTCAAAAATAAACTGTTTGTACATGATTTTTATTGATTTTATTTAACAACTTATCTCATCGCTAATTATTGGTTATTAGCGATTGACAAAATTATTTCTTTTACTTTTACTAATATTAACCAATTGGCGCCCATGCATCACTATACAGGACTCAAATTCTTTTAGAATCCACCCATAATTGCTCACCGGTTTAAAGCAGCCGTTCGCAGTGTGTTTTCAAATATTCTTGCAACAACGAAGATTCAAAAATACGTCACAGTGTTCCCCTGAAATCTGCTGAATGGCTTCACATGTTTTGACTGAGACCAATCCTGTTGCTCCTATAACCATTGGTACAATGGTTGTTTTCAGATTCACTAGCATTTGCACTTCAATCTGGAGGTCCTTGTACTTTAGGTATTTTGCAGCTTCCTTTTGAGTTATTCATTTATTTATTCTTATGAATTGGGGAGCTAAAATAATACAATAAATGTTGAAACAAAAAATACCTAAGCTGAGGAGTACCAGGAGTACCAAAACATTTTTCGTATGATGCTATTGTATCATACAATACTATCATCACTAGTATCATACGATACTTTAGAGCCAGGGAAAAAAACCTCAGTCGAAAAAACCTGTCGCCCCGTAGAAAAAATAAAATAAAATTGTTGTGTCTGAATATTTCATATTGAAAGACATCACGATTATCGGAACGGCTCTTCGGAGGAAGGATTTGCAAACACAAACTCCAACCGGAAAATAAGAAAAGACAGAACAGCAAGAGAAAGCAATTTAAACCTCATCAAATTGATCTAAAATTTTCAACGCATTGCAAAAATGAATTTGATACATTGTGTATGGCTCTAATGCCATCTTGAAATGTATAAATCGAACAATTATTAATTAGGTGTTCAACTGTTTCCTCTGATTCACCACATTCACAATTAGAACTGTCAAATGAAATTCCACTTGAAAAGCATGCTATTGGTACGACCATGACCTGTTCTTATTCGATTAAGAAGGGACTATATTCTCCTGGGAAGGTTAAAACCAGGAACTATATTCGATGGATCAGAAATTAGACCTTTATCAGATAAAGAACATGCATCCCATTCGGATTTCCAGATTTCCTTGTAGCTGAAGTTCGAATTCAGAAATTTATTCGACCAAATAGGTTTACGGGATTTCAGTCTTAGAATTCTATTTTCTGGAATATGGGGAGAAACTATATTTAATAGCACTGGTAGCCATTGGATCGGTGTAGATCGGATGGTTCCAGTAATTGTCCTCATTGATGAATTGTGCGTCGATTTTCCGAACATGAACACTATTGAGCCAAACAGTTCAACAATAAAAACTTATGAAAATTATGAAATATTCAGCGGTGAATAAAACCAGGGCAAGGGCTGCTGTGCGAAGAGTAGTCGGGTCAGCACCCCATGACAAACCAGCAAGTTTCTGTAGAATGTTATTTCTCGTTTTCACCTTCATCCGTAAATGCGCTTTGTTATTCAGAGAGGAATCTAATCTAACACCTAAGTATTTGGGAGTGAGATTATGTTTCAAAGGAAAATTTCCGAAAAGGACATTTAATTTTCTAAATTTTTGATAGTTATTCAAATGAAATAACGAAACCTCGGTTTTATTCGGATTTGGAAACAAACGCCATTCGAAAAGATCATTATCATCATCATCAATGGCTCTACAACTCAAGGAGGGTCTTGGCCGCATTTACTATTCTTCTCCACTCTTGTTGATTTTGTGCTGCTAGCTCCCATTGTGTTACTCCCAGTCTCTGCAAATCACTGGTCACTGCGTCTTCCCAACGTTTTCTTGGACGACCAACCGTTCTTCTACCCTCAGGTCTTTCCCAGAAGGCTGTATTGAGGAGTCTTCCATCTTGTGACCTCATGACATGTCCTGCCCATCTTATGCGATTGGACTTGATGTGTCGCACTATATTCTCGTTCCTATAGAGTGCCTGTAGTTCTTGATTCTTTCTTATTCTCCATTCTCCCGTTATGTCGTCTCCACAAGGCCCAAAAATAGCCCTCAGGATCTTCCGTTCCAGTACCAGCAATCTATAGCATGAGTGTTGGAATTGCCTTCTGCAACGAGCATTAGACCGTATTTTCTCTATTTCAGTCAATTTTTGTGAAAACCTCTCGAAATTCAAATGAAAATTCAGATTAGTGACTTTTGTTTTGTATCTTGGCAGTTGGTGTAATATACGAAATTTGACAGATCACGGAATTTGAATTGATTTGATTCGAAACTTGATTCGATCGGAGGTCAGTACTGACAATCATAAAACGAAAAATATAACTGAAAACAATGTTGAATGAGTTTCATTACAGCACTACTTTTAGTACTTCGATTTTAAAAGCGTCGCCAAGGAATAATTTGCCCTGTTCCCGACCATAATTCTCGATTCTACGTGTCTTTCATTCCTGTTATCAGCTGTTATGACTGCACCCAAATATTCAAATTCTTCTACTACTTCAAAATTGTACTCGTTTTTAGTAAAATTTTGACCGATACGAGGTCTTGGGTTTTTTGTGATTACCATATATTTGGGCTTGTCTTCATTGATCCTGAGGCCTACTTCCTTGGCTCCTTCTTCCAACAGGGTGAAAACTTCTTTCGCGTCTCTAATGGACTGTGTGATTATATCCACATCGTCGGCAAAAGCCAATAAGACCTTCGAACCTTGTGTTGCGAAACCTTTTGATAGTTTTGATTGTGCCTTTCTAACTGCATACTCTAAGGCGAAGTTGAACAATAACGGGGAAAGGGGGTCTCCCTGTCTGAGACCGTTTTCAATTTGGAATTCATCTGATGTAATATTGCCAACTCCAACCTGCGCACTTGAATTCTGCACGTATACCTGTGACAAGCTTACCAATTTCTTGGGGACTCCCATCTCTATCATGACTCTCCACAGCACTTCCCTGCTCACAGAGTCATATGCCTGTTTGAAATCGACAAAAACCTGGTGCACATCATGATTATATTCCCAGTTCTTTTCCAATAGTTGTCGTAGTATAAAAATCTGGTTGATAGTGGATCTTCCGGGGCAAAAACCACATTGGTAATCGCCTATGATTTCCTATGGGTATGGGGTTATTCTTCTCATCAATATGATAGCCATCATTTTATAAGCTGTATTTACTAGTGAACTTCCTCTATAGTTTGTACAAATGTGGTTATCCCCCTTCTTATGTATGGGTATTATGAAGCTTTCATGCCATTCTGTAGGTATTTCCTCTTTTTGCCAGATTTCACATATTAGGTGGTGCATTTCCATATGTAGTCTTTCTCCCCCTCTACCAAGGAGTTTGAAAATCAGAATGTCGGAAAGCAAGTGCAATATCGTCGGCACAAATGAATTTTTCAGATAAAGTACAAGGAATATCCCATGAATATAAATTGAAAAGAAGGGGTGCTGAAATAGATCCTTGTGGAAGGCCATGGTTCAAAGTTTTGAAGTTACTACTATTATCATCAACAAAAACACGAAATCTTCTATCCGATAACATATTCTCTAATAGACGAATCATCTTTCCACATTTAAGATGTGTTATAAAGTTTATAGATCAAATCATCTTTCCATACAGTGTCGTGGGCAGACGATAAATCTATGAAAGTTATATTATAATCAGATGGAATGGTGACGTCTATGAGCTGACATGTTCTTCGTTGCTTGTCTTTGATTATAATATCTGGCTTGTTGGCTTTAATGCAGAGGTCAGTTTGGATCTGTGTGTCCCAGATGATTGTGACCCAGTGGTGTTCACCACTGGGTCAGGAGTGTTCTCATACCATTTGTCTCCAACTGTACGCTTTGCGGATGTTGTAGTGTAAAGGTACGCGTCCACTGAAGACGGCCGGACCGCATCGGGGCGGCGCGCAATACTGCTTACTGCGTCCATTGTATACGGCTTGACGGGTCGCATCGACGGATTTACTACCGCAAGTCGTCTCAATAGCACCGTTTCAATGCCGACTGCTGTTCCTATCCCCTGCGTCCACTGGACAGGTCGGGCCTAGGCGGACGGATCGACGGAGAAATACGCTCGGAGATCGATCCGCCGGCGGTTTCCGCCTGGATGAGGCCCGATGCGGAGCTGGTGGACGCAGTTCCATACAAATGTTAGCAGGCGGATTATGCGGGTATGCATATACCCAAGGTCAAAAACTCATATTGTGGTGGATTTGTCACCTACTTTTTACCAAAAGTCTATAACGAATCTCTAGGCTATTTGAAAAAATAGCCTGGAAAAAATGTTTTTCACATTTTGTATTTGTTCTAGAAGTTCCTCGTCTGATTTAGCAATTAATTTCAGATCGTCAACATACAGTAGGTGGTTAATTCTTTCTTTCTCATTCTTTTAGGTGTATCCTGTTTTGGTATTGCTCAATATGGAGCTCAGAGGGTAAAGGGACATGCAAAAGAGCAACAGGGATAGAGAGTCGCCATGGTCAATACCGCTTCGTAGTTCCATATCCCTGATTGTCACGGTTTTATGATTTGATCCGTCCCGATGCGACCTGGCCCGATCCGCCCAGTGGACGCGTACCTTAAAAGTACGCGTCCACTGAAGACGGGCCGGGCCACATCGGGGCGTATACTGCGTACTGCGTCCATTGTAGACGGCTTGACGGGTCGCATCGACGGATTTTCTACCGCAAATCGTATCAATCTCAATAGCACCGTTTCAATTCCGACTGATGTTCCTATCCCCTGCGTCTACTGGATGGGTTGGGCCTAGGCGGACGGATCGACGGAGAAATACGTACCTTTAAGGTACGTGTCCACTGGGTGGATCGAGCCGGGTCGCATCGGGACGGAAAAATACGTCTGCTAACATTTGTATGGAACTGCGTCCACCAGCGACACATCGGACCTCATCCAGGCGGAATCCGCGATCGATCTCCGAGCATATTTCTCCGTCGATCCGTCCGCCTAGGTCCTGTCTCAAGTGAACGCGTACCTCAAATGTGCTGATACGAAGTTGTGTCAATCCAGGTATGCCTTCTTTGCCAGTATCGGGCATCCTGACACCACATGATGAGTCGTTTCATAGTGCATCCGGCACAGTCTACATTTCGGGTCTCTACCGGATTTCATGATCCTAACTTTTATGTTGTTAGTGGCCAGGGCTTGTTCCTGACAGGCAGTGACGAGCGCTTCAGTTTCACATTTCAGTATGGCGGTGGTCAGCCATTTCCATGATAAGTTTTCGTTTATTGTTTCGTTTTCAGCTTCTATTGCAATTTGTTCGTGCATCCTTTTCTCTTTTCATTTTCTTAGTTGTTGTTTTCTCATGTGTTCTTCCAGCTTTTCCTTGATTATTTTAACTCTCTTTGTTTCAGGTTCTGCGGGGTTGCTGTCTTCAATTTTGTTCTTGTGGTTGTTCTTTTGTTCTTGTTTTTCAATGTATTTTTTATTTTCAGGTTGTTGTTGTGGCCTTTTATTGCTGTGGTGTGACTGCTTTCTATATTGATCATTTCGCGTCCCCCGTCTTTTTTACGTATATACAATATATTGACATCTGCTCTTGGGCGTAATGCTCCATGTATGTTCATTTGCTTCCTGGTTTTAGTGTCCATTTTTTTTCAATTCTGCCGGGGTCCATTTGATGACTCTAAAGCTGTACTGGATGACGGGTACAGCTAGAGAGTTTATGGCCGAGATTTCGTTCTTTGAATTTAGTTCAGAGTTCAGTATGCTTCTGATTCTTCTGGTGTATCCCTTCGTAAGTTTCGTTTTCATTCTTCAATGCCAAAATATTTGTGGGCTTCGTGTTGGTCTAATGATCTTATTTGTCATGTCAGAATCGATTATTGAAAATTTTATTTTTTAAACAATCTAGACAACCACCTTTGGAATTTTATGCAGAACTTAACATTCTTAATATTAGAAATCTCTATATATTGTCAATTCTGAATTTTCTGCCAAAGATTAATTATTCTCTTGTACTTGCTGTGTTGCACGCTAACAAATGCCTTCATACAATCTATCCAGGCTACAGATAGATTCTTTTCGCAATCTCTACAATCTTTCTTCAGCATCATGCTGGTTAGTAGCTCGTCTTCACGTCCATATGTATTTTTGATACGTCCTTTCTGCTCATGTGGCATGAGATTATTTTGAATTAGGTGGTGCCGGATCCTTTTTGCAATGATCTTTGTGAGAGGTTTGTAGTAATTGTTTAGAAATGTTATTGGTCGCATGTATTTTGGGTTGGCAGCTTTGTCGGTTTTGGGGATGAGATAGATTTTCCCTACGGTGGAAATTGCTGTTTCCCTCTAACTAGTTCATTATACACTTCAGTTAGTTTTTAGTGCATCGCAGTTAGTTTTTTCAATCAATAATAGGGAATTTCATCAGTTCCAGGAGCTTTCCAGTTGGAAGTGTTGCAACTGTTACAACTTCTTCCTGAGTGATATCCGGCCATTCCATTCTCTTTACCCTTGACGTCCTTTCGTATTCAGCTTGTATCCATTCTGCGTCTTTATTGTGTACTGTATCTCTTTCCCATATCTGTTTCCCATATTTTTTTACTTCCTCTTCCGATGGTGTTTCCTCTGTGTCATGAGTTTTCCCAAGTATGTTTGCATAAAATCTAAAGGTATCCTCATTGTAGAGCTTGAAGACTTATCAGACAAGAAAAACGCTAAGATATAATTTATATATTCAGTTAGGCACAAGAGCTTACAACATTTCTCAGACTGAAGTACGTTACGCTACGCAAGAGTGCATACATCACTGGGGTTATATCTACTGTGCTCTGTCATATATCTACTCGGAACATAGAGTTGGGTAACATGAGTGCGTTCAGAGAAATATATGAATTGCACATGACATTTTATTCAACACACCCCCTCAATTCTTATATTCTGAGAACTTCAACTTTGTATCATCTAATACTTAATGCCAGAAAATATCAAAATTACAATGTATCCTTACAAAAACATACATTGAGAATCCAATAAGTTGTCTGTAAGGTAAGTTTAATTTACCAGAATTCGTAGTACCATTCGTTAGATTTAGTTTTGGTTGAATAGGAATACTTGTTATTTTACAATTTATCATATTAAATTTTTTCAAGATCTTTTGAATTGAATCTTTCTGGTTTAGGGTAGACTTTCGAGCCGGGCGTCTATAGCGACAGTGACGCCGCGACAGTGCGACAGTAGAAGTACAATGAAATTGCACAGAGTAGCATTCGAGCAAAGCGTTCCCAGCAAACATGGCGATGCAAAGGTAACTCTTATGCGATGTACTGTTTACCTCTCCACGCGCTCGCATATGCATCCAAATGTCCTCCACATCAAGTACGCATTTCGGAACAATGAGTAGTTGAATATGAACTGGTCACAAATGATACTCCATTTCTTGTCACATTTGAGACGCTCATGCGAGTTAATGTTGAGACCACTTTTCTTTATTTCTTTTCGACGTCGCATAGGAATTTTGATGTGATACTAAAAGATATCTTCAAATAGGAAGCCATTTCTAATCGCATTTGAGACATATTTTGTTATACTCATTGCGTTGACTACTAATGAGAGGTTTTTTGTGATAAATATTAAACCATTTTTAATGCAGGTAAAATATTGTTATTCAATTTGGATTTCATTACTTCATATATGTGTCGTTATTCGAAATTTTAATTTCCAATATTCATTTCGTCCAATAAGATGATTTCCTCCCAATTACATTATTTTTTTGACTGGCGGAGAGCAAATTCACCAATAATAAATTTACATATATTTTAGATTAAATCATTGACTGAATGAGGATAATGAAAAAATCTATTCGAACACAAAAACTATAATGATTGATAACATTAAGATAGAATGAAACAAAAAACAAAAAAATGGAAAAAAGTAAACGAAAAAAGATGTAAAATAGGTTTGAGTATATAATATGTAGTAATTTTCTTCATCTGTCTTTCTTTTCTCTGCCTGGCATGTCGCAGCCATTCCTTTACATATATTTCAAAGTCTTTTTCCGAAATGCCTGTATTCTTTCTCACCACATCTGAAAAGAATGAAAGTATGTGTTGAAATATTTTTTTTCAATATCAAGTTCGAGTATTTGAGAAATTATATTAGATTATAGAAACATTGTACCTTTATTTTCTCCAATCGATAAGTGATTAAGGATTTATAACTTGAGTAATTTGAACAATTTCGTTCAACTATTCAATTTATTGGTTCAACATATTTCAATTGTTGAGAAGATAAAAATATAATTGCCAACGTTTTTAATTTTTATTCGTATAGGTGTCTAAGGGTCGGTTTCATGAAACTTCGATTGTAGGGTTAAATTAATTGGAGCCACCGCCATTCGTTGAAACTTCAAACCGAATGATTCGATTGGTTCCAATTTACGAAAGGTTGTTCAATCGTACAATTAAATCTTTGTGAAACCCGCCGTAAGTCATTGAAAAATTTCTGGACAACAAATTTACAAGAATTATTTGAATAACAGCAAAGGTTGTGTTTTACAGTATCGCGGCTACACTTCAAATCAATTAAAAAAAAAACCTCAAATCAAATACTCACTGAATAAAATCTTCATAACGGAACTTTCAGCTATTTTATAATCTGACCTCTGGCCCGTCCATGAATAAAGTTCGGCAGTTTCGTCGGTGAAAGTCATCACGAAATTTTTGCTGCGTTACCCCCACCGTCCTCATATATTTTGTACTGAAAAATGTTTAATTTGGATAAGGTGAACATTAGTTCTAGAAATTATAAGACATAAAAAATCCAAATAAGATCAGATTACCTAGCAGTTCAACTGAACATATAATAATTAGTTCAAATCTAGGGTTTCCAAATATGGTGATATAAAAAAAGATATGAATTACTAAGAAACCAATACCGATATCACATAATATTTAGAAAAATTAGACCAGTGGCGAATTCAAAGGACTAGTTTCTTTCAAGTAAACTAACTTTCTCAAAAACCAAAATTTAATTTCCTTCGAATACTTCAATTGTGTTTTTGTAAATTTTGCATTGAATTTCTTACCAATCTATTCTTCAATATTGTTGAATCACTCCTCTTCAATTTGAATTACAGATGATTGGAATCGATAATAAATTGAAATTATAAAAAAATATAGATATCGTGAAATGGTTTTTAGTGATGGTTTTCACAAAAATCGAACCCCAGACTGCTTTCATCATTTTGACCTGTAAGTCCAAAAGTACCACAGAGAGCCAAAATCGAGCAATTTGGGATAAAATGTACATGTACAGCACTATTTCAGACAAGTTAACTGAAACTCAATTTTTCGAAGGGTGTTGCGCTGGCCTATTTCATGAAATTTTCAAATATGTTCAGAACCAAATGAAATATAGAAAATTCAATGGCAAAAATCGAGACAATTCTCAGAAGAAAATTTTTTTTTCTAAATCAAAAAGTTCTGCCCCAACACACATATAAAAACTTCATTATGCGATAATTATATGTAGAATGAAATATCAAAATATTTAGTTTACAACAATAACTGAATTTACTTACCAATTAATGCACTCAAATTGCAGAAAACCAAAAAATTTGAATATCGGATCGAACGAACAGCGAACTTCTCGAATCGAACACTAGTCACAAAATGATGGAATGGGAATGGATCCAAAAGAAAAAACTCAAGTCTAAAAATGGTTATACGTTGAATCTGTAAGACGTAAAACCACCCCCCTTTCGTCTTACCAGTGCGAATTCCATGGTCCAAACCGGGTTCTTATCTCGAGAGAAAAATATCCCGGCGTAATGTAATTAGGGGCAATAAAACCCAGATGCGGTAGTTTCTCTACAGTTGAAGATCGAAGAATTCCTTACTTCAGCATTTTTAATGCTAAATTTGGCATTTTTGATTTATATATAGCATATATTTTTGGCGTTAAGCATATAGCATATTATTGAGCATATCTTACAAAGGGAAAAAAATTATTGACGGACATTTTCTAATATTTCGAATTCAACAGATGCACAAGAACCGACTGATTTTGGTACTTCTTTCACTGTTACCCTCTTCAATGAAACGAAAAAAGGAAGCGCGCAGAATTTTATAGACTCAATAAATTTTTATGAGCTTGCAACAATCGATATATCAGGAAATATCTCAACAAACTTGGACCATTCTAATCGATCCGGCCGGACATCTGGCTCTTTTTCTTGGGAATTCCTATCCCTGAATTAACGCGAGGAGTCAATAACATTCAAAATGAATTCATTCATAAATTCATTAATCGCCTCTACGGGGAGGAAGTTTCAAAACTACACAAACGGTTAATTTCTTTTCGCAGGAAGAAGGCTCATCTTTTATCTTCATTAGCCTTTTTGTCACGTTGCCGGGATGAAGACGTCATATCGAAATTCCTGAGATTTAAACGTAACTTCGGAACCCAACAGAATTTACAGGAGAACTGAAAGAGCCCTCTTGAGGGAACGTATTCATGCTTCAAGAAGGAAACTCGCAGTAATAGACCAAGAACTGATCTCGGTATTCTATAGATTGAGCAACACCATGTCAAAAGCGGATTGGGACAGAATCGATTCCATCTCCTACAGATCAATGGAAAATGAACATCTCACCAGTACAGAGAAACAGAAAACCAAATACCAAAAATTGAGAGAACAGAGTAAATCATCGGAAGACAATCACACACTCGACCTAGGGAAAACCGTTATCAATCTTTCCGATCGCTCTCTCTCTAAAGACGAGGTGTCCATACTTTCTAAGGGAGCAATAGCTCCAAGAGTGATTCCAAAAGAAGAAATAATAGCAAATCTTAAGTCGGCCATCAGAGGATTGCCCGAACATGTAGCCGAAGAAATACGAACGGATTGTTCCCAAATCTTGAGAAAGGCAAAACCACCGAAGCCAAACATCTCAACTAACGAGGCACTTGCTATCAAAGAACTCAACAAGGATAATAGCATACTGATCAGGGAGCTCTTAGAACCCCCAGTATACAGAAAGCTCAAAAAAGATCCAACACAGGCGACCATCAGAAAAGTCAACAATCTGATAAAGGCATCTTCGTTGGAAGAATCACTACAGAAAAGATTGTGCCGAAGCGAGGCCTCGCTTCCAAGATTTTATGGATTACCTAAAATCCACAAAAAAGACATACCTCTCCGTCCAATTGTCAGCACAATAGGTTCTCCAACATACAACCTAGCAAAACATCTAGTCACAATCCTACAGCCACACGTCGGAAAAACAACCACGTACATAAGAGACTCCGCTCACTTCATAGAAAAGATCAAAAATATCGAATTCGATGCCAATGATATCCTGGTCAGTTTCGATGTGGTTTCACTGTCCACAAAAGTCCCACTGAATGAAGCAGTGGTAGAGATAGAACAGAAATATCCAAGGGACATCAGCGAGCTGTTTAAAATATGCCTTACATCATCCTATTTCACCTTCATCCAGGAACTGATGGAATATCAATGGGTAATCCACTAGCCCAGTGGTAGCGAACTACTTCATGGAGAAATGAGAAGAGAAAACACTGAATACCGCACCTCTCAAACCGAAAGTATGGTTTCGATATGTAGATGACACATTCGTCATATGGAGTCATGGAAGAGAAAAGCTCAATGAGTTTCTGACACACATAAATAACATGCACCCGAGTAAACAGTTCACAATGGAATTAGAAGACCAAAACAGAAATCTGGCTTTCATTGATGTACTTGTCACACGGAAAGAAACTACTCTAGGACACACTGTAAACCGAAAACCTACACACACGGACAGATATCTACACAACACCTCAAATCATCATCCATGCCAACGTAACGGCTACACGAAAAACGACATCGATAGATACATCAAACAGAGGCCTGAACATAACAACGACAATGTACCACGTCGCCAAGAATCTGAAATAAAAGCATTCTTGCCGTTTATCCCACGGGTGACAGATAGAATCGGACGAATTCTGGGGAAACATAACATTAGGACAATATTCAAACCGTCGAAGAAGATCAAGGACCATCTCAACTCCCCCAAGGACAGAAGGGATACATTCAGTACACCAGGTGTATACCGAATTCCGTGCAGCTGTGGGAGTGTATACATCGGTACAACGAAGCGATCCATCAATACGAGGATCAAGGAACACAAGGCCAATTGTAGACTGCGTCATTCCGAGAAATCCGCCGTCGCAGAGCACACACTGAACAACACGAATCATGCAATAGAATTCGACAAAACCCAAGTGTTGTGTACCACTACCGCATACTACCCCAGGCTTTACAGGGAAGCAATCGAAATTCATAAACAACCAACGAATTTCAATAAATCGGAGGAATCTTTGAAAATCAATAGAACATGGGTGCCAGTACTTAAAAACACACAACCACTTCCCTACAATAATAACCGGGTTTATGAAGTGAATGAAGATCGGGAACCGAATGTGAACCAGTCGGACACCGGCGCGCGTTCGGTGTCGGGACGAGACCGGTCAGGCTCAGCCGCGCCCCCCGACCGAGGTTATATAAGGACATACAATCTGCGTCCCCGTCAATGCCAAACATTCGAACTGGCGAAACGTAGAGAACTAATCTACGACGACGGCCTAAATGCTCGAAAGAACAGGTTACAATATTAGAAATATTTTCAAATTCAATGTCCCACCCGTTACGTGTATCATAAAATGTTCAAGCACCCTTGGTCTTCGAGATCCAAATTTCAAATACTTTCAAAAAAACCGTATCGTAACTTTTTTATCGTATATTTTTTTGGGAGCTGAGAAACCATAAAGTGAAGAATGTCAAACATTGGTTTTTATGAAGTATCAAAGCTTAAATCACCGAGATTCAAATTCAAGTTAGAATTAAAACGAACAGTTCTTCCGCATTGAGAAGTGTCAATAATGTGCATATTGTTATGTAAGCTAGCCTTAAGAATTCCACAAAGTAATGTGAGTAACCTCAGACGATGTCCGAGGCATCAACAGGATGTATGGAGTCAGCACATTCCGACTTCAGATTTCAGAACAACGGAATAAGCTAGTTAGATAAAATTCATTATCATTCAGATCTTCTTCAAATAAACTTGCTTCTAGAAATAAAGTTGTTTTTTTAAAAAAGTTATCTCAGAGTGTAAAAACATAATTGGCGACGAGGATGGGATTTTACTAGTTCTTCCCAAGAAAAGTAGATGCACGTGAATATCAATTCTTTGAGTAAAATCCAAGAACCGAGATTTTGTTAGTGTGACGTTACCTTCGACAGAATAACCGAGTACGAAAAGAACAATCTCAAACGATACTGGTGTGATCGATCTAATCAAGTGGCGTTGCTGAATCCCTTAGCAGACAAGGAGTACCAACCCGGACTGGATCCACACCTGGTTACCCTCGAAGATTACCCTTAGGAGTTTGGTGGTAGCGTCCCAGACACGAGGTTGAAAACAGAAGTCAAGTAAGTTAGGCTGTTTAATAATCCCAGTTTTTTCCTATCCCTGGACCAAAAGATAGAGACCACATTTTTATTTATTTTATTATTTTTTTTATAATCATTGAGTCTTTAATACAACAATTTAACTTTTTGAATATCAATTCAAATAATACATTGAAAATGCCAGATTCTAATGTAATAGATTTTAGTACAATAAAATACTTTGGAGAATTATTACCTCGATTTAATGGTAACCTAAATGAGTTACAAACGTTTCTTTTAGAAGCTGAAAATTTTATGAGTCAATTCGGAAACACAGACAATGAGTTGATTAATAAATATAGTTTCGTAACTATCAAATCTAAATTGATAGACCAAGCGGAGACAATAATATATTCAGGACCATCCTGCAATTCATGGACTGAATTAAAACATATTTTAAATAGAAAATTTGGTTTCAAAATAAATTTTGATGTGCTACAAAGCGAATATCAATATATGAAGAGAAAATCAAGAGAGTCATTATCAGACTTCATTGAAAGAGTGAAAGCAATTAAATTACAATACGATTATCAAATTCAACTTTCCGCTCTTGAAGTTAATGTTTATAGAAACCTCTCAGACAAAATTTTATACAATAACGTGGACGAAAATTCCAGAAATTTAATAGATCTACAACCAAAATCATTTGACGACACATGCAATTTATTAGAGAACAGAGAAATAAAACGACAGCAGCTCTATTTACCGACAATTTCAAAGACAACCATATTTAACCCTTCCGTGGTAGCAAACGAACAACCAATTCAAAATAATTTTCAACAACCTTCGACCAGTAGAGTATTTCCCTCTCAACCAATACCATTAAGATTTAACAAAGTACCAGAACCTAAATTTGCGACTAACAATTAAGTTTTCGGAAAACCACGCGATGTCTTTAAACCTAACACAAATCAACAAATAAACCGACCAAAACCAGAGCCTATATCCATAAGAACTAGAGTATACCCTATGAAACGACCCGCGAGTAGTCAAATTCGTCAAGAACCCCCAAATAACAGACATTATTTCAGAAAAAACGGACCTCCAGAATTCGTGTCCGAAGAACTTAATACTAATACGGAAACCCTAGAACCTGACGAACTTTCAGTATTTCGAGAACTAGACGGTCAAGATGAAATAGTTTATGAGAACGAAATTGATGACGAACAAGACGAACAAGAAAATCGAAATTTTCAAACAATAGCCTACCAGCAACCCATGACTTAAATTTTACAAAAGAACATCTAGCCTCATTACCATATATTGAACTTGAAAATCCACCTTGCAAACTATTGATTGATAGTGGTAGTTCTATGAGTATAATCGACCCAGCTGTAGCTTACAGTTTATTTCCTGAAAACATTTATGAAGAACATTCATATTTCAGAACAGCTGTAGGTAAAGATTATAGTAAGTACAAAGTAGCTTTTCCTCTTTTTTCATTTGGCCTCGAAGAAACATATCCCTTTGTAATTTATAAATTCCACACTCAATATGACGGCTTTATAGGAGCCAATCTATTGAAAGACTTAAAATTGAAAATCGATTGGAAAAATAATGTTGATACTATTGTCATGAACAGAACACCCTGTTTGACGATAATTGATTCGTTTTCGTGACATGGTCAAAGCTATATTCTAAGTTGCAAGACTGCAACTGCAATCGCCAATCAACTTATCAGTTACTTTTCCAATCACGGTGTCCCAGAAAAAATAACGTTCGATAACGGAACAGAGTTCAAAAACCAAATCATTCAAGATCTAGCCGAGACACATAAAATATCTCTTTACTATATAACGAATTACAACCCCACATCTAACGCCATAGTTGAGCGGTTTCACTCTACGCTAATTGAACAAATTAGAGTATTAGATGAAAAGAATATGTCTTTGACAGAAAAAATGAATCGAGCAATTTTAAGTTATAACAATTCAATACACTCCTCGACATATTACACACCCCTACAAATTGTCAAATCAGACCTTAATTATAGCAAGCCCGTTGAAAAATCAACACACGAAAAGATTTCCGAATACATTCAGCAATATCGTGAGAATATGAGAGAAATTTCAGATCATTTAAACTCACGTAAAGAAAAACAAAAATCCAATTTAGATCAAATCAATCAGAACCGACAACAGAATACAGACCTAGATGAGTCGAAGCCAGCGTATTTAGCTATACCAAGAAAGGCAAAGCTAGATCCAAAATTTAAGAACACCAAGATTAAAATCTTAGACGATATTCGTATCAAGAATCCTGGCTCTCAGAAAATATACCACAAGAATAAAATAAAGCAGAGAAAGTAATAATTCCTTTTTTCTCTCTTTCAGAGCTGAAAGAAAATGAAAACCTCACTTTTCCTTATTCTATTCTTCTGTTCTACTCCTCAATCATTGAAATTTGAAGAGATCAAACATAACGTCATTCCTTTCTTTGTTGACAAAACTTATATCAGTGATCCCTCACTGGGATCGGCACCTTGACGTTGGTGTGAGGGCTTAAGTAACTACAATGAATCTTGGGGCTATGTCGACGGAACACAGTTCCGGCAGGGTCACCCATGTCGATAAGGTCCAAGACGAGTGGCGAAGACAAAGACTGATCCACAAGCCTCCCTGTTAGGTCATGTCTCTGCAGGGAGTGCTTTGGCGCGGTGGGGATCCGCCCGAGTAGCCTTTATGGTTTTCTTCGAACAATCCCCCCCAAGCCAATGGTGGAACAACATACGCCGAAGGCTGCGTGGCCAGCGGGTAGGCTGGTCGCTAGTATGCGAACTCCTGGTACCGCGGGACCCCAGGTTTAATTACCCTTGCTGCATCAACAGGTTCTCATGCAGTGGACCAACTATTTCCTGTACACAAAGAAACTTCGAATGGATGTCAAAACGAAAACAGAAGAAGAGTCACCAGGGGAATCGCCAGTAACCACTATTACTGAGATTCCCATGGAGATTAATCTGGTTCAGGCTGATGAAGGCCAAACCGAGAACACACCTGAAGTGCAGAACCCCCCAGTTCTAACTTCATCTACAACAGCTTCCTTAGCGGGGGCTATAACCGATGAAGATCGGCTCCTCGAAGGCACTTCTTCGGACGAATCTGTGCGGGCTCAGCTTAAAGAGCAGTCCAACAGACAACGTCTGAGGAAAGCTGAGAGGAAGAGATACAAATGGTTGGTGAGTAACGGGCATACGCACGAAGAGGCGTATACACTCTGCAAGCTAACCATTGCAGAACGGGAGGCCCTACACCCTGCTCCTGCTGTGAAGCGGGTCAGGTCTGAGGACTCAACCCCCGACCGAAATGCGCAGAAGAAGGTCAAGACGCAACAACCTGGGCCGTCGAGGTCTCGAGCTGATCCCAAACGGGAACAATCGAGACCCTCGACAGCTCCAGAAAAAGGCGGAAAGGGCACGCAGAGACTGCCTGACGCTCGAGTTGCCTCCACAAGCAGGTCTCAGCAGAAGTCAGTCTCTCGAACTATCACCAGACCGCCTAAATCCACCTACAGCGGGATGCTCAAGGGAGTAAAGGTTGGACTTGTTCCGGCCGATCATCCCGAGGGCAACCTAGCGGTAGAGGATATGACCGAGCTGGAAAAAAGACTGGCTCGTCTTATACTGGGGTGTGAGGACAATATAGTACCCACCTTCAACAATGTTGTATTTCGCCCAGGCTTCATGGTGATTAACTGTGATAATCAGGCTACAGCCGACTGGGTGAAATCCAAAGAAGAGGAGCTGCAACTCCCCACATGAGGGTCCAAGTCAGGGATGAAAAGAACATCCCAGGTGCGGCGGTGGCCACTGCCTATTTCCCAAATAGCTTGGAGTACACCGTCGACGAAATACGGACCTTCATCGACAAACAAAAACCTAGTGTGAACACCGCTCAGTGGAAAGTGCTGAAGGTAGGGGACACAGGGAAAAACTGCCGAGAGATCGTCTTCTCGCTGGACCATGGAAGCCTAGCCGCTCTACAAGCGCTAGAGAACATGGTCAACTACGGACTGGGAAAGGTCAAGTTTTGGACGAAAAAACCACCGAGCGCTCAAAGCTCTGCGGCTGCTGGCGATGCGGTACCTGTGGATTCTGGCGCCGTGATTCACGATTCTGCCTTAGCGGAATCAGAACCCTCGGCGTCGGCCCAGGCGACTGCCACGCCGACTCCAATGGAAGTAGTCCAAACTTCCAACAGGGCGGAGGAAGAGCCCAAGATTACAAAGGCTCTCAAGCCAAAAAAACCGGGGGATGGAAGGCCGCCTCCGCTCCGGCAGGAGCGCGACAAGTGACCCATTCCCCGGAACAAAGGAAAACCGTGGAAGCACTCAAGGCAGGACCGCAAGGAACACCATTAGGTGCCTCCAAATCAACCTCCACCATGCCAAGGCTGCTACAGATGCGGCCCTCTGGAGGTTGGTTAAACAAGACCTAGACGTAATGCTGGTACAGGAGCCTTGGGTCATGGGATCCAAGATCAAAGGATTACCAAATGGGTCAGGTAAACTTATTTATCATGAAGGGGTGCTGGCACCTAGAGCGGCACTCTACATCAACAAAAACTTACAATATCTGCCCCTCTCCAGATTTATACAACGCGACATTGCAGCAGCAGTGATAGATGTCCGTCTTCCCGGAGGTAACGTCAAAGTAGTCATAGCTTCAACTTACCACCATGAGGAGGAAGCATCCCCACCCGAGGAGGTGGTCAATTTGGTGAACTACTGCAAAAAGCTGAACATGCAATTCATCATCGGATGTGATAGCAATGCACACCACACAGTATGGGCGAGCTCTGATATCAACAGAAGAGGTGAGAATTTACTTGATTTTCTTATGACTGAAGGGGTGGGAGTAGCAAATCGGGGTAGTGAACCTACATTCCGCAATGCAATCAGGGAGGAGGTTCTAGACCTTACCCTTATTAGCCCAGCCCTACATCACAAAATCTCGAACTGGCATGTCTCGGATGAGGCCTCCTTATCTGACCACAGACAAATCCGGTTCGACATCGACATTGAGCCGATAACACAGGAGCCTAAAAGGAATCCTAGAAGGACCAACTGGGAGCTTTATCGCTGTCTGCTGGAGGGCAACGGAGAGCTCTCGGGGGTCAGGGGCATGGACTCTGTGGATGGCATAGACCTGGCTGCGGAACACCTCCGAAGCCGGATTCTAACGGCTTAAGAGGATAGCTGTCCGCTCAAGCGGTCGACATCTGGCAGGGACGTGCCCTGGTGGAACTCTAACCTTGCAAAGCTACGTAAGAAAGCCCGCACACTATATAATAAATGGTCTAAATCTAGGACGCTGGAAGACAAGACTGCATATTATTATTATTATTATAACAATGATGAGAGTTTAGGCAGTGCCTATAAACTCAATGAACAAAATATATATAAACACAAAAAAATCCAAAGGGTAATAAAGAAAAATAAAAGTAGTAGAAGTGCTTAAAACAAGTAAAAGATCCCCAAAAATCCACCGAGTGAAAAGTAACTCCACTCATCCACGTAGACGCCAACTGTCATAACTGTTTTTGAATGAGCTCACCGACACTGACTCAACCACAACAGAAGGCAAAGCATTCCACACCCCGAATACGCGGTTCGTCAAAAAGTGTTGTCTTTGCACTGTCTTGAAGTCCTCCTTGCGGAGCTTAAAAGCATGACCACGCAAACGGCTGTCGGTATTCAACGTGAACAAGTTGCGCAGACTAACACCAAACATATCCTTCAGAGCTCTGAAAGTTATTATAAGGTCGCCACGTGTCCTGCGGTCCACAAAAGAAGGTAGGTTCATTATGGAAAGTCTTTCACTATATGATGGGCGTGAGATGCCGTATGGTAAACGCGTTGCACGACGCTGAAGACCTTCCAGTAAAGATAAATCGCGGCACAACGTCGGATGCCAAACAGGGCCAGCGAACTCTATGATAGGCCGCACATAGTTTCGATATAGAGCCGCGCACGTTAGGGGGTCACACCTGCCAAATGCTTTCTGAATCAGAAATAAGGATCTCTTGGCCTTGCCTACCGCATGGAGAATATGATCGGACCAACTCAGATTATCCGTGATTATAACACCCAAGTCACAATGGCTGCTGGATACAGGGATGACACATCCATTGAGAAAATACCTCCGGCGCGGATTGCGGGCACCCATGTGAAGAACGACGCACTTCTCACCGTTGAGCGGCAGCTGCCAGTCCTTACACCACCGTGAAATTGAGTCGAGGTCATCTTGTAAACTAGAGGAGGCACCGACGGGGCTAAATATCTTGGTGTCATCAGCGAACTGCGAACAGTGGGATCTGACATGTCTTGGCAAGTCAGAAACGAAAAGAAGAAACAGAACCGGGCCTAATACCGAGCCCTGAGGTACTCCACTCAAAACGGCTCTCGGCGAAGAGAGAACATCTCCAACACGAACCTGGAAGGAGCGATTCGAAAGAAATGCCTCTATCCACGAGAGGAGGCGGCCACGAATCCCAACATGATCAAGCTTGAAGATGAGACGTCTATGAGGCACACGGTCAAAGGCTCGACAGAAGTCAAGGTAGATGACATCAACCGGGTTACCTTTGTCAAGGGACGACGACCAGGAGTTGACGCATTCAAGGAGGTTTGTGATGACAGAGCGCCCCGGGAGAAAGCCATGTTGACAATCAGGAATTATGCCTTGAGCAAGCGAGAAGTGGATAACTTCATCCAGAATGATCCTTTCAAAGACCTTCGCAATGACCGGGACTAAGCTGATGGGGCGGTAGTTGTCGGCACAACGCTTATCTCCCTTTTTGAAAATAGGCGTAACACGGGCACTTCGCCAAGAAGAAGGGAGGAAAGAAGTCTCGAATGAGCGGTTAAAGATTAGTGAAAGGGGGAGCGCCAGGGAACGGGCACACTCCTTGAGCAGTTTTGCAGAAAATCCGTCAGTACCAGGAGCAGACTGTATATTCAAGGTAGAAAGCTTGGCCCTCACGATAGACGGAGAGAATGTTACGTCTCTGAGTTCGGCGGATATACGGGGCGAAATTATTGCGGGAGGCTGACCAGATTCCAGTGTGAATGATTCCGAAAAAGAATCGGCCAAAACGTTTGCAGACTCTTCTGGACCTGAGCATAGTCTATTGTTCCGACCACAGACCAATGGAGTATCAACCTTGGTGTTTAATGTAGACCTGATGTATTTGAAGAAACTTTTACGATCACTAGACCGTGTTAGCTTAAGTTCGTAGTCCTTTTTTGCTATAGTAATTATGGAGGAAAGGTAATTCGAGAAACTTCTATAGGCATCATAGTCTCTTTGATCTTTACGACGAATATAGCGCTGCCACAAGGATTTTTTATGACGAATTAGCCGGAGGATATTTGAGTTGATCCACGGTTTAGTCGGAATGAAGGTGATGTTTCTTCTCGATGTACAATTGTCGATAAGCTCATGCAATTTTCCAGAGAAAATGTTCCACATGCGTTCCACGTCAGCTTCCGGCTGCAGGAGGGATACCCAGTCAATTACTTCTACTAAATTATCAAGCTGACGGTAGTTAGTTGTTTTCATAGTTTTCAAGATTTTCTCATTAGTAGAAGGAAAAATGAGCTGCAACTTAGAAGAAAGGATAATATGGTCTGATTTACCCAGAGGTGGATGTTGATCAATGCTCGAAACAATGTCAGGATCGTTGACCAGTATCAAATCAAGAAGTGAAGGAGATTGTAGGTTGCGATAGCGGGTCGGAAACTCAACTAATTGAGTGAAATTGTTTTCGCGAATGGTGTCAACAAGAATAGCGGAGGCGGTGTTATAAACTTTTGACGATAAAGGCCAATCCACTTCGGGCATGTTGAAGTCACCTGCTATGTATAGACTTCGCTTGCTCACAGAAAGACTGCCAAGAAGACCAGCAAGTTGAGAATCGGATGGACAAGGGCGAGGTCGTTAGATGCAACCAATGGTGAAACAGCAGGATCCTCCATTGCAAAGATCAATAAACAAACAATCAATTCCTGGCAGATCGGGCTCCGAAGGCTGAAGAGTGAAAGATGCGCAAACGCTATCAGCTACATAAATGCATACTCCACCATGACCAATCGTAGTTGTGCTGTCATGTCTAAAGATGGAATAGCCTGGTAATACTACCAAGCAGTCCGGAATACCAGGATGGAGCCAGGATTCAGCTACTAGAATAAACGTCGGACGATAGGATCCAACGTAGGCTACCAGTTCATTATATTTGGAGGACAAAGACTGTGCATTCGTGTAGAAGATAGACCACTCACAAAGCGTATTTAGTTTTTTGGCTGTTTAGAAACTGATATTTTAGTTATGGTAGGAGTTCCGGAACGATATTTGATGTCAATATCAGTTTCTCCTGCGTTTATCCTGCGTTTGAGCTCCTCACGTAATGTGCTCAGCTCCCTGACTTGAGTAGGTGTCTTGTCATCCGAAATGCTGAAACTTCGCCATTCAGGTTTATTCCTCATCATTATCTTATTCCTGAGAACCCTAGTAACAACCACAGGGTTGGTAAATGAAATTTTTAAAATTCGAGGACGATTGTTAGATGGTTTGCCAATTCTCATAACCGAAACTCTTTGTGAATTTGCATCAGGAGCCACACAATCAAGTATCCTCGAGACAATTGTAGAATCCTCGCTGAGATCGGTCTCAGGTACACCACGAATCAATACATTGTGGGACCTCCGAAGACGGTCAAGTAGTTCGGATGGTTGTAGGCCCGGACCAGAACTGACACCATCGGAGGCAGTCGATGTTTCGAATCTTGACAGCCTTTCATTAGTGGAGTCGACAACGTCCTTGAGAGACCTGTGGCTCTCAGTCAAGAAATCGATCTTGGAGGAGCAGGAGGCAATAGCTGTTTCATGCTGATCAATAGCTTCAGAATGGGTGGCCAAAGTGGAGTTGTGACGGAGTATATCAGATGTATGCATTTCTAGGATAGCTTTACACTCTGTAACATCGGTCTGAAGCGTTTGAAGGTTCGTTTTGATGGAGGATATATCGTTGCACATATCACCTAGTTTTGCCATGATCATATTGAACTGATCAGGACTCATAGGAGTCAACGCGAGCTGTTGGGAATCGACCTGCACCGACAAAGAGGAGGACTTACTGCGAAGAGATCGGCTCTCCATCTTACAGTAACCACACACCCAATTCGTATCAACCAAGTTCAGATCCTCAGGCGATAAGTTGAGACAGTCTAAGTGGAAAGAATTTTTACACCCAGAGCATCTCAAACAGCGAGTAGAGGAAATTTGCTTCGCACAAACATGACACTTGGCCATTTTAGCTGTGTGAAGTGAAAACAGCAGATAATTATTTCAGGAAGGAATAGGAGGTTACAGAACTTCACTCTCTTGGGCCGATAAGAGAGGCTCATATACAGAAAGGGTGGGCCACGGAAGAGAAAAGGTAAGCAACAAAGGTAAGGAATGTGAAATTGAGGAAGGAGAGAATCTGTAGTACAGTGACTGAAAACCGTAAAATCTCGCAACAACGCGAATATCTCTATATTCATGCGCTAACCGTCCCACTCCGAGTTATTAGGAGTACTGAGATAAGTGAGAATGAAGTATCGGATTGATTGTCTCAGGTATCGATATTCGACATTCAACGCAGAGGTGGGAATGGTGGGGTGATCGACGCAATCGAGGTGCGTATTAAATATAAACAAAGGTGAAATGAATTCCCAGGAAAAAACCAATTAAAAAATAAGCCGGAAAATAATTCAAATGGAGGTTTTCACATGAAAATTTCCTACCTTGGATGCACAATATTAGCACTTAAGAAAATTGATAGCGTAAATATAAGTATTCGCACTGAAAAATCTAGTTTTCTGAGGAGCTACTTCCACATACGTGTTAACTCTCTGAATTTTGATACTGATTTCGATATAGAGCGGCAACGACTGAATATAGTAAAGAACTGCGCAATTCCAAGCGGAAGTCGTGGCGTACCTTTTGCCAGAACATTGAGGACACGCCAAATGCCGCCAGACTACATAAGGTCTTATCAAAAGACCATAGTAATGGTCTAGGGCAGCTAAGGGGGATGGATGGTGAGATGACTGGCACAGATGACGAGACGTTGTCACTCATGCTAGAGACTCACTTTCCAGACTCCCGAATCTCTCTGGGCAACAAACCAAATCAGGATGTCTCGGCACCCAGACGAGGAGCCAGAAAGATTGCTGCAAAACTCTTCTCAAAAGAAAGGATTCGATGGGCAATCGAATCCTTCAAACCATACAAATCTCCAGGTGGGGATGGCATCTACCCGGTACTGCTTCAGAGGGGACTGCAGGTCATACTTCCGGACCTCGTGGATCTCTTTCGACGGAGCTTCACCTGGGGATACATCCCTGAATGTTGGCGGGACGTGAGAGTTAGCTTCATTCCCAAGGCTGGCAAACGGCCAGGGACTGATGCAAAATCATTCCGCCCCATCAGACTCTCCTCCTTTCTCCTGAAAGCGATGGAGAAGATAATTGATCAAGATATTAGAGCGGGACTACTTTCTAAGTTTCCTCTACACAAAGATAAGTATGCATATCAAGCAGGAAAATCAACGATTTCAGCTCTCCATGGCCTCACCAGGAAACTGAAAAAGGCCATAGAGTACAAAGAGGTTGCTCTCTGCGCTTTTATTGACATAGAAGGCGCGTTCTCGAATACGCCAAGGCAGTCCATCCACCGTGCGCTGGTTAAGAGAGGAGTGGAACCGGCAACGGTTGCTTGGATTATGGTTTCGCTGAGCAGCCGGATAATCAATATGCAACTAGGCGCAGCTTCAGTTACTGCGACGCCCGGAGACGGGTGCCCACAAGGGGGCTGCTTATCGCCACTCTTGTGGTCACTGGTCGTTGACGATCTTCTAAAAACACTTACAAGTGCGGGTTTTGAGATCTGCGGTTATGCAGATGACCTTGTGATAATGGTTCGGGGTAAGCATGACGACACAATTAGTGATCGAATGCAAACTGCCCTAACCTTAACTCACGAGTGGTGTATCCGAGAAGGTCTCAATATAAATCCCAAAAAGACGATATTATTGCCATTCACCAGGAGGAAAAAACTCTCTCTCAAAAAAATTACGATGAACGGGACCACCCTAATCCCAACGAACCACACCAAATATCTTGGTGTGATCTTCGACCAAAAACTCTCCTGGAGTCTTCACCTTGAGGCTGTGATCAGCAAGGGCCAGAGAGCTCTCTTCACGTGCCAGAGGATGGTAGGAAGTACGTGGGGGTTAAAACCTGAACTAACGAATTGGATTTACAAATCCATTGTCCGGCCAATCGTGAGCTATGCGGCTCTCGTTTGGTGGCCAAGAGCAAAACTAGTTTCGGGTCAACTAGCCCTAGGAAAACTACAAAGAACAGCGTGCCTGTCCATAACAGGCGCATCTCGTTCCTGCCCAACTGCTGCCCTGCAAGTCATCCTGGACCTGCCTCCTCTAGAGATTTTTCTGGAAAGCGAGGCGGCCAGATGGGCTCTCCGGGTGGCAAGGGAGCGGGAGCTGAAAACTGGAGACTACACCTTCGCATTCTAAATGAGTGTAAGGAGCTTCAGGATGTGGTCACAGACAACCTTCCTTTGAGACACGAGTTTCAGAAAAACTTCACCACGACAATCCCAAGTCGTGACCAATGGGCTAATAAAGAATTAGTTTTCCCCAGAGGGTCTACGGTATTTTATACTGATGGCCCGAAAACTGAAGACGGACCCAATTAGCCATACCAATGGGTCTCTGTCCTTCGGTTTTTCAGGCAGAGACACTTGCTATAAGGGAGTGCGTTGCGCTCTGTGCCGAACGCAACTACCAAAGAAAAGAAATATATATAGCATCTGACAGCAGAGCAGCCCTGCTAGCGCTTGACTCTCCACAAGTAAAGTCAAAGCTGGTCTGGGAATGCAAGACGTCACTTAACCTACTCGGAGAAAAGAACCAGGTCAATCTCATCTGGGTGCCTGGTCACTCCGGGATTCACGGCAATGAAGCGGCTGACCAACTGGCCAGGGAAGTAGGGACAACCCCCTTTACTGGATCTGAACCGTTTTGCGGCTTCCCAGCCAGCCATCAAGCAATGGCTATTAAGGACTGGGAACAAAAGAGGAAGCTCATGTCCTGGCGCACGACCAATGGTCAAAGGCAAGCTAAGTTACTTCTCTCTCACTCGACGAGCTGGACCAAAAAAGTCCTCTCACTCAGCAAATTGGAACTGAGGAAATTGACGGGCGCTCTCACTGGGCACTGTCCCGTGAGGTATCACTTAAAAAACATGGGAAAGGCACCGGATAGTACATGTCGCTTCTGTCAGGAAGCCACCGAGACAGCCAGTCACCTACTATGTGAGTGTGAAGCTGTCCACCAGAAACGGTTACGGCATCTTGGCTCCTGGTTCCTAAAGCCTGAACAAGTAATGGATGTGGCCCCCAGAAAGGTGGTGAAGTTCATTGAGACTTTGCTGCCCGACTGGTAAACAGCGCGGGGATGCACAATAGATCTTAAGGTCAAGGTGCTCGCAAGGTCGGTTTTGATCTGTCGCCCCTCCTCTAATCTAATCAAATCTAATTGTCATGAACAGAACACCCTGTTTGACGATAATTGATTCGTTTTCGTGACATGGTCAAAGCTATATTCTAAGTTGCAAGACTGCAACTGAAATCGCCAATTAACTTATCAGTTACTTTTCCAATCACGGTGTCCCAGAAAAAATAACGTTCGATAACGGAACAGAGTTCAAAAACCAAATCATTCAAGATCTAGCCGAGACACATAAAATATCTCTCTACTATATAACGAATTACAACCCCACATCTAACGCCATAGTTGAGCGGTTTCACTCTACGCTAATTGAACAAATTAGAGTATTAGATGAAAAGAATATGTCTTTGACAGAAAAAATGAATCGAGCACTTTTAAGTTATAACAATTCAATACACTCCTCGACATATTACACACCCCTACAAATTGTCAAATCAGACCTTAATTATAGCAAGCCCGTTGAAAAATCAACACACGAAAAGATTTCCGAATACATTCAGCAATATCGTGAGAATATGAGAGAAATTTCAGATCATTTAAACTCACGTAAAGAAAAACAAAAATCCAATTTAGATCAAATCAATCAGAACCGACAACAGAATACAGACCTAGATGAGTCGAAGCCAGCGTATTTAGCTATACCAAGAAAGGCAAAGCTAGATCCAAAATTTAAGAACACCAAGATTAAAATCTTAGACGATATTCGTATCAAGAATCCTGGCTCTCAGAAAATATACCACAAGAATAAAATAAAGCAGAGAAAGTAATAATTCCTTTTTTCTCTCTTTCAGAGCTGAAAGAAAATGAAAACCTCACTTCATTGAAATTTGAAGAGATCAAACATAACGTCATTCCTTTCTTTGTTGACAAAACTTATATCAGTGAGTCGAAACACACACTGATGTACCACTACAACTTGAATAATATAAGTAAAATATTAAATGATCATTATGTTTTGGTTGACCAGCTAAATTCAATCAGTTCTAATATGATGGTCTCGAACTATGTAGAATCGATTAAGATCCAAATAAAACAAAATAAGATCCTACTTAATAACCTATATACTCCCCGGCAAAAACGAGGTTTAGTAAATGTTGGAGGACATATAGCCAAAGTTCTATTTGGTACACTTGACACTGATGATGAATCCTTGTATCTGAATTATTTTCACTCCTTTTAAAACAAAATTCAGTCATTGAAAACGGAACAAAATCAAATCATAAGTGTTGTGAGATCTATGACAACCAAATATTCCAATGCAACGAATCAAATAATACAAAATTATAATCATTATCGACTAGTTCAAAACGACATAAATCGACTCATTCTTACACAGTTCGAAGGGTTGACTATAAATAGCATCCTGACAGAAATCAACACAGCTATCAGCTTTGCGGGACTTCATCTCCTACACGAAAGTATTCTACCCTCAGATATATTTTTCGATTTTGTCAACTCAACCGATTTCATGAAACATCTCTACTATTTTAAAGATTTCTATTCCGTTTGTTATACTCCAATAAAAATAAAGATGTGATCTTTATAATTGAAGTACCATTGACCTCTCCGAATCCCTTGGATACATATTACCTCCAATATGTCCCATACCAAAATGTTACCCTTAACGAACAGCCTAAATACTTATTGGCCAAGGAAGGACAACTCTTATGGTCCATCAACGAAGAATGCCCCAAGGTAGAAGATTGGTGGATATGCCCACAGAATATGCTGCAACCAGTTCCCAGCTGCATGAAAGACTTTATTTATCGCAAAACAGAAAATTGCAAAAGACAACGTACGCAGTGCCGTGGCGATTTATTGAAGTTATCATCGGGAAAATTCCTTTCGACTGGTGATGTGCAAATCAGTGAAGTTTGTAACCAATATACGGAATATTACAAATTGAATGGAATTTATCTGATAGAAACCACATGTAACATAACAAATAATTTTAAGTTTTTCTATAATGAAGAAGTCTCAACTATTTTCCACAATGTATCCCTTCCAAGTATGAAAACTGAAACAATTGAAAATCTAACTATAACTGATTTATCCATTGACAATTCAACTATTCAAGAAACTGTTTTTAATTGGAAAATCTATCCCAATCATGTATCTCCAATTTATTTCACTTTTAATCTGATTATTATCTTAGTAACAGCATATTTTTTGTACAAGATCTTTATAGCAAAATTTACCAATTTTGTGAAAGCACATAAAAATAACTCAGCCATTAACGCTGAAGTCATTTCTTAAAAAGAGGGGACATGTTATGTAAGCTAGCCTTAAGAATTCCACAAAGTAATGTGAGTAACCTGAGACGATGTCCGAGGCATCAACAGGATGTATGGAGTCAGCACATTCCGACTTCAGATTTCAGAACAACGGAATAAGCTAGTTAGATATAATTCATTATTATTCAGACCTTCTTAAAAAAAACTTGCTTCTAGAAATAAAGTTGTTTTTTTAAAAAGTGATCTCAGAGTAACATAATTATATACATTAGAGAATATTAAGAATCAATAGAACATGGGTGCCAGTACTTAAAAACACACTACCACTTCCCTACAATAATAACCGGGTTCATGAAGTGAATGAAGATTGGGAACCGAATGTGAACCAGTCGGACACCGGCGCGCGTTCGGTATCGGGACGAGACCGGTCAGGCTCAGCCGCGCCCCCCGACCGAGGTTATATAAGGACATATAATCTGCGTCCCCGTCAATGCCAAACATTCGAACTGGCGAAACGTCGAGAACTAATCTACGACGACGGCCTAAATGCTCGAAAGAACAGGTTACAATATTCGAAATATTTTCAAATTCAATGTCCCACCCGTTACGTGTATCATAATATGTTCAAGCACCCTTGGTCTTCGAGATCCAAACTTCAAATACTTTGAAAAAAACTGGTATCGTAACTTTTTTATCGTATATTTTTTTGGGAGCTGAGAAACCATAAAGTATTTATGGTATTTTTCTTATCACGATGTCCAGATCACGAGGCACTAGGTATACTAAAGCATTCGTCTGCCTTTTCATTTGTTTCGCAGTGAAGGCAGTACATCTAGAATTAGTTTCTGACCTTTCCTCAGAAGCTTTCTTGGCAGCTTTACGACGCTTTATCGTACGTAGAGGACAGTATAATAGGGTCTTTAGTGACGGTGGTACAAATTTTCGTGGTGCCTAATCTATTTTACGTACCTTGTTCCGCAATGCTACCGAGTCGGAGAATATTGATTGGAGCTTCAATCCTCCATCTGCACCTCATTTTGGCGGTCTCTGGGAAGCCGGAATAAAGTCGGTCAAAACACACTTAATGAGAGTGATAGGTGAACAGAAACTGACCTACGAAGAACTTTATACGGTTCTGACGCAAATCGAAGCGGTTCTGAATTCGCGACCACTTTGTCCGTTGAGCAGAGATCCAAATGACTTATCTGCCTTGACGCCAGGTCATTTTTTGACTCTTGCGCCCTTGACAGCGTTACCAGATGACGATTTGTCTCATCTACAAATGAGTAGATTGTCTAGGTGGTATTTGCTATCGCGGCTCCATACGGATTTTTGGAAACATTGGCACACGGAGTATCTGCATACGTTGCAGCAACGTAAAAAATGGGATAAGCATTCAACTTCTACCCTACAACCGGGAATGCTTGTTCTCATCAACGATGGACCCATTTCTCTCTTGCGCTGGCGGTTGGCACGAGTTGAAAAGCTACATCTAGGTTCGGATTGAATAGCTCGTGTAGCTACCGTTCGTACTAGCCAAGGTGTGATGCAACGTCTCATTGTGAAGTTGTGTCCCTTGCCACATCAATAATTATTTCTGAATTTTATTTATTTATTTTTTTCTCTTTTCTTTAAAATATATTTATTTTAGGTGGGCGGTTATGTTGATGCAACACTCATTTTTTCCTTTTCCAACCTTTAATTGTACCTCTGGGTATTTATTTCATTTCGAAACGATCGTTGGATCAACGGATCGAAAGTTATCATTTCTTTTTCTTTCATTCATTAAGGTACGATTCCACCAAAATCGTGTGGGGCACAATTGTTCACGAACATTTTGTGCAGTACTTCAGCTGTACGCGTACAAGCTGTTAACATATTTAGCGACCGTTTCCACCGACAGAGCTGTGCGTAACTTTTGTACGCGCACAGTGCAGCACACAGTGTGCACGAACACGATCTCACTGTTCTCTCTTAGTGTTTCGCTTTCCTTCAACCGTTGAATATGGAGGATCAAGAAAACGTGGTGCTTTGTGCTGCAGCGTGTGTAGGGGTATACACTTTGTTTGAAAAAAAAAATAAGAAAGAAACATAGATGTTTTCTTTTTGCAACATCGTAATGAAGAGATGAATCGATTTGTGGAATGATGATGAAAATAGACCCATTGAGTAGACTTTAAAATTTCACTCGAATATCGTGCGAACAGTTTGAGTTCCTGATTAATGCTGTTAGTCCTTTGATTGCTAAACGGAATACAAACTACTTTCTCTCCTATTCTGAGCCAAAATAATCTTCTACTTCCGCAAAATCTCTGTCGAGTCACAATTGAATTCTTTCGTCAACTCCTCAGTTGCGTCGTGTTTTTTATTTCTGTAGTAATCTCCGTGATTACAACCCACAGAACGGTATACAGTTCAATTTCTTCGATAAATTCGATTATTTTCCAGTTATTCCACTCCATGTTAGCGCGAACAAATAGATGTTTTCGCTAGTGTAGCGGAAGCAAGAATGAGTTCGCTGAAACATGTTTGTGTGTGTCGACCCGAGTCCACCGGTAGAAACTGTGGGCGCACAAAAGTATGCAACTGTACTCGCGAACTTTTCAACAGAGTTCGCGCACTTCTGTTGCTGTTCTCTTGGACGAGTACACCGCAACGAACATTTATGCGGCACACTGTGCGCAACAGTGCCGCACAGTGCAGCACTCCGGTGGAATCGCTTCTTTAAATTCAATTGTCGGTAAATAAGTTGGAAAATCTCGGACTACATATGGAGACATATGGACGAGAGATAAATTATTCTCATTCATTCATTCTCGAGTGACAAAATATCTGGTTCGTAGCGAAATTCCGAGTATTTTCATTTCGTGCTTTTTCTATAATTTTCTATATTTCTCATTCAGTTGTGAAAGTGTGTGAAGACAAATTGATACCAGGATTGTACCAACTACCTATTCTGGCGTTCATCCCAACAAATGGTAAGTTCGAGTGCTTCCAGCGTATATTTGATTCTCCACTTTTTTTTGTAATTCAAAATTACAATCAGATTTCAAAATATTTGTAGGTCCTGGGTTAAATCTTCATTTTTTATTGTCAGAACTATGGTTGTTGTGGTATAGATATTATTAAAATATGTTATATCTTAATATTCTCGAATGTATATAATTATGTTACTCTGAGATCACTTTTTTAAAAAAACAACTTTATTTCTAGAAGCAAGTTTTTTTGAAGAAGGTCTGAATAATAATGAATTATATCTAACTAGCTTATTCCGTTTTTCTGAAATCTGAAGTCGGAATGTGCTGACTCCATACATCCTGTTGATGCCTCGGACATCGTCTGAGGTTACTCACATTACTTTGTGGAATTCTTAAGGCTAGCTTACATAACAATACGCACATTATTGACACTTCTCAATGCGGAAGAACTGTTCGTTTTAATTCCAACTTGAATTTGAATCTCGGTGATTTAAGTTTTGATACTTCATAAAAACCAATGTTTGACATTCTTCACTTTATGGTTTCTCAGCTCCCAAAAAAATATACGATAAAAAAGTTACGATACCAGTTTTTTTCAAAGTATTTGAAGTTTGGATCTCGAAGACCAAGGGTGCTTGAACATATTATGATACACGTAACGGGTGGGACATTGAATTTGAAAATATTTCGAATATTGTAACCTGTTCTTTCGAGCATTTAGGCCGTCGTCGTAGATTAGTTCTCGACGTTTCGCCAGTTCGAATGTTTGGCATTGACGGGGACGCAGATTGTATGTCCTTATATAACCTCGGTCGGGGGGCGCGGCTGAGCCTGACCGGTCTCGTCCCGATACCGAACGTGCGCCGGTGTCCGGGTTCAACAGTCCATAAACATCACTGGAAATGCATTCAAGAACGTTCTTTGCCTTTCTTTATTCAGGTAAGCTGTTGAAGGATTTTCTAGTTTTTTTGCCCTGAAGTCAGGCTTCACAGACTTTTTCTGATGGGAAAAATGATGATCAAGATTGGTCCATAACTTTCGTTTTTCAAATTAGAACCCTATTTTTTTCCGATTGCGTTGGATTCTGCGAAGAAAAATGATGATCTTGACATGTCGATCCTCCTAAAATTTATAATTCTTGAGTTATTTAGGATTTTATGTCGTACGTAGCGAAAAATCATGATATCTGTTCCATATCAACAATGGTAAATTCAGAGAAGAGTTATTGGAATAATTTATGTTCTATGATCAATGTCATTGTTGATATGAAACAGATTCTTTGAATTTGACGCTACGTAGGACATGAAATCAGGAATCCTAAATAACTGAAGAATTATTAATTTTGGGAGCATAAACATGTTGAAACATAATCATCATTTTTCTTCGCACAATTCAACGCAATCATAAAAAAATAGGGTTCTATTTTGAATTTTTGAAAAACGAAAGTTATGGGCCAATCTTGATCCCAATTTTTGTTCCAACATTTGGAACACCCTGTGATGAGTTTTTCAAAATTCTAGAAATGTACAACATTTCTACAGTCTTTGACTTCAAAAATGTGAAAACGGTTTGTGCTTAAGATATCTAGATTAGGAATAACAAATCTAATACTGAATACTCTTATCTCCTTTTTTCTTCATTTTTTTCTCGATATTTTGGGTAGTATTATGACGAATGCAACGATTTGTGTACAAATGTATTTAGAATTGCATACTCTATCAAATTCGTAAACAAAAAAAAATTTTGAAAATATTTTTTTCACTCTCTGTATAACTGAAAGTGGTCAGGCTTCAAAAATATTTAAGCTCGGTAGATAATGTCAAACAATATCATTATCCCAATTTTCAGATTTTAAATGGGTCCAGTTTTCCAGAAACGCCTAATAGGCAGTCGAACTTGGTACACCCTGTATATATATTCAGTTAGGCACAACATTTCTTAGATTGGCGTGAAGTACGTTACGCTACGCAAGAGTGCATACATCACTGGGGTTATATCTACTGTGCTCTGTCATATGTCTACTCGGAACATAGAGTTGGGTAACATGAGTGCGTTCGGAGAAATATATGACTTGCACATGACCTTATATTCAACAGAGCTTGTTTTGTTGAAACTGTAGTGATCTTCTTGTATATCTTTGGTTCTTATTATCATTGTTTTCATTATTTTTTTTTCAATCAGCAATGTGGTAATATCATACTGAAGCGGGAAGCAATCGCATCAACGCTCCAGTCGTAGTTCAATACCTGACGAACGATGGAGCACGTCGAGAGGGCGACCGATTTCTACATTGTTGCTATTATCCTCTCAGGGTAGGGTAGCTGCAACGTCTCCAGTGCGCTCTTCAGATTTCGGTTTACTAGGCTGTTGCATGTGATAACAACTGGCAGAACCATGACCCGACCCAGGCAGTAAACAGACTTAAACTTCTGAGAAAGTGCTTGGTACTTCAAAATTTTATCATTCCTAGGACTTCGCAAATTTTCATCCAGTGGTATTGTGATGTCTATTATATATGCGTGTTTGGTTTGTATGTAAAATACCACGATGTCCGGTCGGTTATGTTCAACGTTTCGGACGGTAATTATGTCCGAGTGCCAGTACAACTTAACCGCATCATTCTCCACAATGGTCTCAGGTGAGTATTTATAGTATGCAACTATTTCATCCAAAAGGCTCTCTTTCTTTTAGATTTCCTGATGAAGAATCCCAGCTACACGATTGTGTCGGTCTAGATAATGACGCGGAGCAAGGTAAGTACAGGCCGAACAGATCTGTTGTATAGTTTCGGGGAAGGCACAACACAATCTGCATAGATCATCTGGCATGTTTTTTTTCACCATTATTTTCAGGAAGTTTCTGGTTGGTATCTGCTGATCCTGTATCGCAATCATGAATCCCTAAGCTCTCCGTTCCTTTGGAAGGAAAGTGAAAGCTCCTTGTCCACATCTGACCCATTCAGATTGAACGGGTTGTAAGGGTTTAGATCTCCACTGAGAGATAGATGTTTCCCGACTGGAGAATGTCACCGGCATTCGCGGTCCTGCAAGATTCAATGGGGAAAGGTTCTTATCTGCCACTTCAATGGTTGCAAGGAGATGGTATCTTGATCTTTCGAAAAAATCTAAGAGTCCTTGAATATGGTTTTCATGAGCAGCAACTGCACTGAAGAGACCTCTTCCGCCACTCTTTCTGGGTAGGTACAATCTGATCATCGACGCGTGAGGATGATGTATTCTGAATTTTGTTTAAGACGTTTTGACCTTCCTGTCAATGGACTCTAAATCCGTTCGCGATCATTTCAAAATACCAACGGTACTCGCCAGCACCGGTGCAACCCCATGATTTATAGCGGTTATTTTAATTTTCGCGTAAAGTTGAGTCTTCAAAATGATCTTCAGTCGTTTGAGGAAGGTTGCCTCTATAGTTTTCTTCATAGTGGTGTCATCTATGGTAAGGGTCTGTTGAATAACTAGGTATTTATACGTTTCTCCGAGCTGTTATGATGAAAAAGATGTATTTTCGTCGATTAAAATGAGGTTTTTGGAATTTTGGGTTTTTCCTCTCTTACAGTGAGGGACCGTGCACTTATCCATCCCAAACTCCATATGGATGGCTTCGCTGAACGAAGTAACAAGCATAGGCAGGATATTCAGTTGGTCTGGGCTGCTCGAATAGCATTTTAGATCGTCCATGTACAGAAGGTGACTGATTCTAACTCTCGGATTACTGGAAATTAAGTAACCGTATCCACTAGATTCAAGCATGTAGCTGATTGAGTTGATGGACATACAAAACAGCAAGGGACTCAAGCGGTCTCCCTAAAATATTCCTCGACGAATCGTCAGCTATTTAGTCTCATAAGCGTTTTTTGGAGTGTTTACTATGAGCGTGGTCTTCCATTTGCTTAAGGACTTGTATGACTGTGGGATTGATTCTTCAAATCTCCATTATTTTCATCAGCCAAGAGTGCGGAACCGAATCAAAAGCCTTTCTGTAGTCGAGCCATGAGATCGAGATGTTTCTTTTGTTTTTGCATGCTTGTTTTCCAATCACCGTATCAATTGTCAACCATTCCTTACTTCCACTGGACCCTTTTCTGCCACCATTCTGCTCCCAAGCCATTATGTTGAGGGTTTCAAGATAGATTTTTGAAAAAATTATATGCAATCGACTAACGAGTTTTTTCAATAAATTCGGTGTCCTTAGCGATCAACAACATGGCTTTGTGAAGGGAAGAAGCACAGAGACGGTGCTGTATAGGTTGACTGAGATGATTGCTGAGGGTCTCGAGGAGGGTGAATTACTTTTAGGATTCTTCCTCGATTTCTCTAAGGCGTTCGACTCGGTCAGCCATGAGTTGCTGTTTCGGAAGCTAGACGCATATGGTGTGAGGGACATGCAATTAGAGTGGGTAAAAAGTTACATGAAGAACCGCACTCAGTATGTATCGTTCTCAATTGATGGTAAAGAATATATATCTACCGAGTCGAGAATTTTTGAGGGCGTCCCTCAGAGAAGTCACCTCGAACCCTTGTTGTTTTTACTTAATGTAAATGACTTGCCAGATATTTTGCCTAATTACAAGGAATTCTTTGTGAATTACGCGGATGATTCGAATTTTCTCATTCGTGCCGGAAGTCAGAGAGGTGTTCAAGATATTCTTGATTCTATAGTGCCAGCGATTAATCATTGGTGTCTGTCGCATAACTTGTCGCTGAACGCAGAGAAGACCCAGTTTCTACACTTCACCCATGAGTTGCGGAATACAGACTTGGGTCAGATATATCTCAGTGGTAAAGAAATTTGTTTGAAAGATTCCACCAAATTTCTCGGTGTAATTTTAGATCAAAACCTTGATTGGGCTGAGCATGTTGAAAAACTGTGCGAGAGACTGAATACAGTTATCTACACTATCAGAGTTCTGAAATCCGAGTTCAACATCGAGTATCTAAAGACAATATATTTTTCAAACTTTCAGTCGATAATGACTCATTTGGGGCAATAGTCAACAGGCGATTTCGGTTTTCAAGCTTTAGAAACTTGCCATCAGGTGTATTTATAACCTGAAATTCCGTGAAAGCTGTAGTGGATGTTTCAGGAAAAATAATATACTCACTCTTCCAGCAATGTGTATTTATTTACAAATGCCTACAATTTGTATTCAAACATCCTGAGTATTTTTCGAAATGCAAGAAAACTGGATCTTACTGTAAGAGGCATGATTTTTTCATCTTTCCAAAACACCATCTAGCATCGACTGAGAGATCCACCACATATATGTGTATTCGATTATTCAATTCAATACCGTCAAAAATGCGACGGATAGATGATTTTAAATCTTTCCGAGGAGAGATCCACAAACTTCTGCTACATAGGGAGCCTTATTCTATTAATGAGTTCATTTTGTTTGGTTATCGAAGTTATTAATTTCATAGTTTTCATTGACGTTTCTCAATTTCAAGGTTTATTGTAAATGTTGATTTTTGTTGAATAAAGGTTCATAATCAAGAGGAGTATCGTACACATTACAAAACCACTGTGCCACATTATGAATGCATCATTTGTCAACGACATCTTCCCTGACTCGCTCAAACTGGCCATCATCAAGCCCATACTCAAGAAAGGTAACCCAGAGGAAATGAGTAACTATCGCCCTATTAGTCTCTTAAGCTCATTCTCTAAGATCTTCGAGAAAATATTAGCCCAACGATTCATGAATTTTTTTCGAAAATACAAAATCTTATCTGACAGTCAACATGGGTTTATCAAGGATAAAAACACAGAGACAGCCATATTTCAACTGACGCAATCTGTCCTCAATGCCTTGGAGAAGGGTTTTATTCCATTGGGATTATTTCTGGATATATCTAAAGCCTTTGACTGTATAGATCATGAGATATTGCTCCAGAAACTGGAATTATACGGGATTAGAGACAGACAACTGCTTCTCATCAAAAGCTACCTATCAAACAGAAGACAACTTGTTCACCTTACGACAACAAAGGGAAACTTCTATTCCTCGGAACGCCTTGTTGACATGGGGGTGATACAAGGTGGAACATTAGGGCCGATACTTTTCATCATGTATATAAACGACCTTCCCAAAATAGCAGCCAGTCAAAAAGAGGAAGCTGTCATTTACGTTGATGACACAGACTTCCTCATCCTTGCAGCAAACATACCAGATCTTCAAGACAACCTGATTTCAGCATTCGATAGAATCCAAAACTGGTGTGTTAATAACCGCCTGATACTGAACAGCAATAAGACCGAATGCGTAATCTTCTCTACAGATACAAGTCGTCTAACGCTCCCAGAAAAAATTGGAAAAACAGATACTGTTGAAATGACACCAAAACCCTCGACCATATTTCTTGGCGTAATACTGGACGCAAACCTCAAATGGAACGGTCACATAGATCATCTTTGCAGTAGACTCAACTCTGTGATTTACAGCATTTTCGTACTGAGCAAACAAGTTCGAATCGATCTACTGAGGACAGTATACTTTTCCAACTTCCAGTCCCTGATAGGTTACGGCATTATATTCTGGGGAATAAGTTCCAACACTGAAAAAATCTTCATCGCACAAAAGAGGGTACTGAGACTGATGCTGATGAAAGGATACAGAGAATCTTGTAGAGGAGCATTTAAAGACAACAAAATCTTGACAGTATATGGTCTCTATGTCTACTGTTTCTGCGCAAACACTCAAACATATTCGCCGAGTGCCGACGTCGAGAAGATGCAAGACAGGTGGTTCCCTACATCTACCCAAAACACTCCCTAACGCTGTTCGAAAGAGGTGTCTTCTATATGGCCATGAAATATTACAACGCCTTACCGCAGGAATATCGAAATATCACAACTCTGAAGACCTTCAAGAAGAAAGTATACAACTATCTAATCGATATTGAACCATACTCACTATCTGAGCTGAACATGAGCTAAAATGTGCTTATTTCTTGTTGACTTAATCTCTCTTTATTTTACTTTGTAAAATCATTATGAGATCGAATAAATACTATTACTACTATTACTACTATTACTATTATTATTATTATATGAAAGATCTACCGAAAGAGTTATGGGGTGAAGCTGTAAAGACATCATCAACCGAACAAGAAATACTGGAGTCCGAACTCTGTGGTTGAAAAACTCAAACGTTGAAACATTTGAGAGTTTTTGGTTGTGAAGCTTTGCTTCTAACAGATGAAACCAATAGAAAGAATCTAGACAAGAAAAGTGAAAAATACATTCTGGTGGCATATGAAGAGAATTCTATAAATTATAGACTATTCAATCCTGTGAACAAACACATTAATATTTCTAGTAATATTATTTTTATTAGAAACAACTTTGTTACTGTGAGAAGAAATACTGTGTTTTTGAATATTAATGCCCAGAAGCAGGGAAATTTTCAGGATGGTATGCCGAACTGACCAGTTAGAGGTCAAGGTCACTCATATGAAGCTTAACATGAAGATTCAACTTCTATTCAAGACCAAGAAACAGGGCCGTACTGGTAGGGCTGGGGCCCATCAGGAAAAATGTTGCATCAGAGCGCTTGTCGCGGGCGCACTCGGAGGCTAAAAACCAGCGTGCTGGTTCAGATTCAGTCAGTCGAGTTCGAAGATTTCAGATTAGGGAAAAGTACAAAAATACAACATAGTTTAATTATATAATTTGAAAATTAATATATATATATATATATATAATATATATATATATATATATATATATATATATATATATATATATATATATATATATATATATATATATATATTGCTTAAGTCAATATGGTCATATTCAGGAAGCTAATGAGAATACAATGTATGGAATATATCAGAATATAGGGGGTGTATTACATAATTCCTCCCCCCTTTGGATAAAGGTATAACCTTGATTAGGTGTAGCTTTACGTATTTTCAAATATTTGAATAACAAGTATAAAGAAGGCAAAAACATAAATATTCCTATGATAATCATGAAAGTTGATGCTGGATGGGGTTTCCATCTTCGTATATCTTCTAAGTTAACATCTGGGATATCTTCTTCTCGAAATTCTTCTTTCTCCTCTTCTTGTGATTGGTTTTGTGGGACTGTCGCCGTCTTGGGTAAAATGATGTATTTTTCTTCATTTTTGATCGAAATTAGAAATATTTCTTTTTGGAAATTATTTATGATGCATTTCGATTGGATTATAGCCATCGGTGAAGTAAAGTAATATTTAGTTTGCTGAGGACATTTTTCCTGAATTTCTATATTATTAATCGAAAGGATGCTTCCATCTTCTAAAGTTTTCAAATTTGATATAGGTATAATTTCTTTTCTGGGACAATTTCCTTAGTGTGTCTTCAATACCGTCTTCATACATTCAGGGGGTTTTGTAAGGGAGTCTTGATCACAAAGGTAGTCTTCTTCGACAGCATGACATTCATCGGTCGACCATTTCAATTCTTCTTTTTGAGTGAGCATATAAGGATTGGTATAAGGAAGGGTAAAGTTTTTCTGAGGGATATAGTAAAACTTGTATAGATTGAAATCTTCTTCATGAACAGTGGGAATTGATATAAGAAATAATAGAATTTTTTCTTTAAACATTACTTTCGTATGACATAATTGATAATAATCCTTTAAATGATGCATTGGAATAATAGTGTCATTTTTAATTAATTCTTCGAATTTCGTATATGGTAAAATTGATTCATGTAAAATATGTAATCTGGCAAAGCTCACTGCTGTTTGGATTTCATCTAATATACTTTTAATATCCTCAATTTCAAATGTAAAAAGATGCATGTGTTCAATATGTCCCAATTGCGGTATTGTTTGTAATAATTTAAAATTATCTGCGAATTGTCGAAATTTATCAATATACTTATTTTCAAATCATAAATTACTGTAGCAATCTGCTTTTGATTTCTCATAAGTGTGTCCTCGTTTCTTGCTATACTTTCAAAATAATTTTTATAAAGTTCTTCATCATCTGAATCTAATGTTTCAAATAGAATCTTCGAAATTTTACCTCCAATATTAATATCTTTTAACTCTTATTCTTCCATTTACAAGTTCTTCTGAAGTTTTAATATTAATCGTATTCGAGTGTTGTAAATATTCATAATGCGGCGTTTGTGTAGATCCCAATAATTGTTTATTTTTCAAATTATCAATTTCCTTCTGATATTTCAAAATAAGATCCTCAACTTGTTCCAAATCAATATGATAAATCAGTTGTATATTCTTCTTTGTTATATAAGCTTTTCCAAGTAAAATAGGGAGTATATTATTTTCCAAGGGAGTAATTTTAATACAAGTTATTATAATTATCTTGAGTATAATAAGAAGGAAAATGAAGTGTTTCATCTTGAATCTGAAACAAAATGATATTATTTCTTTCTTTGTTTTAAAATTCTCTTATGATAGACGTGTTTATTTTTGGAATCTAGTATTTTATGACTATCAATTTCGCGAGCATCTATCTTTTTATAAACAGGATCGAGTTTTCTTGTAATGGGGGTTTTAATATAAGTTGGGTTTTTATTTAGAAGATGATTTTCTTCTGCGTCACGTTTTCTATTAGTTTTTTCCAAACGGTTAATATGTTCTTGATTTTTCATTTCCAGGTGCTCTGATATTTCTTCAAGATTTTCTTTATAATTCTGAATATAGTTCTCTACAATTTCTTTTTGGCTTGCTTCGATCGGAAGAGAATAATTTAAGTCGGCTTTAACAATTTGCATTGGAGTCATATTTAAACTTGAATGATTTGAATTATTATAACTTAATAAAGCCTGGGAAATTCTATTTTGAAAGGTATTTTTCGTACCAATAGTTCTTAACTGTTCGATTATGGTAGAGTGGAATCTTGCCACTAATGCGTTCGAATTCGGATTGTAATTTGTAATATAATGCATTTCAATTTTATGAGTCTTAGAAAAATCTTGAACGACACTGTTTTGAATTCTTGACCGTTGTCACAAGTTATTTTGTTAGGAATTCCGTAATGACTAAAATAAATTAATAATTTATCTACAATTTCCGTTCCAGTTTTCTGCAAAAGAGGGTAACATTGTCCTAATGATATTAACTTATGGGTATAATGTGGACTGCCGAAAATTCGGGTAATGCAATAACAAGAAAAATGTCAGAAGATTTTGTATTATATTAATGAATTTTATTACAGAACAGCAAAAGAACAAAAAATAATATCAATGAAAAAAAAAAACGATCAAGCCAGCAACTCAGAGAAGTAAGTATAGATTATTACCAGATATTGTTCTCTCTGATGGAAGTATATGAACCTGTACATATTTTAGAATGTTAGAAATTAGATTTGCAAAAAATTAAACATATTTGTTCCTTTCACTCTCAAATTTATCGGTCTCATCGAGTTCATCCTCATTATTTTCCATTTTAATTATATCTCGTATTTTCAAAGGAGTTTGATCTCCTATAAAACCAGTTGGTTACAAATAACTATTCAAATACTAACAGTAATTTATAGGAATTAACTCTGCACATACAGAATCTGTTGCATTAAGCCACATGGAATTTACATATATTGTTCGTAAAACTTTTTGTTGTAGGAAAATCCACCATGGCGGTATAGAGTTGGAGTCAAAACTTTTAATTTTGTTTGAAAATTGTTCCCCGTCTTTTTTTGCGCCGTACTTTTTCATGAAAATACGAATTCTCGCATCGTTTACTGTCGACAGTGCTTTATGCCATAAATTTATGCTGTGAACTCTTCAACAGCATTCATTTTTTCATAGATCAAAATATCATTTTCATCATTTAATGACGCAAAAATACTTTGATACGTCTCATTTTTCAAGAATATTTCAAATGGTTTGACCTTTCCTTCCTCATAAAATGCTGCAGTGTAATCACAACCTGTGAATGCATGGTAGACTTCTAAATATTTTGGGTCCCAAATTTAAAGCTAAATCGATGCAATTAATGCAATCAAATTGGTTCGATTGCTTCTTAGTCGTTGACCGCACCGTGCAGTCATAGTTGGGAATGCGCGCGAGGAGCTTGGTATTCCAAATTTACCAATACCTTCGCTCCCATCACATTTGAATTGCATAGAACATACATGTGATATGAGCCAAAGAAGATAAGATAATCATCCAACTACCTTAAATGATCTGAGAGAACTTCTGCCCTGTTTATGGAACCAAATTCCTCAAGAAATGTTCAACAACCTCGTGTGCAGTATGCAAAGAAGATGTCAAGCTGTTATTGATGCCCGTGGAGGCCATACATTTTATTTATAGCCTCAAAATGCTTGAATTCTCTGGGAATATAATTTCGTTATTTTACTCGATTTTTCTTAACCACCCTGTATACGCTACAGACCCACAGGCTTAAATTAAATTTAATTTCCAGCTTGAAATCATAGTATTATGAATTTTCATCACAAAATCTCATTTAAAATATATTTTTTTGCAATTTGAGTCAATATCCCTTACTCATGTGGAGCAGTTCATATCATGTTGAGATCACTTTAATCATCTCTCAATAGCATTATACAGTATCGGATAAGGAGAATACATAAAAAAAACCATAAATTTTTGGTAGATTTCATTCAAAATCCGGTAGACTTTTGGTAGATTTCGAATTGATCTTATTTAGATTTCCCAAATGAAAGGTGGTAATATTGATATGGAGGGTAGTAGGAATACCTCCTCTCTTCATATACATAGTAGGTATACGTACCGAGCATTCGCACTGGTTTACATTCAGATACGACTGCGATGTTCGGTCCTTTATTATTACCTGGCGCGACAACAATACAACATTCAAACCTCGGCAACCCCTATCAGGTCCAATTTTTTTGCAGGCAACCCTGTATCAACGTGTTCATAATAAAACAGCGCTTATGCTGATATAATTTTTTTTTCTATTATCACACCGGTTAAATTATCTCATTTTGACATACCTGCTTAAACCAGGCAACCAGTAGTTTGTCCAGGTAAATAAGAGGCAACTTTATGTTTGCACATTCTACATGTTTCATACTACAAGTCCAGTATGAAATTTTCTTATTATCATGATGTTGCAAAATGTCATGAAAAATCATTTTTGAAAAAATAATTAAAAATACTCTGTCCAGGATTTTTTTAGGCAACCTATTTTTTATATATTATCTATCATCTGAAGTTTATTATGGAATAGGTTCTATTCTATTGTCAGCTCGGTGAAGGTCGAGGTAGGTTCGGATCTTCTAGTACAAGGTGCGTACAGACATGCTCCGAATACCGTATCGCACCACGTCGCGTACCTAAGTGTGGACGGCGGGGTGCAACAGCGTATCGCACCTCGCCGCGATCACGGTGTAGATATTGGCGAACTTTTGTTGATCGCGTCGATGTACGCGACGTGGTGCGGTACGCCATTCGGAGCATGTCTGTACGCACCTTAACAGTTTTTCCTGAATATTATAGAAATGGTACTTTTCAGATATAGGGAACCTTTAATAAACTCCACTTATTTTTACTTCACAAATAGATATGCGAGTAAAATAAATAAGGTTTTCATTTGAAAAAATCGAGTTTTCGGCTTTTTTTCATTTCAACTTTGGCACTCTCATTTTACCCCCCAGTATATAAAAACGTTAATTTCTCTACAGAGTGACGTCGAATATCTCTTCGGCAACCCATTTCAAAAAACAGATCTGAGATTGTGCGTCGCACTTTCATTGAATTCTCAATGTTCTACAAGCCTCTATTTGTATTTTCTTTTAAAAGAAAAAAAGAATATCTCGAAAACGGCTCAAGATGGGTACAGGGAATGATAATTAAAATGAATGAGGCACTCGGAAATCTATCCGAGATAATCATAATATACAGGTGTTCTATTTCAAGTTGATACCTTTTCCGGTGAAAGCGGAAGTCATTGATATTCAAAAATATATCACAAATGAAGGTCTACTTGGACTATATCTTCACACAAAATTTGAAAGTGATCGAATTAATTATTCATGAGCGAAATTATTATCAATAGTGGATAAAAAATAAACTCGCATTTCGAATATAATAACTCAATGTTATAGAAAATTTAAATGTGGTACTTCCACTTGCTGCTTTCTTCTACCTCTGCTAACTGGTGAAAAGTTACATAATATTATTTCTCATGTAAATATCATTAAGGAACGGTTATTCTCCTGTTATCTCTATAACCATCATGAGTAGGATTTTTGGGCTCAGTTGAAAGATCGAATCTAGTGTTCCTTCTTATTAGGTATAGTAAATAAGCATCAGATTACTCAAGTTTGAGCATTACTTCGGAAATTAATACTTCTTACCTCAATAATTGGTACATTAACATGCCAGAAAAAATGCAGACCAATATGCCGGTTACTGCAATTCCAAACATCATCCTGAGGCAGACATAAAGTTCCCCATGGATAACTTCACAGTCAGGTGTAGAGTCAAAAACAAATCGCATACCTGAGAAAGTGAAATAGTTAAGTACCTATCACATATGTTGAGTATGTTATGATAAAGATAATGATAATAATAATATAATAATGATAATGAATAGTGATAATGATGATAATTATTATGTATTAATCTCTAGAAACACATATTTACATGAAAATATAAACAGGTAAAAGATATGTCTTGAATATAAAAATTTACTATTCTGATGTTATCATGCCTCAGCAGAGAAAAAGTAATAAGTGGTGAAGAACTGTTCGTCAGATTTATTGAAAGATCTCATATTTTCAATTCTCCTTATATTGGCCTCGTAGTATGTAGATGGTGTAAAACACACAATTCAACTTTATGTTAAGAAATTCTGATTGGTTGTTCCATTTCAAGTTTGAATCTATTTGTATGCCAAAAATTTTGCTGAATTTTCAACTAGGATTTTATGATTAACATATCCGAATTGAGATGGACATATTATGTTACTTCTTTCTGTTCTGAATATTCAACAACCTGTTCAACTCAAACCACAATGAAAGAAGAAGAATTTATATCCAATCACGATCCTATGGACGACAAAGTAACTAGAACAATTAACCTTAATCGAGAATATTCATCCAATCAGAAAGTTATATTAATTGATTTATCGAGATCCATCCAAATTTTTTAATATTGTTTTAATGATTTCAAGACAACCTTTCAACCTTTTTGACCGATTTAATGAGAAGAGTATATCAAGCTGTATGTTGTTAACAAAGTAGGTAGTTGTTTGGTTTGAAACGTATCGAAGGCAAGACTATTTGCAAAGGAGTCCGCATAAACGCAGTCAACAATGAGGACTTGTCGCGATAGTTTTTTGTTTCCCAGCACACTGTTTATGTATGTGAACATTCATTCATTATTCGATTCAATTGATGGTTTTCTAGTGAAAACGAGTTAAAAAACGCCTTTGAATTTTGATTTTTCTCGCTTATTTCTGTACTTTCAGATTAAAATTTCGGTATTTGTTTTGGATAATTCCACGCTTCTTCATAATAAAAACCGCTTATTTCTATTGTATTATTCCGCATCGCATTTTGATTGTGTTTTCAACACCGCATATTAAGAACCGAAAGTTGAGGCAGATTTCCCGCAGCCAAGGGTCCCTGAGAAGAGCTGGGAGTTGTAGCAGAGCCCTCCAAGTCATCAGCCTTAGAAGATTTGGTAAGTCATCATTGTTGACCGCCTTTTTTTCTCATGAACTTGTTGTTTCACATTGCAATAATCTCGCCTTTCGCTCCCGCAAAATACAGTCTACTTTCCTCTACAATTTTACTGAGCTACCGGAAATAACATTGGTCCTAACGAGACCGGATGATTTTTGTGGTGAAAATTGTTGATGAGTGAGGGTTGATTTTTCTATTATTATTATTTATTTTTTTTTCGATTTGCAATCTTTTTCATTCATTGTTTTCGATTGCACTTGGAGTATCTTCGAGGGTTCGCTTTGTTATTTTATAGGGAGCACCTATAAATAGATGTTGATTCACATCAGAATAATTACCATACGCATTTCCTTTTGAAATAGTTTATATCTAATTCACATCTCTCAAAATTTAATTATCTAATTTCATCATTAGAAGGTCCGCCGCTGTCTTTGGTTTGTACGTTACCGATGACTGCTAGTAATTATCAAACCGCTTATGATTCTTTAGTTAGTCGTTTTTCTAATGAACGGTTAAGAGCTCAGGCACATTGAAATGTTCTTGAAAATTCTCCAAGAATCAATTGTTCTGATTATAACGCCCTTCGTAAATTATTGAATAATTTCACTGAAAATATCGCTGCGCTTCGCAATTCGCAGTTTCCAGTTGACTCATGGGACTTCGTTTTATTTATGATGATGATAAAGCGGTTGGATAACGCAACAGTTACTCGCTTCGAAATGGAATGTTGTTCGCCTTGTAAACAAAAACACTCGATCATTTCTTGTTCAAAATTCGCAGAAAAAACTCCACAAGAACGCCACGCTTTCGCTAAACAGAAACACCTCTGTTTCAATTGTCTCAGTTCAATTCACGATCTTCGGAATTGTAAGTCTATACATACTTGTCGCAGATGTCATCAAAAACATCACACTTTATTGCACCTTGATAAATTCACTACAAATGAAGACAGAAGAGTGAAAGTTTCACCGTCAACCTCGTCCAGTAATGATGATACTACATTTTCGGCAAGAGTTGTGATACCTCGAAGTCGTCATCCGTTCTATTATCCACCGCATTGATTGACGTGCCTGATAGTTTCGGAATGTTTCATACATTACGCTGTCTCTCAGATAGTGGCTCTATGTCATCTTTCATAAGTAAGAAGGCAGCTAATATGTTGGGTTTGCCTCGGCATAAAATGGAAATAAATGTCAAGGGCCTGAATTCAATGAACAGTATCGCTCAACATGGTTCCATAACCATCTCTTTCCGCCCAGTCGAATCACAATCACCTACCTTTGTTACTGATGCTATAGTTTTAGATCGGATATGCGAGAAGGTTCCTTCCTCTCAGGTTCCCAAATGTGCTTGGTCGCAGTTCTGTAATCTGAAATTAGCAGATGCGCATTTTCACATGCCCGGTATAATTGATATACTGCTTGGAGCAGACGGGTTTTTCCAAAATTGTTCTCCTTGAAAAAATTGTAGGCAAGCCAGGACAGTTGGACGCAGCCAATACCGTGCTCGGTTATGTTTCGATGGGAAGATTTGAATGAAATTCAAATAATTCTATTTCCGCCCTATTCGCTTATCCAACTGAATCAAAGTTGGAATTTTCGCTCCAAAGGTTTTGGGAACTCGACTCTGTTCCTCTATTTGATGCATTGTCACCAGAAGACAAAGAGAGTGACAAAATATTCGCCGACACACATTTTCGTGATCTTGAGGGAAGATACGTAGTTTCTCTTCCTTATTTTAGCAATGGAGTACCTATATTTAGTGGCATTCGTGGTTAAGCAATTAGTCGGTTTATATCATCTACTCACTGGGAGAAAACCAGTGGCGTAGCAGAGGGCCCTGGCTCTAGGGGGGCCCCGAGCCAAACGAAAAGGTTTGAATGGGGCCCCAGTAACTATTGAACTTGACGAGTCGCGATATTTTTCTGATGATATAACAACAAAACCTGAACAATGATGGTACATATATTATCGAAAAATAGAGAAATATTCCTGAATTATATTCAAAACACATAGAAGGTTAACAGTAATTCGATTCGACATATCCCTCAGTCACACCCTGTGCTACCCTATTTTGAAGAGTTTTTTGTAGCGTCAAGCTTTTCGGTATTTCTCTTTGAAGGTCGCCACATGATCCTTTTATTGGGGGCTCGGCGGCTTATTTGACAAGTTGTTCTTCAGGCGGCTTGCGTCTTATCTGTTATTGCAGAAATTATTGTCAATTCTACAATCAGGATATTTTTATGAAGGAGAGGAAAATATTATGAAATCTTTTTATTTCCATTTCCATTCTAGTAGTGGGAGTAACAAGTGTTTGAATACGAAACCACGTTGTTAGTTTGTTTACAATCAACGACAAAGTTTTCAATACTTTGACTCTTTAAGTGCCTTTGGTTTCAGGATTACAATTTCATTCAAGGTTAGTTCTAGAATTAATTGCTTTGCTTATTTATCCGTTAAGTAACGTCTCTCGTATTTTTTCATTTTCAATATTAAAAAAAAGAAAAGTTATTGAATGCGCTAATTAGAAACGGCAGTTCGAATATCTTGAAATTTTTCAGAAATAAGAAAAAATGTCAGATCGGAGAAGAAAATATTTGAATGGAGCTTGGAAAAGAAAACTCCAGAGAGAAAAAGAAAATGCATTTTCTACGGACGAAAGATTTTTTTGATATTTTAATAATTCAATGCCTGAGTCACAATCAATTATTCAGCACAGTGGCGTGTCAGAGGTCCCCGGTACCAAAGGGGCCCCCAAGTCAAACGGAAAGCTTCAAATGGGGCCCCAATAGTTTCATTCTATTGAACTTGCGGATTCGCTTTATTTTTCTGGGATGTAATGAAGAAAACTGAAACAATGGATATACAATTATTATTACTCCCGAAAAATAGAGAAATATTCCTAAATGGTTTAAAAAACATATAAGGTTTTCAATAACTCCATTCGAAATTCGAATTATTACTCAATTAGTTTTTTAATATACCGTCAAGCTTTTCGGGACTCCCTTTGGACATCGTCAAATGATCGTTTTATTAGGCTCGAGATAATCAAGAGTTATCTTAGGAATACAACAACGCAAACACGTCTATCAGACTTTTGAGCCTACTACAGCTTTGAACACGAAGTAGCCTGAAGCTTGGCCATCGACAAGTTGATAGATATGTTCGAACAGAAAAATTAGCAAAGATTAATGCATTTTTGTTAAATAATTTTTCAACTTTTTTATCACACTGATTTCTTTCTAGTTATTTTTATATCAGAATCTATGTTATTTGGTTTACAAATTTTTGTTAATCGATATATTGTATACATATCTATATATAAATTTTTATCACATTTTCTTGAATATTTTTCTTCGAAAAACGTCAGAAATAACGTAAAATTATGGAGAGGGCCCCGACTAAAATCTTGCGGGGGGGGGCCGAAATTTGCGCTACGCCACTGGAAAAAACTTCGACAAGACATTGTCTCTGTGTTGTTACGTTTTCGCTTGCACAAATATACAGTATGTGCCGATATTCGACAGATGTATCGAATGATACGGGTCAGAAAAAATCACGTGGATTACCAACGCATTATTTGGAGATTTTCTCCTCAGGAAGATCTTCAAGACTATAGATTGCTAACCGTGACGTACGTTGTTAGTAGCGCTCCGTACTTGGCTCTCCGAACGTTGAATCAATTAGCTGATGACGAAGGAAACGCTTTTCCTTAGCTTCAAAGGCATTGCGAGAGGATACTTACGTTGATGACATCATGACTGGAAGTTCTGCGCTGGAAAGTGCTAGACTTTTAAGACACGAGTTAGTTGACCTTCTCAAAAGAGGTCAGTTCGAGCTCAGAAAGTTCGCCTCTAATAGTCCTCTCATTCTAACCGAGTTACCATCAACCCATCTTTCGATTCACCCAGTTTCATATGATCGTGAGAATGAATACACATCATTAAAGGTCCTAGGTTTATTGTGGGACCCACCAAATGATGTATTTCGCTTTAGTGTGCAACCTTCAAACCGCTCTTGTACTAGACGCAACCTCTTATCGCAGTTAGCACAGATATACGACCCGCTCGGATTTTTATCTCCGATTACCTTCTTCCTGAAACATTTACTTCAGAAAATATGGTCATCTGGCATAAATTGGGATGAAGAAACATCTGCTGATATTGTGAAAGTCTGGGATAAATATAGCTCAGAGTTGGGAAATCTATCTTCTATCTGCTTGCCTCGCAAAATAAGTGTATCAGATGCGGTATCATATGATTTGTTGGGTTTCTGTGACGCACCAGAAAAAGGCTATTGTGCTGTCGTTTACCTTCAAGTTATTAATAGGAACAGGTCCTTCAAATTTCTCTGCGCAAAAACTAAAGTTGCACCTCTCAAGCAGATAACAATTCCTAGATTAGAACTTTGTGCTGCCGTTTCATTGTCTAATCTGTTGTCCTTTTGTCTTCGCATATTCGAGGGTCTCGTGTGTTTCCGAAAGGTTTGTGCATTTTCGGATTCTCAAATCGCTCTTGACTGGATAAAAGGGCAACCGCAACGCTGACCTGTCTTCATATATAATCGAGTCACTCATATTCAAGAAAAAATTTCGTCCGCTTCTTGGCATCATGTTGATTCCTTGAATAACCCAGCTGATGCTGGCTTTCGCGGTTTGTTACCATCAGAAGTAGCTCATTGTGCTCTTTGGTTTGATGGTCCTCGAAAGATATTGGAATGTTTCGATTCGTATGTCGCGAGAAGTAAACATGAACTTCTTCCACATCCTGATGCAGGTCTTCTATGTTTACAGACTTTGGAGCAGTCATATTTGGACGACTTATCCCTTTTATTAGATCGCTTTTCCTCTTTTTAGAAAATTCAAAGAATTCTCGCATTTGTCATTCGCTTCACCGCTAACCTTAAACGTCCGCTTTCTAAACGTTGTGGTCCCTTGTCACCTTCAGAATTAAATTAATCTCTCCTTTTTTTAGTAAAAGTAACTCATTTTTCTGAAGAACTTAATCGAAAGGTATATTCTCGAAATTTTCAAAAGCTGAATGTATTTCTTGACGACTCTGGTATTTTGAGAATAGGTGGACGAATTGATTAATAATAATAATAATAATAATAAAGGTCTTTATTCAATAATTTAGAAACATCTTGTTACAAAAATTTACAACATATGAAAGGGCGAGATTCAGTTCGCATAATCTCAAGTAAGTATGAAATAATTTTACAAAGAAAAAAATTAATGAAACAAAAGTATACCCAAAATAATGCGTCTGTTCTTCCATCTAACCTCTTATCAGAACACACATATACAATATTCTCCTTGAGGAGAGCGCAAACTTTGTTTATAAAAAAAGAATAATTAATTCCTGCTGCACAATAAATTTTCAAAAATAACCAACCGAATGCCCCTGCATTGATCACACGTAAAGCTCAACGGAAACGACCACCCACACCAGTCAAATAACGAGAAAGATACTCAGGATCCGTTGTACAATGGATCATTTCTGAAGTTGTTTCGTATGTGTAACATAAATTTATCAAGCGTAATATTCCTGTAATCAAACTTCAATTCATTCATGATCTTAGGTACTTGATAAGAAAAGGCCCGCTCAAATAAGGAAGTTCTGTGCATAGGAATGGATATATCTTCACGAGATCGCACATTGACGCAATGAACACTAGAACGAAGCTTTATTCTACTGTAGAGATCAAGTGGTGTAGCATTTTTTATCACATTGAAATAAAGAATAGAAGAGTGAAGCTGCCTTCTATGCTTCATACTCAGCCACCCAGTTAGCTTCAATGTATGCGTTATCGGTTCATACTTTCTAATCCCATGAATGTATCTTAAACAGCAGTTTTGAAGTTTCTGAACACGATTCACATCAAAAACAGTCAAACATGGTCCATAAACCACATCGCAGAAATTCATGTGCGAGAGCACCAACGATTCGCAAAGCAGTTGCCTATTATATTTGTTCAAATAAGCCCTACACTGGTAAATCATTCTGAGATTCAAGTAGGCTCTGCTCAAACATCTCGATACATGTCCCGCGAACCGGAGGTTATGATCCATAATGAGTCCCAGATTCCTAACACTGTCTTGAAAGTTAATAATTTCACCACACAGCACAATGTCATGACCAAAATTTTCCAGGAATTTTTCCCTATCACGCTTCCCTCCAAAGAGAATACACTTCGTCTTCACAGCATTTAGTTGGAGGCAATGCTTCCTGGACATTTCGCTAATAATGCTCAGATCAAAGTTGAGAGCTGCTACAGCCTGTCGAGACTGTTCCGGCTTGAACGACATGATTATTTGGGCGTCATCCGCATAAAAGTATGATACAGCAGAAAGGCATGACGTAGCTAAACACACGATATAAATTATAAAAAGCAGTGGGCCAAGAACTGATCCCTGGGGAACGCCGCAGTTCAAATCTAGAAAATCGGACACAGCAGTATCTATGATAACCGCCTGAGATCTACCTTTTACATAGCTCTCTATCAACTTCACTGCTGTCTGAGACAGCCCGACATAATGCAATATTGCAAGTAACATGTCGTGATTTATGCTGTCGAACGCTTTTGAGTAATCGAGTAAGGTTAAAATAGTTAATTCCCCTCTATCAATAGATCTGAAAATATCGTCCGTAATACTCAATAAAGCAGTGCAACAACTATGTCCAGGTCTGAAACCACTTTGCGTTGAAGGAATTATCTCATTTTTATCTAGATGTTTCTGTAATTGGGCATGAATAACTTTTTCAACTAGTTTTGAAAGAGTTGGCAATATACTAATAGGTCGAATATCACCGAAGGCTGTTGGATTAGAGTTTTTGGAAACCAGAACAACTAAAGCTTTCTTCCAGGAACTAGGGAAAACTGAATTTTTCAAACAATGATTCACAACGTGTGTTAAGTAAGGCAATAAAAAGGGTATGCACAGTATATTGATCCCATCACAACCAACAGCTTTAGTTTTTATCTTTCTTAGTGTTCGAAAAATCTCATCCTCACCAACCTCCTCGAATGACAGTTCAACCAGATCCGAGTTCCTGACAGTGTTTCTATATGACCTATATACATCATCATCTTTTATAAGTCCCGGAATAGAATTAACAAAATAACGGTTGATGTCATCAACGTTCTTTAAATTATCAGGTATATCCTTCGATTTTTTATTTACGATATTGAGGGTTTCAAAATTTGACCACAGGCTCTTACCATCTTTCCCCTTTAACATTGTTTTGAAATATGCCCTCTTTTCGCTTTTAACTGCTAGAGAAACCGTGTTTCTTAAACGTTTATACAGTATCCAATCTGAATTTAATTTAAACTTTTTGTAACGTCTTAGCATTTTATCCCTCAGGTCCATCATCTCCCGGAGAGTATCCGTAAGCCACGGTGCATACTTTTTCGTCAACCTGACAGTTCGGAAGGGCGCATGTAGATCTAGCAATGCCTGCAAATTATACTCCATGAAGTTGACCTTTTCATCAATTCCGTCTTTATCAAAAATATTTCCCCAAGGAATCGATTGTAAATCTGCCGTGAATTGCGTATAATTAAGGTTCTTAAAGTCCCTTGAAGTTCTGAATGTGGGACGTTTCTGTTCTATTTGAATGTACAGTCTACAGTAGATAAGTTCATGATCAGTATCTATATCAGTGGACATGACATTAATGTCTGAAACGATATTCACATCAGATGTTAAGATGTAATCAATCAAGGTTGCACTATGATCTGTGATTCGTGTTGGTTGATTAATAACCTGATTCAAACCAAGACTATCAAACACACCCCTTATATACCGTGTCTCACTATTGACCTCGAGCAAATTCGTATTAAAATCTCCCAAACATAAAATTCTACTGGAATGTACGGCGACATCGGCATACTCCTCACTAAAAGATTTCCAAAAAGACGCATACCCAACATTTGGAAGTCTATATAAAACACCTATTGCTGTGTCATCCCCCCAAGACTCTATCTTGACCCAAATCTGCTCCAATGAACCACGAATCTTCAATACACTAAATTTTAAATCTGATCTTATATAAACACCCACGCCTCCGCCCCTTCTATCACGATCACAACGTACAAAGCAATACCCCCCAATATGAACTGCATCATCCGTAACATTGTGGTCCAGTCTGGTCTCGTTTAACACTATAATATCGAATGAATTATACAGAAGCATGTTTTTGAAATCCGTGAAGTGTCCAACCAAAGTTCTGACATTTAAATGAGCCACTCTAATTTCATTCATATTCCAAGATCACAAAAGGCATTCGTTACAACATATCTAAATCATATAAATAAACTATAATAAATATAATTGAAGCAACAAATTCCGGTCAGTATAATTTAGAATACTAGTGAAATAATATGCAATAAACAAACCAACAGCAATGAATAAATGAACTAATAAGCAATAAAACCTATTGTGCAGCAAACACCTCCGTGAAAAGTAAACAAAGATAACAAACGTACTCGAGAACTGTACAAATTCAAGAAACCCGCATCCTCAAGAATATAAATTAACACCACTACAAACCGTTACAAAATCAAATGAAAGGAATCAAGCAAATTTTAATCATCCTGTATTCGATTAAACCGGAATAATCTTACTATCCATTTTGAATTCTGTGATTTTCAACACTACTACAAATCGTCACAAAATCACCTGAAAGAAATGAAGCAAAAAGATTTAAATATTTCGTATCCGATTAAATTGTTCGACATTATCAACCGGAATAACCTTTTATTTATTTTGACTTTTATGTTACCTTTGACAGTCCAACAATTATTTTTAAATTTCTCCCTCACTTTTTTGAATGAATTCAATTTACTCTTCAGAAGCATTTCCACCATTACAATATTACTGCCCTTTAGTTTAGATTTCTTCGAGAAAACACTATCACGCATCCACTGAGTCACGAACTCCACGACAATCGGGCGATGTTTTGGTACGTCGTCCTTGTGTTTCTCCAACTTTTTACCCATTCGAAAACAATTATTCAGTTGATCCTTGTTAACATTTATATTTAATCGACTTTTGAACAAATTCGTCACGGTGGAGAATACTTCCTCCTCTACATTTCTTCTATTCCATATACAAGTATATTTTTGGAGAAATTCTTTTGAATCAACTCATTTTTGAGATCTTCTAGTGAACTCGTTATTTCCATTTTGAATGTCTCAAACTGCATCTTTAGTAACTCAAAATATTGTTCAGTACCTGACTGGGAAGCAATAATTTCAGATCCTTGTAAACTATTCAATTTCTTCTCAAAATCCTCCATCCGAGTTTGAAAATTCCTCTCAAGGTCAGCCAACGTTTTATTCCTGGTACCCATAATTCTCTCAATAAAGATGAGATATTCACAAATATGTAACTCGACAAATCCAGTAAACAATTGAAATTATTTGCAATAATTTGTTTTTCGATATCACCAATTAAAATCGAAATCTTGAGGAGCGGAGAATTGCACGTCTACCACATACGCATGTGTCAATCACCAATATCAACCTAAAATGATTCATCTTGTCTTTCCTATGATGGTAAACATCCTCTCCTTCTTCCTCGACAAAGTCGCTTGACAACCTTGGTTATTGAATTCTAACATAAAAAATATTTACACGCCGGTTTACGCACAACTCGCTTTCTTCTTGCTCAATGGTTCTGGATATTGGGAGGTAGATGTGCCATTTCTTCAGTTCTATCTCGATGTGTGCAGTGCTTTAGAGCTCGTCCAAAGAATTTTCAACCCCCGATGGGAGATTTGCCTTCAACTAGAATTTCGCAGGTGAAACCGTTTAGTCACAGTGGAGTTGATTTTGCAGGACCTTATTCCATTACTATGGGACGACATCGTGGGGTCAAATCAACCAAAGCCTACATATACTTATTTGTTTGCTACGCAACGAAAGCTGTACATCTAGAACTGGCTACAGATTTGACAACTGAGACTTTCCTTTCAGCTGGACGAGTCAGTCATCTCTACAGTGATTGCGGTAACAAATTTCGTAGGCGCTCATCGTGCGATTGTCAATTGCATGAAGAATGCAGCGGAAAAAGAGGTGATCAATTGGCACTTCAATCCTCCATCTGCTCCTCACATGGGTGGTTTATGGGAGGCTGGAGTTAAGGCTGTAAAATCGCATCTTACTAGAGTTCTCGGCAATCTGATTTTGTCGTATGAAGAATTCTACACCTTGTTGTGTTTGATTGAGGTCATATTGAATTCGCATCCCTTAGAAGCTCTATCTTCCGATCCTGAGGATATTGCTGCTTTGTCTCCGGGCCATTTTCCCACCCTTGAACCTCTTACTGCATTACCTCTCATCCAGACATTTCACATTTAACAACTGCTTCAGCGCTTGCAGCAAGATTTCTGGAGAAGATGGCATCGCGAATACTTGCATACTTTACAGCAACGCTCAAAGTGGTTCATTTCCGAAGAGAAAGTCCTCACTATCGAGAGCTCGTCTTAATAAACGACGAGAGAGTTCCTCCTTGTGAGTGGCTTCTTGGAAAAATAACAGCTTTGAGTAGCGCGAAAGATGCACGTTCAAGAATCGCATCTGTCAAGACCAAAAATGGTGTTTTACAAAGGCCTATTGTTAAATTATGTCCTCTGCCAATCACCTAGTTTTCCTACCTTCATCTTTATTTTTACCCTTTTAACCATTAATCTAACCTTATTTTTGTATTTTTTTAACTTTTCACCCTCGATTTATCAGCGTTCACTCATCATCAATTGAACATTATGTTTTCTTTTTGTGTTTTGATCGACTTCTCGCGCCGGGAAAATGTTTGGTTCGAAACGTAGCGAAGGCAAGACTAATTGCAAAGGAGTCCGCATAAACGCAGTCAATAATGAGGACTTGTCGCGATAGTTTTTGTTTCTCAGCACACTGTTTATGTATGTGAACATTCATTCATTATTCGATTCGATTGATGGTTTTCTAGTGAAAACGAGTAAAAGCGCCTTCGAATTTCGATTTTTCTCGCTCATTTCTGTACTAACAGATTAAAATTTCGCTATTTGTTTTGGATAGTTCCACGCTTCTTGATAATAAGAACCGCTTATTTCTATTGTATAATTCCGCATCGCATTTTGATTGTGTTTTCAACACCGCATATTAAGAACCGAAAGTTGGGCAGATTTCCCGCAGCCAAGGGTCCCAAGGGTCCCTGAGAAGAGCTGGGAGTTGTAGCAGAGCCCTCCAAGTCATCAGCCTTAGAAGATTTGGTAAGTCATCATTGTTGACCGCCTTTTTTCTCATGAACTTGTTGCTTCACATTGCAATAATCTAGCCTTTCGCTCCCGCAAAATACAGTCTACTTTTCTTTACAATTTTACTGAGCTACCGGAAATAACATCTTGTACGATACGATTTTTTATTTAAAGAAACTCCATTGGAGCATCCCTTGTTAAGATACAGCATATTAAAGGGTACAAAAAATTTGTAGAACAATTTTCTCACAGCACTGAAGAAGTTACAATATTGAAATTAACCTGACGATTTCAACTACCAAAATACACTTAGGCAGTGATTTATTAGTTCACCCCATGATTGTGAGGGGCAGAAAACGCAACCCCTAAAATTAATTTTCAATATAACTTTTTGTTTATCGTTTAAAAATTTATTTCCGATAGTTTGTTTCATCCTGAAGAAAAAATTTCTCCTGGGTTTTCTCCCCAAAATGAACAAACTCGCAACAAAAAATTATTCACGAACAACTATAGAGATACATCGACATAAATGTGAACTGATTTATTGTTATTTTGTAGTAGGTAACTGCATTAAGCGGCTAAGAGCCTTTTTGATAGAAGAAAAGGTCCGGTAATTTCAATATTTTTACTTTTTTAGTGCTTGTGAAAAGAATTGTTATACAAATTTCATGTACCACTTTTGGGACTGTATCTAAGGGATGCTCCAATGAAGTTTTTTCATATGAGAGATCCTATCTTTTTTTCGATGAGGAATCACCTCCTTAAATGTTTTATACTTATTCAGATACACCCTGTATAATAACGAAAAAATGTATTTCAGTCAGCCTGATGATGGTCCAATAGCCGAAATCGATAGCTGAAAATATATATCAAACCAAAAACATTTTCATATAAAATATTGCCACGACGAGGCCATATTTCTAATATTGTCAAAAAGTAATTAGTTCTCATTAGAGCCAAGCTGCTAACTCTATACTCTTCATCTTCACAAGTCCTTATTTCACAAACTCTATGCCTTCGTCAAAATAAGTAACTTGGCCATTTCGTTTTCGCCACGTGAGCGTAAGGTGAAAAATTCTTTCGATGTTCATAACTTTTCTGTTCTTATTCTTGCGAAACGGCCAAGCCACTTAAAGTGAGATAAAATTCAAGATCGATAATTCAAATTCTTATCATCAGAGCCATCAGAGATCATTAGTTCTTTAAATTTAAGGAAAATGATGAAAGTAATTAGTTATAGATGACAAATATTCTGGCATTCAGAAGAATATAGAAATATGTATCCTTTGCATTTTCAGTAGTTTGAGTTTGAACAAAATTTATGAATAACCAAAATAAAATTCTATCTAAACTTTTTTCAAGTGATGGTATTCTCATTTCAAGGGTTAACACGGTTATTATGTTTTAAAATTTTTGTCAATATCAATCAGTAGGGCATAGACAGAACTCAAGGAATCAACGTCTTTTTTGAATTAATACCATCATCATTTTGTGCAATTCTGATCATTTCTAATAAGTTTTTTTTCCTGATGTTTGTTTCACAGTCCAACACTTCAACTTCCTCAAATGATGGTATATGTCCAGTTTCTATAGAGTGTTTCGCTAAAGCACAATGATCTTTTTTCAATCTAATATTAAAATTAAAATTTAAAGAACTAATGGTCTCTGATGGCTCTGATGATAAGAATTTCAATTATCCTTCTTGAATTTCATCTCACTTTCGTAAGTTTTTATATATATGTATATGTATATATAATAATTGTAACTTTCCTTGCTGATTCATACTGATTGTAGTGTCTCCTGATGAAGGCTTAAATAAAGCTGAAAGCTTGAGTTTAAAGAAAAAAGAGATTTCTCATTCGACTACAGTCCCAAATTATACATTTTTACTATGAATAGAAACAACAGTCAATTATCCTTTTATATATATATATAATATATATATATATATATATATATATATATATATATATATATATATATATATAATATATATATATATATATATATATATATTAGACTGTTTCAAATAAATCGACATTTTTTGTTTTCACCCTCCCCCCTAATTATCTTCAGGGTATCGAAAAGAGACCTCTATGAAAATATCAGCTTCTAATAATAATATTTAGAGGTCGCTCATCAATTATTTCTATTTTCCCTACTCATAGCAGGGAAAAAAATTTCTTTTTTCAATAAAAAATTCCTAGAGCAGAAACCAATAGACGGATTTCATTTTGTGATAACATTTTCGTGTAGACAATCAGATACTCTACAAAAATGACTGTTACGATATTTCGATATAACGCCCCTTCAAAAGTTATTCGATTCGATGCTAATATTGAGGTAATTTTGAAGAAAAAAATTATTAAAAAAAATCGATTCTGTTTGTTTCACGAAACTCCATTTCTAATTATCTCAGGGTATCGAAAAAAGGCGTCTGTGAAGATATTAGCTCTGAATATTAATATTTACAGGTCGCTCAGCGATGATTTCTATTTCCGCTGTTGATAGCAGGAAAAAATGTTCTATTTTCAATAAAAAAATTTTTCTTCATGAACCAATTGACGGATTTCACTCTGTGATACATTTTCGTGTAGGGAACTAGATGCTCTACG
>CM076608.1:70953423-71193465 GCA_038502775.1 Hippodamia convergens
TGGCGTAGGGGTTACCGTGATCAACAATTATTAATGGTGAGTGTAAATCAAATGTCAAGACATTAGATTAGTTAGTTTTGTGTATATGTTTTGTGTACTTAAGTTATTATAAGTGATAGGGACACATATATAGTCAATTGACCAGCCAATGGTAAATCCAACCTGGCGCGGTCTTTGGTGATGAAGTTAGTGAAGTTAGAGATAGTGACTCAAACGTTGTGAAGATGGGTGAACACGGTGAACTACCAAAAAAGAGAATCCGGCTAGTGGACTCTACCAATCCAAAGTATACTCACCCTGGAAGTGCTTACAACACCCCGTTGCCCATGGACTCTGATAATATATCAATAACTCTAAAAAACCGTTTCTCAACTCTTACGGAAGAAACTTTAGAAGTCGCAGAGCAGCCTGCACAAACACCCACAAAAAAAGAAAAAATTCCGCCGATAGTAATCCATGGAATCTTCGAACAACATCGCGATACTGTAGATATCGTTAAAACAGTCCTGGACCACTCAAAATTCCATATAAAATACGGAACCAACACTTCAAATGTATTCGTAGAAACGGAGGAAGATTTCATCAAAATGAAGAGGTATTTTATGGAGGCTGGACTGTCCTTCCATACATACACTACAAAAAAAGATAAAACCCATGCGTTTGTGCTCCGTGGGCTTTGCGAAGGACTAAACGTAGAAGAACTCCGGAATGAACTTACAGAAAAATACCAAATCAATGTTAAAAACATATTTGCCATGAAAGGCACGAGGTACCCAATGTATCTTGTAGTGACCGACAACAAAACTACACTCAAGCTCGTGATGAAACAAGTTAGGATAATCAACTACACGCTTGTGTCGTGGGATAGACACTACTCTTCGAAGAGTGTGATACAGTGCAGGAAGTGCCAAAAATGGGGACACGCAACCAGCAACTGCTTCAGCCCCGAAAAGTGTTTGAAATGTGCAGGAAAACACCTGACAATGAACTGCACAAAAACCAGCGACACAGAGGCAAAGTGTGCCAACTGCGAGGGTAGCCATCCCGCAAACAGTGTAAATTGTCCAGTCTACATCAACATCCTCGAGAGGCGCCGAAACAGGATGCTTCTCAACCAGAGAAAGAACTCTCCCCCCAAGAAGTTTGTCCCTGCCCCAATCCCGGAAAAAAACCCATGGGAGGAACGCAAAAAGACCCAAGAGGCGAAAAGGACCAAATCAGAAGAACCCGAAAACCAAAAATCAGGTAATCGACAACCAGAAGATTTCACTACGTTATTTGACATAAAAAAAGAATTCAACAAACTAAATGAAAACATTAACATAGGCAAGTTTCTACAAAACCTTAAAACATTAAACGAAAAATTAGAAAACTGTAAAAACGCTGGTGAAAAATTCCAGATGCTTTACTATTTCATCAATCAACTGTAATGTCTCTGAAAACTAGTCTTAATCTAGCTACTTGGAATTCCAACGGAATTCGTAACAAAAAACAAGAAATTTCATATTTCATTAAAAAATACTCAATACAAATCTTTCTTATAAATGAGACAAAACTGAAGCACTCGGACAATTTCAAAATGAAGGGATTCCAAGTAATTAGAAAGGATCGTTCGGATAACTCAGGACACGGAGGCGTCGCAATTCTTGTCCATCATGCAATTCCATTCAAAATTTTACCTGAATCTGTTAGTACCCTAGAGCACGTAGGCATTGAACTTACGAACGGCCCGAAAATCATTTCAGTTTACAACAAACCTTCTAACACTTTCAGAGAAAACTGCTTAGAAAACCTCCTACTTTCTAATAACACCCTCGTTATCGGTGATCTGAATGCTAGACATAGCCGTTGGAATTGTAATTCCGACAATGCGAATGGAAAAACCCTAAAGGATTTCTTGGAAAAGAACAACGATTGTGTAATATACCACCCGCCCAACCCTACCTTATTCCCCTATAATAACACCACCCCAACAACTATCGACCTGATTGTATCCAAATCGTTCAGCAACATCCGGGAACTTGAATCACTACCTGAACTTCCATCAGATCACAACGTGGTGAAATTCAAAATTCGCGGAAATTTCAGGGACAACTCAACAAAGAAAATCTTCGATTATTCAACCACGAATTGGAAAGAATTCCGTAGAATACTGAACCACAAAATAGCCATTAACAACAACATTGACTCTGTTGAATGCTTAGAATCGGAATTATCAAAATTCTCGGAAGCTCTTATTCACGCCCGTAAGAGTACCACGAAATTAAAGAAAATCCATCCATACTCAGAACCCCTCCCACACGAAATAACTGAGCTAATCAAAATGAGAAACCGATTTCGTAAGCTTTGGCAAACGCACAGAAACCCCCAGGACAAATTAATATCTGACTCATTCACGTTAGACATCAAAAACAAAATAAAATCATTCAAAAACAAAGAGTGGGAAAAAAAACTAAAAAATCTGAAACCCGATGACGGCTCACTGTGGAAAATGTCGAAACTTATGCGGAAAAAACCGAGCGATATCCCGACTCTAACTCACAACTCAACAGATCATGTAACTGACGAACAAAAAGTTGAAGTACTGGCAGATACATTCGAAGAAATTCATGATATAGGACGAACAGATAGTGATTCCGACACGAAAATTATTAAAACTGTCACTGAGTACTTGACAAATGTTTCTGAACGTGGGAATACCAACCAAGTCAACTCCAACCTTACAAACCCTTCCGAATTAAAAAACATCATTAAAAATCTTCCAAAGAACAAATCTCCTGGATTAGACAACATCGACAACAAATTGATACAAAATCTATCGCAAAAGTCCATAGTTCAACTCAACTACTTGATAAATTCTATAATTAAACTTGGCCACTGGCCCAACAATTGGAAAACCGCTATAATTATTCCTATTCACAAAAACGGAAAAGAAAAGCAAATACCAATGAACTATCGACCTATTAGTTTATTGCCGATGTTAAGCAAAATCGCAGAAAAAATTGTTCTAAGGATTTTGACTGAATCAACCAGAAAATCTGATATGCGTGACCCTTTCCAATTCGGATTCAAAGAAAAACACAGTTCCGTACACCAACTAACTCGAATAATTACCGACACAATAGAATCCTTCAACAAAAACCAAACAACGGCTATGCTCCTACTAGATATCGAAAAAGCTTTCGACAGAGTATGGGTTCAAGGACTACTCTATAAAATGATCCAACTAAAACTACCAAGCCACATAATCAAATTAATCAACTCGTACCTTTCAAACCGGAAGTTCGTTGTCAAATTGAATGACACATTTTCACAACCAAAATTCATAAAAGCAGGAGTACCGCAAGGATCAGTCCTCGGACCCAAACTCTTCAACCTATACATACATGATCTTCCAGGTTTCCCCAACACAAAAACAGCATTATTCGCGGATGATACCGCAATATACGCTCATTCATTTAGCGCAATAGTTGCCACGAAGCTTATCCAATACCACGCGTAAAACCTAACAAAATACTACAAAACCTGGAAAATCCGTATCAATGAAAGGAAAACTGAACACATCATATTTAGTAGGAAAATAAACGACACCAAAATAATTACTCCTCTGAAAATAAATAATCACCCCATCGAAAAAAAACATAAAGTAAGATACCTCGGCATGGAACTTGACTGTCGTCTTAACCTCAAAAAGCACATTGAAAAAACGCTAACGAAAGCCTACGCTGCGAGTAATTCCCTTTACCCTCTCATGCGCAGAAACAGTAAACTGAGTAAAACGAACAAAAAACTCATTTACACCTCGTTGATCCGGCCCATACTAACGTATGCCGCTCCAGCGTGGTGCCATCTATCACCCCGAACACTCAGTCCTGTCCAAATATTTCAAAACAAAATGCTCAGACTTATCCTCAATAAAAATATTTTCACAAGAATCTCGGAATTGCACGAACTATCAGGAATTGAGATGATTGAAGATTATCTGAATAAAATATCCTCAAAATTTTATGAAAAATCACGTTATGTGAGCGATCCTGTGAGAAATATCACAAAGACTAGATCAAACAACAAAAGCCAAACTGACAAGCATGTTCTCCCATATGAACATCTCCCAATATTCAACACCCCATTTTTTGATCACTGAATGAGACAAATAAAATAATAACCCATCCTTTTATAACAAACACCTATCCAAAAACGACCCCCGAGATCGTATTACCTAAAACAGGTTTTTATTTTTATTTCCTGTCAACTTCTACTCTTAAACTATAAATACAAAAACGACCTCCTAACACTATATTGTAAGGGTGCCTATCATCCAACATCAATCAGAAAATTAGGTAAACAACAATGTTGTAGGAACTATTTGAATAATTTAAACTGTAAAATATCTCCTTGTATATAATCCATGTATATGTAAATATCTCAATAAATTCTTGTTATGTTATGTTATGTGATCAACAAGGCGGTTCCCCCGGAGTGAGGCCCTTTCATTGCACTACGATCGGGCTGACCTCTGCGATTATCCCTAATGCGGATAACTCGGGCGCGTAATTTTTGGTAGTCGGGGACTGCGTACGCGCTGTCCGGATTTAACAATTGAATATAATATTTCATGTAGTTAAGATACATAGATTATGTATAGCAACAAGAGATGGGCCGAATCCCGAATCATTCTTTTCATGGAGTAGTGAGTAACTATTCATTCACTTAAGGTGTATCGATTCAAAGAGTATACTTACTTCTCACCTTCAGAATAATTTGAACGAATAGGAAATGGAAACCTTTAAATTACGTTTCATCCAGTGTTGCAACTGAACGATTGAATAAAGACAGTGGTGAGTTGAAATTGATAATGAATGTCAGAACAGAATCTCTGACTGAATCACACACACACATATGCATCGCTGCATCGCAGCAAGGGGAGGTGGTAGTTGCAATTTCATCGGTATGGAAGGATCCCAATGTCTGAACCTACCTAGATTCAGTGGCCAACTCAGAAACAACACGATCTCCTGTATCTGATACCTATCTGAATATCTGCCAAAATAGGTTGATATATCTTTCTTTAGCAATACCATCATTCTCTTTAACATAATATTACTTGAAGTTGACAACATTATTTTGTTCTAGATCGAAACTATTGTAGAAATTAAAAATATTTCAATGACGTGGTCATATTATTTTCGTAAAGTTTCGAACTTGATGGACACTTGATATCTTCAAATCCTTCAATGTATGAATGATCAAATCACACCCAAAACTATTAGCAATCTCTAGTTGTTCTCATATTATTGTAGATGTTATGAATATCCCGAATCTGACCCTTATTGGAATTCAGAAATGCGAATGAGGAATTCTTCATTTTTTTGCAATGTATATGTCAGCATGCTATTTATTTGAGATTCGCTATTCATGAACCAGTAAAATATTGATCTGAATGTTTAGAATGGTACAAAGTGCTAGAATTTGTTGGACATTTCTGGGGTCTGAATATTTTTAATATTCCTTCCATAGTTACAAAAAAAGATTCAAATAGTGTTGATGGAGATATACTTACATTGATGGTTGACATAATATGCCAGATATTATTTTTTGCAACTAACAATTTTTATTTTTGTACAAGACTATGGGCAGGTGTTTCACAAAGCTGTAATTGTAGGATTAATAAAGCTTACGTAAATTCGATCCAATCGAATCACTCGTTCTGAAATTTCAACGAATCGCGGTGGCTAAAATTAATTTAACGGTACAATCGAAGTTTTGTGAAACCGACCCTATAACGAATTATCAATCAAAGTATTCTTGTTAGGCTGATCTCTGAATTCGGGTTTGGAAATGTCACAACGTTCGAATGTATCGTGATGGGAACATCTGGCGGTAAAATTTGGAACTATACGAATAAGAAAAAAGGTACCTATAAATAGATATCGTATCCATGGAAGTAGAATCTATAGTTTTAGATTACTGCGATAGGTGGACTTGATGCTCTCGAGCTAGTTACATCATACTCGGAATAGTCTGTTAGATTACTTCAAATAGGGACGAATTTTAGTAAACCGTATCGCTTCTCGGCCCTATGGCTAAGATCAAAGTGTAGTATCTGTTCTTATCAGCTTAATATCTGATACGCCCCGCATGCGGGGCCAGTATATTAAACTGATTTTTGGAAATAGACGGCGGTTAGGGGCTTGCTCCACCGCTGTCACGGGTTGGCCCGGTATTGCAGTACCTCCGGGATCGGCCCACTTCAATTAACCAACATAATTTGTTTCTTACTCTAATGGGATCTAGAGTTGGCAATTTCTTACTTGACGACAGTAGCGAAATCTCATAATTTCAACTGTGTGTAATTTTTCGCACTAGCTTCAAAATGATAGTTTCGTAGATAAAACATACATAGGCCAATATGAAATCAGTAACTATTGAGTATCCCCAATTTCAGCCAACGTTTCGCCTACAACTTCGGTAGGCATCTTCAGAGGATTCTTGGTTTAAGATTGTACTTCGAATTATGAATTGTATGGTTTACAGTGTTTCAATAACATTGCAACAACTGATCGATAATAATCTATACAAATGTTGACTCAATTCGTTCGAGTCTGGTTTCGGTTTGAAAATTCTCAAATCTGCGGTTTATTGTAATTTGAAATATATCGGAAACAGTGCATACTTTAAATGTAAGATTTCAGGTTCAATTACTCATTTTGATGAGCTGTCAGAAAAAACACTCACATTTGAAGACATCCTATATAATTTCTTGTTTCCACAACGAATAATGATTTCTGTTTCTTGGAAGGCGATCTATTTATTTATCGTTTTGCACCTATCTGCCCTGACGACATCAAATTTTTATTAAAATATCGAAATTAGAAACAAACAATTTCATCAAAGCACTATTATGAATTTTCCAGAAAATATTGACAAAAACAGTAAAAATTCTCCAAATCGACTCAATGATGAGAACCACCAAATGAAATTCACTTTGAGAAGATTTTCAACTTTTTCAGATTGAAATTTTTTTGAATATTCTGAGTGTGAAAAGCCTTTGCTTGTATTACAAGGTTTCATTAGAATGTTGGAGCAAATGTTCCCTTATTGGAAATCATAATTATTGTGATTGAATAAATTCATGCCTGGTTATGTATTCGACCATAACATTGTTCTTCGAATCCTAATCACAGTATGAGTTCATGAATTCTTTGCGTCAAGAAAAAACATTCGTGTTTACGAACGTTTTTTTTTTGGTTTGTCCGATTGTCATTTGAAAACAATTGTTTGGTCGGCTGGAACAACGTTGGTTGTGAATAATTTTTTAGTGTAACCTCCAACGTTGTTCCAGCCGACCGTCCAATAAGGTTTTCATAACTCAAACAATTAGGTGTCAATCTTGAAATAGCTTGAAACACTAAGGAACTAGGAGAGTAATTTTCAAAGTACAGAAGGCACTGACTGATATTCTATCACGAGTTAAAAATTCAAAAACGAGCTACGAAGTGGTGAGTTTTTCTTATCGAGTGTTAGAATAATCTTTCTGTACGAGTATTATACGTTATTTCATCTGAATCATTGCATTCTAATTGAGAATAATCGAATATTTCCATAAAAATTGTGAAGTAATTTTCAAATGGAAATGTTAATTTGACAGAACTGTTTTCTCTCTCATGAATTTGACATATTCTCGAACGATTCTGTCCTATAAGATGTGGCAGAAAAAATTAATTTGATATAGAATTAGTGAAAATATTTTCGATTAGGCCTAGTAATTCATATTTCATTATCTTTAACTCCTTTGGGATTTACACTCGGAGAGCAGAAGTGACAACCTGGAATTTTTTCAGAAGATATCTTTAAAAAATATTCTCAGTCTTGAGAATGCCTAGAATCATAAATCCCTATATGTTTCGAAACTCAGTTTGAATTTTATTTCAATTCAAAATCCACTCACCATGGGCGAATTTTTCATCGAGCTAAGAGCCAATTTTTCATAGGAAATGGGTGAATGTCCGTGGCAATCATTCTTCTTACGGTAGTTCCAGAACTCTCCTTTTTCTTCCCAAATCGAATAACAACAATAAAATCAACGATTAACAGCATAGACTGTGTGAGAAAGCAATTCTAGAAAGCTCACAGATTACAAAATCATAATATATGGATTTCAATGTGGAGTAATGAATAGTTTTATTATGTAACTGAACTCTTCCTAAACTGAATTTCATTATAATTACATCGAAAGACAGCTCGAAATGAGCCAATGAAATGAAATTGCAACTGAGCTTTCAACATCGAAATGAACTGAAATGGACTTGATGAAAGAATAAGGAGAGGTCATTGATATTATTATCCGAGTTGATTACTTCAATTCCTTGAGAAACTGGCATGAGTAGAAAGAGAATGAAGTATGATTCTCCTTCTATAATAATATAAATACTTTTGGTGTCCCAAATTCTGATTTTTAAAGTTTCGAAAAGTTACAAGGCCTAACACCGATTGCAATCCCAAAGTAGAATAGGTGAAAAAACTTTCCGAGAATCAGTGGGGTATCCAGCTATTGACGATTTACACCAAGTTATGAAATCCTGAGAGAGGTTCTTCGTATCATTACCTATTTAGATTCTTATTTCCATCTCTTTTTCATTCGGTTCAATGCATTTTTCTAAATCAATCTGAAAAATAAAGATCCAAGCTCAAGGTTACATCGGTCTTTTTATGGAAAGGAAGAAATTACTGAAATAATCGAATATTTCGTGCTATAACTAAGCAATTTCAACCTGAATTTTCGAATATATTCGATTTAAGGAGAATTCAGAATTACGGCGATTTCAGAAAACCGATCTATTCATAGAAAAGGTCGATAAATAAATAGATATTGAGAATTGAAACGTTTCGTTGTACTTAGTCCAAGAAATATTGTCATAGTATTAATAAAACGGATATCGGAATGAAACATTTCATCACAGTGAAAAAATATAATTAGAATTATTTTTTGATGGGTTAAATATTATCTAGTAAAAGCATAAAACATATAACGTCGTATGCAATCAACAAATAAGAGTGTTCAAATGAGTTTGATATCACTACCCCTCTAGCCGCAACCCTAACAGCTCTCATTTTTTAATAAGGAAAAGGGGTCGAGCAGCACGTTGTTGGAAAAGCACTTCAATTTCCTGCATGGGTGTACATATTTTTTTTTCATCGCTTCATTATTATTCAGAGTAACTCAGTATTCCATCAATAACTTTCTCATGCCGAATTTGGATCTTTGAGATGGAAAAAACGCTCGGACGGGTCAAAAATGAATTCGATATCACTACTCCTGTTTACTGTTTCATCCTGTTTGATAGTTGAGCGATCGAAAAAAAAAGCTCATGCAGGTAATTGAATTACGTTTTCAACAAAGCTACTCGACCTACTATCCCTATGCAAAAATAATTGCTCTAAGTGGTAGCGGCTAGATCGTGATATCGAATTCATTTTTTGACCCGTCCGAGCGTTTTTTCCATCTCAAAGATGCAATTTCGGCGTGTGACAGTTATTGATGGATTACTGAGTCACCCTGTATAATAATAAAGGGATGAAAAAATGACCATCCATGCAGAAAATTGAATTTCCTTTCCTACAAGGTGCTGCTCGAACCCTTTTCCCTATTCAAAATTGAGGGATGTCAGGAGTTGCAGCTAGAGGAGCAGTCATATCATACTCATTTTTTTATCAACACCAAACCAGCTCCTGCAACTCACAAGTTACTGAGGAGATATAACCAACAATATTTTGTTTTTTCGTGGCTACCCTCTATATGACTTTAATTCTGTACGTTAACTCTATCGACTTTTCGATGAATAGTTCGGTTATTGAAAAAGGGCTTTAGTGTATCTAGCAGTGTATCTGATTTAAATGTCTAGGTGAACATGATTTTAAACAATTTCTGCTGAATTTATTTATTTTTCTCGAGATATGTAATTCATTTCGAAATGATTGATTAAAAGCTTTAATTCAATAGTTTTAATCATTCAAAAAGTTTGATGTTGAAGCACTTTCACCTGAAGGAAAATTAATAGGCAGATAAGATTCTGTTCAAGATCGGAAACCCTAAACTTTTTTACTCAATATATATAGGTATTCTGCATCTGGTTGGTTATATAGGGTGTCTGCTATGTGAAATATCGTTTCGATTTTAATATTGAACGACAGAATTATAATGCAGATTGAATTTTTCGAAGATTATACCATCCAAAACAGTTTCTTCCACATGAATTCGTGGATTGTTAATGTAAATTCTGTGTTTGAGCTAGCTCCATAAAAAAAATCGTTGGGGTTAATTAAATAAAGAAAACCTAGTATGTTGTGTTGCATACCTTTTCACCTATATTATGGGATATTCTTTTTCGAATTGAAATACCGCGTTAACAAAACGTGCGTTTCCAAACGCCTAATGTGTACCGGGACTTATACATATCATTCAATATGCTTTCTGTAATCCTAATGATTTGATAGACCGAACGAATTTTGCCAATTTTCTGTTCGGATTATCCATACATTATTGTAGTTGAAGGATATAATGCCAATAAGCCTTCCGGGCTTATTGACCGTGATCTATTACGAATGGTTTTACCTAACGCAATACTATCAATATCATTATACATAATACCCCACCACCAAACGGTTCACTCACATATGAAATTTTACATTTCCCAGAAGCTGATTTTCATTAGGATATGATTACTCTTCAAGAAAAAAGGGTTGTTGATAGTTTTCAATACTCTTCAATATCGCCATCGTAGATTCATTTTTTCTACTGAAAAGTCGACTAGATATAAAGGATGTCAGTCGAATTTTTCTCTGGTCGAACCATTTTTGACATTCTTCCTGGAGAACAGTTCCCTCCTTGATTCGTTCTATTTCGAAATGATCAACATTGAGAGAAATCAAAAATGCTTCACATGGCCTATAAACATCCTGGTCAGTTTTTCTGACAGGCTACCCTTTACTAGAGGCTTAGTTCGCAGTGGAAATTTTCAAATATTTATTATTTTAGCATTGCCTTATCCTTTAAATGCCTTATGAAATTGAATATTTTTTATAATAATTTATGATGAAACATCGATTAAAATCACATCCAGTTAATGCGTGAAAGCCAGGAAACTTTGGCATCAAAGGTGTCCTAGTGTCATGTGTGATGAAGAAATTTTAATCCATGTTTTCATATTCACCTTAAAATATTCCTTTCAGATTTTCAAGTTAATATCAAAATGTCTGTGTCGACCGCTTTTATCAATACATTGGATAACTCGTGATAGATGTGGCATACGTGATATATAATAATAATAATATTTATTCCAAAGTTACAAAACAGTTACATAAAATGAAATAATCGTCAATAAAAACATAAATTTCTAATAATCAGACATATTGTAGGGTTCCAAAATAATTAAATAATTCTTAACTTTTTGTTTGAAAACTTTCAAATTCTTGCTCCTTTTAATTTCCTCCGGTAACTTATTGAAAAGAAGCAAACATGCATATGTAGGATGTTTTTCAGTGATAGTGAGCCTATGAACTGTATAGCATAAGTTTGTATTTCTCGTATTATAGTTATGGAAATCATTGCATTGGGTATACCTATCTTTATTCTTGAAGAAGTATACAAGGGTCTCATAAACATAAACTGCTTATACTGTCATAATCTGCTCTCTTCTGAACACCCCCCTACAGGATTCCGGTATTTGAGCTTAAAAATTGTTCTCAAGACTTTTTTCTGAACGCGGAGAACATCGACCACATTAGAGTTAGATCCATAGAAAGCTATACCAAATCTCATTATACTTTCAAAGTTAGCAAAGTAAAAAATCTTCTCATTGAGATATTTACTTATTATTTTTATACTGTATGAAATGGAATTTAACCTTCTACAGAGACCAACAATATGTTCATTCCAAGTCAAATGTTCATCAATGATCATTCCAAAAAACTTTGTAGTGTTTTCAGTTTTCAACTCACTATTCAAAACAGATATAGTGTCTGGTCTTTCAATTCGTTTTTGAGGTGTTTTTGAACCAGTAATGAATCCTATCCAGCAGAACAATAAATTTCTGCCATAGATTGGGATAGCTCGAGTCAGACACAAGCAAATTTGTATCGTCAGCAAAGTTAGTCATACAAACACCTGGTAATGTGTTGGTGATTTGATCCAGATCATCAACAAAAATTACGAAAAGCAAAGGTCCCAAATTGCTACCCTGAGGGACGCCTATTTGGTTAAATTCGATGTCAGATTTCATTGTTTTACCTTTCAGTTTAATAGCTGTCCTTTGCCTCCTATATACTTTTCGTATCAGATTTTTCGTAATTCTGGTCGTAAGTATTTGTAATTGAAACTGATAATGTTATTTCCAATAACTTCAGCCATATCATTTGTGCTCCAGTGTGTGATTAGAAAATTAACAAAAGCTTCATTGAATTCTACCTTGCGGAATTTTTCAATGAAATCAACTGGTCTGACTTGTTCCGGACCAGTAATCAAATATTTTATGATACGTATTTCGTGGCATTGGCTTTTTCATAAACTCTTATAGAAAAACACTGATCAAAAATAATGTCTATTTGTGGAGCATGTGTTGTCGGTTATATGAACATAATATTCTAAAATATTACCACATATTTTTGGAATTGTTTTCATTGTATGAAGTAAATGAAGCCCATCAAAACTAATAGAATCGAACCGTATTGGTATTTCATCATTAGGGATATTTGCTTGTAAAGCTCTAATCATTGCTGACTTGGCGGTTTCATGAACGGTTCTATCCCCATGGCAAAGGGACATCGGATAAATTGTAATAGGGTATGATAATAAGAAAAAGAAAATTCTTTGCCTTTACGAAGGCACATCGAGAACATTTTTGAAACATAGATGAATTCAAAATAGTAATCATCGAAATGAATACCCAAAGATTATAGAGTTAGAAAGATAGGAAACGCCCTTACATCTGTGGTACTAAAATCCGACTACAATTTTTGGCTAGTTTCTTTTGACACCTAGATGGCGCTGAAAACATAATTCAGTACAGAAAACTATTTTAATAGGCGCGAAATTCGAATTATACTTTTCATAAATTTCCATAAAATTGAGTATTCTTTGTAGAGATTTTAGAGAAACATCCTAATCGACAAAACAAAAGCAGAGCTCCGTTTTTTGATCAGGATTATATTTTCCATCTACACATTGTTTTGAATCAAATGAAATACGTTTTGGATTCTTTATATTTTTATTTGAAATGATTGTGTAAAATCAACTACAATACAATAATTATGAAATAGAGAACATTTCAAAAATTTTTTCACATATTAGAGAATTATTATAACAATTTCAAGAACTTATTCATACAGTGAACTCTCGATAAATCGATCATCGATAAGTCAAACAGTTGTTCTGGACCATACATATCTTACCCAGTGTATTTTAACCTCAATGAGTTTATTATTTATCTATGAATGAGTTTAGAGGGTCTAGTAGATGAGTCAAACTGCTGGAAGGGTCGTCAATAGAACCACCAAGAGAAGTCGTTCTTCTGACCACCATTGCCTCTATGAGTGGAACTTTTTGATCTAATGAATGAGACCGAAGAAAATTCGGTTCGCAAACAAATTATCCAGAACAATATATTTTTGCCCCGAAACCTCTATCCATTTGACAACACTGAAAATAAGAAGCAATGAACAAGACAGTTACATGATACGAGTTTCAAAACTTACATTTCCATTCTCTTTGGTAATGAAAAGAATGCACATTCAAGATTATTCTTTTTATTATTTCTGCAATTAATCACCATGCATTTCGAATGTCGGCCAGTTTCTAACACAAAATTTATAACAGAAAAACACACAAACCAAGATTATGGAGTGAGCTAGGTGCTACTCTTGTAGATTTCGAGTTATTTCAGTGGAAAATACGCGAGAAAATACAATCATCATTCAGCAAAACTATTTATTCAAGTATTTCTTTCAAAATTGACAACAGCCTACTAATAATTTCTATATAATCTATGCCCAATGGACTCTAATTAAATATTTTAACCGTAAACCGATTACTTTTGAAAAACAGATGTCGCTGACATCACTGTAGTCGCTCCGTTTCCCATCTTTATACTCTATAATCTTTGATGAATACCATTTTCAATTCCCAGGCTCAGAGATCTTTTATCATGAGGTTGGAGAAATGATATTAGATTTTGTCACTGAGATGAGAGATATACCGGTTTCGGCCTTGTTGAGCCTCATCAGTATCCCGCACATCTTCAGGACAAAATCTTCATAAAAAACTTCAGAATTTATAGCAATTGGTTGTGAAGTAATGAGTAAAATATTACAGAGTACTGAGGTGGTGACATCCAATTGCGTCAAAATGAAGTTTCACATCTCCAATCAAATGCAAAAAAAGAAATCTGTACTTCCTCTTTCACTGAATGAGATTTTAGCAGTGGCTCTATTCAGGGCCCGCTTGCTAGTTTCTCAAAGTGATGGAAACGCCCAATTCTTTTGTGACTGTGAAGCCTGATGTTTTTAAGAAAAAGAAAATTCTTTGCCTTTACGAAGGCACATCGAGAACATTTTTGAAACATAGATGAATAGAGCCACTGCTAAAATCTCATTCAGTGAAAGAGGAAGTACAGATTTCTTTTTTTGCATTTGATTGGAGATGTGAAACTTCATTTTGACGCAATTGGATGTCACCACCTTAGTACTCTGTAATATTTTACTCATTACTTCACAACCAATTGCTATAAATTCTGAAGTTTTTTATGAAGATTTTGTCTTGAAGATGTGCGGGATACTGATGAGGCTCAACAAGGCCGAAACCGGTATATCTCTCATCTCAGTGACAAAATCTAATATCATTTCTCCAACCTCATGATAAAAGATCTCTGAGCCTGGGAATTGAAAATGGTATTCATTTCGATGATTACTATTTTGAATTCATCTATGTTTCAAAAAGGGTATGATAATGTTTTTTCTACATCGATAACAAATTGCATTGAAAGAGTACCAAATAACTCACGCTAGATATGGATATCACGAACTTTAACCTACTACAATTGTTTTCCTTTTTTTTTCTGAAGCAAAATTTATTATAATCACCTGGTAAAATTCATATTCGAATCTCTCTCAGTTTGTTGAAAATTCAGGAACGAATTTTTCTTTAAAATTTCAGATTTTGATGGGACTCTTGTAATTCGCTTGAAGCGACTGTCCCATATGTTATTATGATAACATATCAGACAGGTACTTGTGCTCGTCAAAAAAGTCTATCAACTGTTTTTTAAAACTTCATAATGAATAAGCGCAATTGTATGAAAATTTCAAGTTTACAGCAACTTTTACAGCAATAACTTTTTTAGTGGATCGATGGAGAAGAATGTTCAGTCCTCATAGGACTGCTTTTGCCTCAGTTACATGCAAAACTTACATGTAGAAAACTAAATGTGATAATTATACAGACAGTGGATATGATTCGTCAATCAAAAATTTGGACGAATTTAAAATAATAGACGTAAATGAGATATACTAAATATTTATCATTAATGTCCCCTCATTTTTGTTTGTTCATGTCTTTCTTTATTGACGGCACATATCTTCGAAATACGCAAGGACTCACAGTCATCACCACTTGTATTTCTTTAAATGACGTCAATCTGTTTTTTTTTATGTGGACCCTGAATGCTTTTGAAGCTACTTTCTTTCTTCCTCGCTCCACCGAAATTTATGGTACCTGTAAAAAAGATTCTTTGATTAAAAGCAATGGCAATGATGATATTTATAATAGTTATGTCATGGCAAATATTTTTTTTCGAAATGAAATGTTCATAAACAGAAGCAAAGGAAATCCAAATCAATAGTCTCAACATATATGATCAATTAAATAATAATATAATTCGGGTATCTTACTTGAAATTACTTCATCTGTTTCCAAATCTTTTTCTAAATTTAGGTTGTAGTTTTTCTTCAAATCTTTTTTTATTAAATCATGGGGTGTATTACTCGTCCCTTCTTCGGTCCCCTTCGCAACAATTCCTGGCCCTTCATCTATATCCATATTAGAATCGCTGTCGGAATCCTCATTCCCTTGCACCGCCTCTAACATTTTAGAAATTTGGAGAATTTCACTAGACAAAAGAGGATGTCGATAAATTTCTTCATGAATTTTCTCGGTATGTCCCATGAAAATTGCCAAATCTGCTACATCGTTTTCCGGAAGATTGAAATTGGCACACATGTTTCCTGAGAACCGTCCCTCTTAAGTTCTCAGGATTTTTTGCATCACATTCAACAGCATATTTTCTCATCAACTGAAAAGCGCTTAAATATCTGTAATCACCTTTCAGTGATCCAGGAATGCCGCAAAAATAGGGATTTTTGCTGATGATACCAGCCTGACTTCTATATTGTAGCAATGTTTCTACACTGCTTAATATCTCCCTGTGCAGCAAAACGGGAACCGTTCTATTTAACTTTCCCCTTATAGTAAACCTCACATATTTCATAGCTGGCTCTTTTTCTTGGGGAGAAAAATTTCTGAAAACGTCTCCAATAGACAACTCGTCGATTTTCTCAAACGATAGGAAATCGTTTCTAAATATTCTTTCGATCTCCCCAGACCTTTTTCTGTTGAATAACTGGATAGACGGTAGTCCGGCTTCTCCCAATTTTACCCAGGCATGTGGGCAAAATATAGTGCCAAATTTATTGATGTGTATCCTGTTGGGCGTCAGTTTCTGGAGAATCACCCTAATATCTGTCGTTTTCTGGTTGTTCTACCCTGACTTCCGATTCTATCAATTTTCAACACACGTTAATTCAAATTCTGTGATCTGTCTAATTTTGTAAGTCACACCGACTGCCTAGATATACAATACAAAAGTCACTAATTCAAATTTTTCATTGAATTTCGACAGCATTTCACAAAACTTGACTGAAGTAGAGAAAATATCGTCTAATGACCATTCTACTGGTTGTAGAATAAACTATTGTTTGACTTATCAAAATTATGGGAATTCGAAAGAAAATATAATTGAAATCAAACGTATAGGTATATATTTTTTCACACTACATTTTCTGGACTATAACTGCAACAAACAGATTATAATAACTTAAAATTTTTTCACAAACTTTATTACATATTTATTTATTAATTAACAAACTACACAAAATTCAACTTGGAATCAATTGATGACGTTCACAATCATACCAGTGTGCCCCAGTCATGGTCGCTGTCATGCTCAAACTTCCTTGGGAATAGAAAAGCGCATTTTGATAATACGACGTATATCATCTGAAAATTTCATCACAATTCCTCCTAGTACTCCAATCTGTATCTGTTATTTGGTAATCATTTTTATTCACAATTTTGTAGTCTCAAAACCGCGATAATCCAAACCGTTGTGCCATTCTCAACATCCACTATCGATTATATTTGAAATTTAAGGGGATTGTTCTTTAATGTAAACCGCGAAGTTATTTGTTTTTGTACTCCGATATAAAAATACAGGCCTCTGAGTATGAAAAAATGAATACGATGCGAGGTTTATGGTCCCTATAGACGATCCGGTGGCTTACAGTCCCAGGACTGTCGATTTGAACTAACAGTCAAGGTCTGTAGCGCACAACACACGATACAGTTAAATCGTAATAACTGATCTCATAATCGAAAACTGACAGTCCGCGGACTGCAGTCCATCCTATAGGTATTTGACTATACACGTTTAGTGCAGATCCGCAGTTTTCCAAGTGAAGACCTATTAAGTATGTCTCTTGAATGTAAACGAAAATCGACTGCTGCCATGATTGTGTTACTAATTGAAAATGAAAAATCGAAAAAGAGATTATGGACCAAAGAATGGTTGTTGAAACGCGATAAACTTTAGCATATGAATTTATTAAGAGAACTGAAAAGCAGTGCAAAAGATGACCTGAAAAACTATTTGAGAATGGATGATGAGTGTTTCAATTACCTTTTGGATTTAGTGAAACCATATATTACCAATATCGAAACAGTAATGAGACGAAGTGCCGAAGAACGCTTAGTTGTGTATTTAGCTGGGGCCAGTATGGAAGATCTGAAATTCTCTTTAATCATTTCTCCTCAAGCTTTAGAAAAAATTATGAATATGAAACAATATCATATCGAAAAAACAAAATTTCTGTTTTCCAGATTATAATTAACCAAAAATCAATGTATATTCAACAAAAAATACAATAACTGAAAAATACGTCAAATAGCGAGAAAAATATAAATAAGTAATTATAATATAATAAATAAAAAAAATTAATTAATTTCGGAATTTCATATATTCCGAGAGAGCTTCTGCTATGACTCAATTTTAACTCGGGGATGACTTCTCATTTCTTCTGTAGAATTTGCAGAGGTGTTAGGAATAATTAATCGAATAATTCCGAAAATTTCCATGAAAGCTGGAAGATGTGGCATATCTTCTAGGGAAATATTACTTTTTTCATTGAGCTTTCCTTGAGATCCATAAAAGAGCACCATGTTCATCAAATGCTCGGCGTGTAGTCTCTGAGTTTCGTCCATACGCCGCAATTTACATGCTACATTGGTACCAACAACATCAAATTCGTCTGGGGTTGGTGTTGATATTAGAATGAACCCTGGTTCATAGTTCAAATACAGCCATCTCAAACACATAGCCGTGAAGGAAATGTGGCAACGCCGCAAATAAGGGATCCGGAAGGCCTACAGGGACTTCATACGGCCGCAGTAAATTCGTTATAATAGGAGCAAGATTTTCAAATATATTACAATTAATTGTCGAATAGTCGATTTGGAATATTTCATTTGTATATTGTATATTCTGGGCTTAACAATATGTAATCTACAATACATATCATCAAGAAACAGCTTGAAGCCGTATACCTACCCAGTTCTCTTCATCAAGCCTTTCAATCCTTTGTATTTCTCCGAACTGCCCTGCTACTTCATTTTCGATCTCCAATCCAACTCTTACGTTAACAAACAACTCCAGCAATAATGATCTCCTGGTGCTCAATAGTCTCTGTACATTTCAAGTAATCATTCTCATACTTAGTTCATTCTCTCGTTCGTCGTTGAATGCTACCATTCCTATTCCGAGGCTTGTTGAATGAGAAAATCAGCAACATTGTGAACTTATTTGGTGTTGGGTTGCTGGCCCGACGACCAAACCTTCATCCTTGGAGGAGCTAGAAATTTTGTTGTTTGATTTCGAAAATTGTCAAAATGACAATATTTTAAATTCAATCAAATACCTAGAAACAAGAATACTAAATCCTACTTGGTCAAAGAATTTGGTTTGATTCATCATTTTAATTATTACTGGATATCAACTGAACGAAATTATTTGATTTGATACAAGCACAAGAACTGAATGATTATCAATGTATTTTGACAATACACATTTCAAACACAATTTGTTGTTCAGCTAGAACCAACGAGAAGGTGTAGGGTCATCTCTTGCCACAAAATTGTGTATTTGAATAAATGCAATCATCACAATAGAGAAATTTGAAAAAAACATCAGATCCAAGTCATTTTAATAACTTCATGTACAAAATTTAACAACATAAAATCTCCAAACGTAATAATTATAACTGAATATATAAACATAAATACTTGAGGGAGATTGAGAATATAGAATAAATGACAAAAGTAAGCTACATGATGAATATTTCGTGTTTTTTAAATTTGTTCAATTTATACAATTCAACATCTCGATTTTCCGAACCTCCTGTTGCTCTCATTTAATTTTTTAGGAGTAGTTTATACTCAGATTTTGTTCGAACAGTGTATATGACCCTGAAGCGAGCAGCCGAATTCGAACAAATGATGTTTTTAATATGTTTATATATTTTTTGTACGAATATTCTTTCTGGAATTACGACGTCGCGGAAATATTTTCCAATTATTATTTTGGTAACGAGGAAGAAAGTATATCTAGCAATTTATAAGCAAGATTTCTTTAGACTTTAGAGGATTTGATAGATATCTTCCACTTTATATTCTCAATATATGTATCGAATCTCTGGATAATCTCGAGAATTGAGAAATTCATTTGTACCGTCTCATATTGCAGGTTGCCATGTTTCCGGTCCATCCATCTTTTTAGTAGTTTCTTTGTGCATTTTGTTCCTCTATGTGCCCGTACTGTATTGGAATTTATTGTTACCTCGCATCAACCCCACACACCATCTAGGTTAAGATATAGTTTCCGTGTTCCAGAAAGAGTATTCTGATAGTTTTTGTTGATGATGTTCTTTTTAGGGTTTTTATGTTGTATCAATTTATCTGACGTTGGTGAACTCAATACGTGGTGAAAGTTTCTTCATCATTATAGTGGCCACCCTGTATATGTAGGAGCATATTGGTATTTCGTGGGCTAGATTATATTTCCAATATCGATATTACCAGTAGACGATCGACTTCCCGTGGGAGCACGGGCTTGTTTTTACAACTCTTAACATTGAAAATTTTATATCTCAGAAACTATTCTTCGGAACACATACAGATTTTGCATGTGGGTTGATCATATCGACACCAATTGAAACTGAAAAAATGATCGACTTCCCGTGGGACGGGGATTTTGTTTTTTCAACCCCTAACATTGAAAAATTTATATCTCGGAAACTTTTCTTCGGAACACATACAGATTTTGCATGTGGGTTAATCATATCGATACTAATTACCACTGAAAAAATGATGGACTTCCCGTGAAACGGGAACTTTGAAAAATTTCCGAGATATAAAATTTTTAAAGTTAAGGGTTGAAAAAACAACCACTCCGTCCCACGGGAAGTCGGATCATTTTTTCAGTGGTTATCAGTATCGATATGATTAACCCACATGCAAAATCTGTATGTGTTCCGAAGAATAGTTTCCGAGATATAAATTTTCCAATGTTAAAGGTTGAAAAAACAACCATCCGTCCCACGGGCAGTCGATAATTTTTTCAGTGGTTATCAGTATCGATATGATTAACCCACATGCATAATCTTTATGTGTTCCGAAGAATAGTTTCCTAGATATAAATTTTCCAATGTTAAGGGTTGAAAAAACACGCCCGTGCTCCCACGGGAAGTCGATCGTCTTCTGGTAATATCGATATTGGAAATATAATCTAGCACACGAAATACCAATATGCTCCAACATATATTCTCCGACATATCGAATTTTAATAGATTTCAGTGAATAATTTTCGATCGACCTGCACGCCACTGATCCCGCCGTTCGGGTGCTTTCGCCAAACTGGCCGCTGGAAACAGTTTGCCAAGTTCACATCGGTGTACATTGTACATTTTCATAAGGTAATTTTTTTTTTCATGTAATCGCTAGGTTTCCCACAATCAAATTTCACCTGTAAGGGATTTTATAGCTGATTAATGATCATAACAATAGCTATAATCGTTAATGGTTCATACCTTCATCACATCGTCGGTTTCATACGAATAAACTTACCTGACCATTTTCGACCCCAATTAATGGGATGGTAGCATATATCTTTATTGTCTAATTCGTTAATTCGAAACTGATTCATATTATACTATAATGAATGTCCAAATTTCACTTTAGAACCTATAACCTATAGGACAGACAACCACACCGATCATACAATTTCAACCAAATATCTTATTACAATTTTAGATTTCGCTAATCCATAGGTTTCGTCATGTGAATTTCTCAAGTCAAAATGGCGCATGCGCTAATAGCTTGATTTTTTTTGTCAGATTGTTCAAAAGCCTAATTATCATATTTGGCTATGTTCAGAAACGAACAATTTTAGTTGTGATTCATGTACAGGTAGGGCCACCTAAAAACATTCGTGACATTTTGAGGCATTTCCATTTAATTTATCAACGAATTATTTTTGAAAATGAATATCATAATACTTACCAATAGCAAGCCTCATGTAAGCTTTTTATACTACGAAAATCGAATATTTATTATATTAAAAGGTTTGTGTCCTAAATAATACCTCTCTAAATGGGTACCAAGGTTGCCTCTGAGCAGTCTGAAACCTCCACCAAGAAGCACTTCTTTGTCGCTCTCTCAATTCCTCCAAATACCCAGTTGCCATCCAGCATTCTTCCCCGATGGTACTTCCTGTGGAAAAACATCGATTCGTCGATCTCAACGATTTTCGAAGTACCATCTTCGTCGAGTCCACCACTATTTTATTGGTTATGAAATAGTTTCCGCACACTTCCCGACAGAAGTTATACTGAAACTGTGCTGCTGGTTGGACTCAACTCTGCCTCCTTCACGACGTAGTCTTGTGCGAGCTCATTTGCCCACCCAAATATAATAATTAAAATTTTTTGACAGTGTTAGATGACTTATCTCGAAGTACGAGCCTTTTCTTAAACTTATTGATTTTTTGCACAGTTTACACGTCCACTGATGCCCGTCAGTTTTATTCCTCGAATATCGAATAAATGTCATGGGTATGTGGCACTGTCCGCACTGATTAGTTTCTCAACAGTTTTCTGCGGACGCACCACTTAATTGCTGTTATAGGATCCGGGAATATAAGTTTTCGTGAGACTATTGGAGCCTGTCGGATTTGATCCTCAGTAAACATCTCCTGAGGATCCACAATTTGAGTTGCACCTGAATCTGCCATTTTACAAAAATTCGCTAATAATTATCTAAAATATCATCAAATAAATGAGCCGTTAATTTTGAATTTAAGTCAAATTACGAGCATGCTCAAATTACGTTTTGTCAAATAATTTGCCTCTATGATCTATTCTTTAAATACCTGAATAATCGTCCAATCTGGCAACGTAGCTGCCGATTGAACGGACCGCCTCCAGCTCGCTTGACGAAACCTATCGTTTTACTCATGTAAGATGGCTGCGGTGTTTTGACAACAAAATTCAGAGTGTCATCAGTGGCGTAGTGAGCTTAACCTTTTAGCCCCCCCTCCCTTCATGAAGACATCAAATATTATATTCATGTGAAATATATTCACAAATTACCAAACGAATGAAGATGAAAAAAGTCATAGGCTTAAGCAAGGCTTTGAATTTTGGATAAAAAATTTAGTAGAGAAAGTAAGAGTAGATATTTGATTTATATGTTCATCTAGAATTACTTCAAGATATACTAATCACTAAACGCAGTTTTAAAACTATAAAAAAGTAAATATTCATTATCTTCAAGGAGATAAAAACGTTATAATAATAAGAATATACGAGTAGTACATCAATATAACTTATTATTACTATGTATGAATTTTCCTTGCTTTTGATCGATCAAGGTGCGGAAATACCAAGATCATTAACTAATTCTCTGTGTTTTTTGAAGCATTTAATCAAGAGTTGTATCAATATCCCATTTTTCACGAAGTGAACGCTTTTCTAAAATTCAATCTACGACCTTGTAACCTGAGCTGTACACGATCAATCCTCAATTAACTAAATTTTTGAAATTAAAAGTAGGTATATTTTGTAATAAAATTGTGGCTGCACTTCTGTTGTCACTTGTTGTAGTATCTTCGGCTAGTTTTTCTAATAGTTACAGTGCAGAAGTCTATTAATGCTATTTCACTATATGGCTTATTTCTGTTCAAGACGACATCTTTGAATAATCGAACTGATATTTTATTGAAATTGTTTGTTTGATGCCCATGTGTTGTTGCATATCTGTGAGAGAATACCCAATCTTCTTTTATGTTTCAATAATTAGTGATATATTCAGCCCATCTCTACTATTGTTTATAGCGATTTTGAACGCTTCAAGTTCTGATTCATTACTCGAAGCTAGGAATATTGTTTGAAAGTTTTTATAAAGTTATTGGCCGGTATCTTCTGGAATATTATTTTTTTCATCCAAAGCCTTGATTGGTAAATATAGAAGCGGTCAATAGCGTTTTACACCGTGACAATACAATTTCCAGAGGGTTCTTCTGCGTCACTATCGTCTGTAATGATAATATTGAGATATCTATTCTTTTCCAAAGATGAAGACGAAGAGAACGAATTGGGTACGAATTTTTTATTAGTTGAAATCCGACAACAAAATCATTTTCTGTTTGTCCCTTGGTTATTTTTATTACACCAAGAGGAACTGCTACGATTTCACAAGGCGTGAATGAATGTGATAGAATGATTCAATGAGTAACAACAAGATCTTTTGAAAGTGGTATAGGGAATGCGCCGGTTGCATAAATTTTGTTCCTATTGCACTGGCAAATGGATTCTCTTGAAATTGTACGATTATTCCACTTTCTTGATGAATTTTTGGTGTTAGCCTTATTTTCTTAAACATCGCCATTTTCAGTTATTGAATACAAAATAGACTCATATTGCACATACCTCCGGTGCAGTTCAGTCGACCGAAAAGTCAGTGTAGAAAGGATTATTCCTCCGAAAATTGAATGAACAAAACAGTCAGTGGACCAATAATGACGCCCACTTTCCCTGATTGGCCATCTGGCCGGAGTGCAATCATCTCTCATCTCTATCTTCCCTGTCATTGACGTTACGGGATGCTAGGCAACTAACTTTACAAAAGATATAATTGCATAAACCATGAAAAATATGACATTTTAATTCATTCAAACATTAAACTTCCATAGCCAGCTCTGTTTGTCATAAACATATCCTTCAAATTTTCAATTTATTCAATTTTCATAACGATGTTGACGAATCAAGTCAAGTGATCCCAATATAATATAAAATGGATTAAATCTTGATATGCATTCAGTAGGTATGTATTTTAGTATGATATATCAAACTCATTATACCTATTTCCAACAACAAAAGTAGGTATTAAATCAATTAATTATAAATGTATAAATGAATAAATACCTCTGTCTCTTCACTCGAATGAAATGCAAAATTTTTTTCCGGGGATGTAAGATACCTGACAACTTATAATTTCTCTCATTCTTATGAAGGAATTATGGGCGAAAGAACTTCACTTCTGAATATGAATATGAATATGAATGAAGATTTTCATATTAAATGGACAGTATGATGATATTTTGTGATATAAACCAGTAAATAATAAATTCTTTTCTGGCAAGGAAAAAAAATTCAATAGAAATTCCATTTTGGAAATCTTTGGAAGTTCTGAAGACATCGTTAATATCTCATGTTAGGTGTACGTTGAAGTTGAATCATCACGTAATGAGAACTCTAAATTAGATATATATTAAAAACAATGGAAGTTTAGGATTATTTGAATAAAAAGCATGGTGAGATCCATTGTTTATATACCTATTCATTCATTATGTTAGTAGAAAGATTTCACGGTTCGTTAATTTAGGAAACTAACATTGGTGTTTATAATAATATATATTAATATATATATATTTATCCTTTCAATCACATATTTACATGTATAAATATAGAGAAGTTAAGGGAATTCGAGTGATATAGTGTTTCAAGATTACTCTTTATTCATCACCGAGCATTCGAAACTATTCTGTTCCTTCTTCAGGGTCACTACAAATTTTTACAATTCAGTTAAAATACACAACAATACAAAACTTCAAAACAATTACTTACAGAATCTGAGGTTATTATCTCAAAATAAAACTTTCATTAACTTATGTAAAAATACGATTCAAATATGTAAAAGATAGAGAATCAATGTCATCAACGTTTGTCAATCACTTTTCACAGTAAAAATTGAAAGATATTCTGAATTTTTTATGATTCGTCCACAGGAGCATTGTGGAAATCTTCTTTTTGTGGCTTGGATACGTCAATTAACATGTGTATACATTACTCAGTTTTTATACATCGGTTTTCTTATTTATAGGGTTCATTTGTTTTTTAATATTTTTCATTTCTAGGAGGAGTCTTTTGTTGTATTTATTTTGTGTGCATAGCACTTCCACACTATCAAAATCGATTTTGTTATCTATAGAGTGTGTGGCTAACGCACATCGATTGTTCATTGTTCGGATATCGCTTTTCTGTAAAGTTAATCGATTGTGATGTCTGCCCTACATATGTGCTGTCACATTCCGAACAATTGACTTTATAAATTACATTAGATTTTAGTGGTGTTGTTGTCGGATCCTTCAACTTGCTGTATAAATTTTTGATAGTTCTCGTGTTGTAGGTAGCTATCTTTACTTTTTCTTCTTCAAAGCAATTTTTCATTTTGTTAGTTAGATTTCCTAGATTTGGAAGGCTGCCATATTTCATTGAGTTGAGTCCATTCGTGTTCTTTCAGTCGAGGTCTTGGTTGAGGTTCTTGTATGGAGATTGTATTCGTTTCATATAAAAACTTGTTTAGCATTTTTTTTTGGTATGAATTCTCCAGAAAGATCCTGTGTGATTTCTTGATGTTATTATCCACAAAATCTGGGTGGCAGATTCTCTGGATTCTGTTTTTCATTTCTTCGATGCGATTCATCTTCATGCTTATTGGATTCTCAGATTTGAAATGAATAAACTTATTTGAACATGTCTCCTTCCGATACTAATCTAGCTTGATTAATTAATCGATCCTGCAAACTCTTGTATCCAAAAATGGAACAGAGTTGTTTTCATCTTCACTTTCGATAGTAAACTGGATATTTGAATCAAGACTGTTGAAAACATAGAGTATCTCATCAAATCCCGTACACGGTATTGCAACTATCAAATCATCAACAAATTTTTTTAAGAAAAACATTTCAAAAGATAACTTTGGGATAGAAATGTCTAATAAGTTATCCATAACATAAAGGCATAATATTGGGCAGAGTTTTGAACCCATAGCACAACCAAATGTTTGTATATAATATATTCCTTCAAACGTGAAATAATTATTAATCAATATAAATTGAATGATCTCTATGAATAGTGTTTTAGGTCCATTACAATGTTCTTCAGTTATGCTACATTTAACCTCAATTACGTCCATCACTATTCTTTATAGATATTACCGAATAGGTTTACTACATCTGATGAAGCTACTCTATATCCTGGTGGAATAACCATGTTGTTCATGTAGTAATCATTGTTTTGTTTATAAGCATCTGAGAGTATTTTTTCTATGAATTCAGCGAGTGTTGACATTGGGCTCTATATGCTTGCTACTATAGGTCTTAGTGGATATCCTGTCTTCTGTTTTTTGGGATTTCCATATATCTTGGAATTTGTTTGAAATCGGTTTAATTTATTAGTGTGTACATTTTGCGAATATACTCATCTTTGTCCATCGTTACAGTAACTGAGCCCTTGTCACTATTTGAAACTATCAAATTCTCGTTGGTTTTAAGGAATTCTCTAGTTGCTTTATATGGCTTCTCTGTTTGGTATGTAGTATCTCTGTTCTTATGAATGTAACCTCTACATATTGATAGTAGGACTGTGAATTTGAATACATATAGGATATTTCAAAAATTTGGATATGTTTAATAAACCCCTTCAAAATATTCCCTACCAGAGTACAAACCTTCTGAAATTAAAAATTTTCATCTGACTTACAGAATAAATCATAATTATCAATAATTTTCAATTCGAGTGGGAGTGCCACGGCCTTCTATATCCCCTGGCCCGGCGCCTCAAGCGGCAACGCCGCAAAAGACGATGTTAGGGAACTCTAAAAAGCTTCTGTCTCATTATTAATCCTAGTAACAATTGCTTTCCTTCTACACTGAGGATCGGTCCTTCTTAATTGCGTTGGTTTAGTAAAATATGAGGGTAAATTTGGAAAAATTTTTGGAATGGTGTCTTCTCTCAGTTCCTCAGAGAAATTAATTTAATGGTTCCATCTGCTTGCAAATGCTTATCGAACTTAATGATATCATCGGAGACAAAATGTTTCTCGCAAACAAACCATTTTTCAAAGCAGATGACCTCAAGTTAAAGTTGAATTTATAGGTTAGATACTCACGGATACTTACAAAAAAACAATAATCCGTTATTTCAAGGCAAATCAATATCACTAACACTTTTTCTATAAACGGTAGTCGAAAAATCACAATATTTTTTGACATAGATTACTGGAATAATAAGCACTAAACTAAGCGGACGCTACAAAAACGCGGTACTTATTTACCACTAGATTGGCTTGCTTCCACGATACGTCGGATGGCTATGCCTCTGTGCAACGTTGCCGCTCTTGGCAATGCCCGGGCCTGGGGATTTAGAAGGCCGTGGAAGTGCATTATGGATTAATTCCACTATACTTTTGTGATTTCTCGAAACAAGTTAATCTGTGAAATGGTACTGTCAGCTCATGCTATTGTCGAGTTAAATAATTGTGGATATAATTTAACGGTAGAAATGTTCTGGTGTTCATTCCAACATATTTCAATATTTCAAAAATATATACGCACGAAATATTTAGAACTTTTTTTTTAAGAATAGTAATTTACAAGAATTTTTAGGAGATCCTCCACAAATTATTCTAATCGCTCTTTTCTGAAGTTTGAAAACCCTTTCAATATATGGCAAAGAGCCAAAAAAATTAATGCCATATCTTATTCTACAGTCTATCCAAATCCAAGAGGCCAGGCGTAAACAGTGCAGCATGCAGTGATCAAGCGTCAAGAACGTGATAACCCAGAGGTGTACTGATCAATTTTATTTCAAGGGTGTTATATTTCGAAACTTTTTAAAGTGTTTCAGTTCCGGTGGAAAATATGTATGCCTATCTATGAGTCTCGGTAATGAACAGTTTATCTAATATTCTCAATTTAATACATACGAGTACAATGTATAAAGATGCGTTAGGAACAATCTTGACTAATCAGTAGTCTCGTCAGATGATGTAGAACTTTCTTGTAAGTTGACGATAATATTATCCAGTTTCCACATGTCTACCTCTCCTTTTTTTTTACATGTTCCACGCACTTTCGGAAGTAACCCGTGAGAGAGCATCTTGGAAAAGAGTTCGGACGTCAGCCATTTTGAATGTGGTTTTTTTTTATCTGCCACCAAATTCTTGACATCGGCCCAAATTAATTCGATAGGATTCAGTCCGCAGTGATAGGGCGGTAATCTGAGAACTGTAATTTTGTGGGCCTTTGCGGTTTCATCTACGATGTATTTCTCGAATTTTTTCCTGTTCTGGTTGACTATCGTCATTAAGGCTTTTATGAGGTCAGGAGTGAAGTCGATATTTTTTTCTTTTAACCATTACAGGATATCACTCTTTCAAATTGGGAGTTAAAATTTTTTTCCAGTTTCCTGGAATGGTAAGGAGCATTATCTAAAACCACAGCTGAATTTTCCTCTAATTTAGGAAGTATACCCTCGAACCATTTTTCGAAGGACAGACCATCATTCTTTGCCCTTTGCCTGGAAAAAATATAAGAATTCGAAAAGAGAATGTTGAAATTATAATTTTCTTATTGTTGTGTGAAAGCATCGACTGCTATGGTCATTAGACATTTGTGGCTAATTATCGATTGAAAACTAATTTACTTTCATCCGTCAATCGAGCCTTGATTCTCCGATCAAGCTTTATGAAACCGCGGATTAAATTCAAAATTCAAGACCTTACCAGAAGGATTTTTTAATCCAGTAGATAGTCCAGCAAGTAACGCTTGACGAGAAGATGTGACTGTTTCATCGATCCACACTTTGGATTTATTAAGACCGCATTGACCCAAGTTTCATCCAAGTAGTAAATCTTCCTGTTTTCATCACGGAAGGCCTTAATTTCCGTCAGATAGTTTTTTCTCCAACATTTAATGTCGTCACGGTCCATTAAAAAACTGTTGCGTTGGCGACGTCCATATTTGAAATTGAGTTTTTTCAATATGATAGAGAATGTTCTCTTCTTAAAATTTGGCATGTTCGGGTCTTCATTAACTATTTTTAGAACTTTTTCGATAGTCGGGTGTTCATTTCTGAAGAAAAACTCGTGAACTTTTCGCTGTATTAAATTTTTATCAAAATCTGTTAAGGACTCCCATTTTGTGGTTCGATTTTGATTCTTCGCAGGCTGTGATAGAACCCCGGAATTTATGTATTCGGAAATAATTCTCCTTACACTTCGAGCTCCAATGCCGAGTCTCTCAGCAACTCGGAGTTCTATGTCCTTCAAACACATTCCGGCGTTTTGTATTATTTCAATTTTATAAAAATTGACAATCATTTCTTTAATCTCAGCACTAAAATGTCGTTTAAGACGACTCTTTTTTGGAGGACTTAAGTCGACACGCGATTCCTCAGCAGTATCAGTACTTGACATATCTTGAACTTGAATAACTTGCTACAATTAAATTTAAACCAATTTACGAGAGAAAATTCCTGCACACCGATTCGCATACAATTAAACGTAATGCGATTCTGGCAGAGGGTGCCGCTTGCACACGTGGCGTTCTTGAAGCTTCGACCAATAGGAGCATACTCCTAATATGATCACGCTTTAGTTGGTTTGTTTACGATGGCCTCTCGGATTTGGATAGACTTTAGATGAGAAGTAGCTGAAGTAGTAAGTCCGGAGTCCGACATATTTCATAATTAGTGCTAATCTTCAGTCTAGATAACGCATAGCATACTGATGACAAAAGTGAACAGAGCCTAACTACATATATGATGTTGCCAATTCGGATTGGAGTCAATGACAACGCCCAAAAAATCGACAAAATGAACCGGCTCTATTGATCTCCTTCCCACCCTAAGCAAGAGGCTTTTGTCTAAATTCTCCGCAGTATTTTTTAGGGAAAACTTAATGAAGACTGTCTTGTTAGCATTCAGAAATAATTTATTAACAGTGAACCACTCCGAGAATCGTATCATGCTATTATATGCACCGCACAATGCATTCTGCAGTGATCTATCAGTACACAGTAGTGTATTATCATCTGCGAACATTATTAAATTAGTTGGATCATCAACGGTAGCACACAAATCGTTCACAAATATTGGAAATGGCAATGGTCCTAGTATAGATCCTTGGGGCACACCACACTTAATACCGACAAATGATGACCCTCGTGATGACCGCACTCCGGCTACCTCAACCAACTGCATTCTATCAGATAGATATGATTTTATCACTACATTAATGTGGCCTCTAAGACCTAATGATTTCATTTTTTCCAATAATAAATCATGCGATACCAAATCAAACGCTTTTCTCGAGTCCATAAATATTGATAAACATTTTTCTTGATCATCAATACTTTCGTACAGTTTTGTAATGAAAGCCTTTAACGCAGTTTGGGTTGATCTGTTTTGTGTAAATCCATGCTGGCAGTTGGTTAGTAAGTCATGCTTATTTAGAAATGATAGAATTATCTCGAATATAGCGCGTTCAAAAATTTTTGAAACTGAGGACAACAATGAAATGGGTCTATAATTCTGAACAACTGTATGCTCACCCTTTTTATATAGCATTTTAACACGCGCTAATTTTAATATACTAGGAAATATACCAGTCTGAAGAGACATATTAATGAGATACGTTAAGGCAGGTGTAAGCCAGGCGCTAGCGTTTTTCAACAATAGCGATGAGATATGATCAACACCCTGCGAATATGATTTCTTCGTATCGTTAATTATATTATAATTTTCCGGAGTAATAAACATTGAATTATTAACCTTATTTGGAAATTCTTGTTTTTCATTCAAAGAATCATTACGCATTTTTTCATACATTTCTGAGGGCATGTTAGAAATTTAATTATTGAAGTAATCTGCTACGATTTAAGGATTATTAACAAGTTTTCCATCAATAAGAAGAAACATTGGTTTATCATTATTAGTTTTACCTGAGAAGTTAGTATTATTTTTAATTAAGTTCCAAACTGTCTTCGACTTAATTACCGCATTGTTGTATTCTTTGATGTTTTGAAGTTGTTTGGCCGCCTTTAGAGTTCTTCTGTAAATACTCCTATATTTCTTATAAAATTTGATATTTTCATCGAATTGTGTATTGCGGGTTAGTAGATAAAGTTGTCTCAGCATTTTTGAAGGCGTTCGTATTCCACTGGTGATCCATCGCTTACAATCGTTCCTATTCCCAACGGACGCCTTTCGAATGGAAAAAGATGTGTCAATATAAAAAATAATTAATAAATTTTTCAAGAGCAGAATCAACAGAACATCATAAACATCTATCCACGTTGCTCATGTGGGGAGAAAATCTAAGTGATTGGAGTTTTCTGTACTGAATATTCTATTAATAATTTTTGTTTCAAGAGGCGGGCCTAAATCAATCAGAAATGATACTTTTTGCGAAGTATGATCTGACAGACCATTATCACATATTTCAGTTCTTAGTATTGAGTCAGCCGACAAATTTGTACAAATATAATCTATACAACTGTTTTTATGAACTGCAAACCTAGGATATTGTTGTGTTAACACTTCAATACTAAATGAGGTAAGCAAGTCAAGAAGTTTATATTTATATATTGTGTTACAAAAGTAATCTATCTATATTGAGATCGCCACGTATAACAATTTTACAATCATTTGTGCAAAGTCGACTCAATATTGAGTCAAACTCTGATAGAAATATAGTAGTGTATTCTATGATGGGAGATCTACATACACTAATAAGTTTTAATTTTTTACCAGTTGACAGAATTAACTCGATTTCAAATGGAATTACAGGAGTATCTCTCTATTTTTCAGGAATGATAATTGTACCTTTTTTCTATAAGTTTTGTTCATTATATCATGGGAGAAATCTCGCGAATCAACAAGTTCAATAGAATGAAATTATTGGGGCCCTTTTGATGCTTTCAGTTTGGCTTAGGGGCACTTTTGCTGCCGGGCCCCGCAGAAATCAGTGGCGTATTCTGATACGCCACTGATTTCTTGTCTTGTAGGGCTGTCTGAAATTATGTTGTTGGGTGGGGTTTTCCCTGGAAGATTCCCAATGAATACAATAATGTGATCAACAACACGATTCGAACAGATGTTTTATGGATAACTACCCTAACATATTACACAAGATAATACATAATTGCTCTTATCTAGTGTATGCCAATATGGACAAGAGTCATAAAAATTGCAATCTTCGAAAACTTGTTGATGTTCCAATTCATTTGGTATTATTGTGAATGAAATCTTCCGCCTTTTTACCTGAAGGGAATTTCAGAAGAAAGAAGCATTTAAATCTTTTCGAAAAAAATCTGGTTGATAACAAAGGGGAATTTTTTATGAAACAGACAATTTCCAAACGTCATTGAGGAAATCTTCGATCATTTCGGTTCGGAAAAATTTATGTGAGCGGGGCCCCTATCGATCTCGGGGCCCAGGATACGTGCCCAGAGTGCCCTATGGAAAGAAGGGCCTGATTGTTATGTGTCTTTTTTCTGAACACACTCGATTTTTCTTTGCCATGATGTCAAATCACGAACACATCATCGACATAATTAATGAATTAAGTATTGTCTTATACACAGTGTATGTTGAATTCCTGACAGACCTTGTAAATTTGAAGGTAAATATATGAATATGAATGAATGAATAACGTCACCAAGTCTTTAGGCATTGCACCACATACTTTTCATCACACAAAATTTGATATCAAGATTTCGTTGAATTTCATTCATGTGATAGACAAGTGTGTTTAGGAAAAAGACACACACCAATCGATATCAAATGAGTGTTAAAATAGGTATTACGAAAACACTTTATGATAGGGACCATTCATCTACAACTGAAAAAAAAAATAATGAAATTAATTTCATCAAAGATATTCTTGAGGATGATCCATATCCAACGAATTTCATACGAATTTCTCTAGGCGGAAAGGATTTTACTACGTAAATAGAGTAAGCGCTTCGAGCCTACACGCGCTACACACGCTACAGATCCCATTTCAGGCGGATCGAGCTCGTATACGCCCGCCTGAAGTCGCCTGTATTGGACGTAGCTGCATTGGAATACATTTAGCTTTATTCGGGTTACAATTTTCAGGACAGTCCTAGGATCGTTCTAAAACTGCGCCGAACAGATGTGCACTGGTTTCGATACCTAGGACCGTTCTAGGACTAGTTCAAGTTTTGAAAAACTCGAATGCATCAAACGATCCAAATATGAGAAACAGAAAATAAGTCTTCAGCACGGGAAATTTATCTTGTCAACGATATCTTCATTGAAGATAATCGATGTCATCAAGATTCCGGGCAACAACCATCACGTAAAGCCCTGAAAAGCATGCACCCAGAATAATCCTAAAACAGTACCTGCCCAAGAGCGGGGACAGCTTTCGGACTGTTCTCGGACTATCCCAGGATTATTCGTAAAAACCCGAACGCAAAACAAGTCAGTCCTGAAACAGTCCCCAAAAAACCCGAACGCTAACTATCGCGAACAAATTTACTGCGCAAACTCCTGACAGTCCTAGAACAGTAATTGTGTGAACCCGAATAGAGCTATTGCTTGGCTTGGGATTTGTAGCAACTTGCCGCACGTTAACGTCCGTTTCGCTAGAGCCATGAAACGTTCGAAAACGCTCCCAGTGGACGACTATATATATATATATCTAGAAAAGATACTGTATTGAGATGGGCAATATCGGCGCAAGACAGACTGGCATTAAAATTAAGATTTCTAGCAGACTCGTTCACGAGCACGAGCTTACAGTACACCTTCAGAATTTCAAAACAGTCAATAGAGAGTTATCGAAACGCAAATAGAGGCCCAACTTAAATAAAGTTTCCCTTATTTTGACATTTACTCATGCGCATTCGCAAAAGATTTTAAGGCGGCCTGTAAAAAATACGGGCCTCCTCTACTTAACTTAAATAAAGGACAGCCGTATTTAAATAAAAGATCCCTTATTTTGACAGTTCTCGCAATCTTCTAGGTTAAACAGCTTCTCACAACTGTCAAAATAAAGGAAATGTCATAATAAAGTTGTCAAGATACAAATCGTTGCGATAGCTCAAATATTCGACCAACGTTAAGGGATCTTTTATTACAGGATCCTTTAATAAAGTCAAGCCTGTATTTGTGTTTCGATAACTCTCTATTATCTTGTTTTGTACTTTGTACCAGAAGTTTGAAAAGCGATTACGGAGGCATTGAAAGAAAACATACAGGTTAGTTTATATGTATTTATTCATTACACAATCAAATAAGGTCATCTGCATTCTCAGAATCTAGAAATGACATTTGCGATTCTGAATTATTTGACACACTTTAATAATGGTTTAGTTCTGAGGTGTCCTATATCCTGAAGAATACGATTCGGAGTGGTTGGGAATGTATCTTGTTGCCGTAGCTGCTGCATATCTGCCGAAATGCGGAGGATAAATCAATGATGAACATGAATTTTCTTGGTAGTTCATAACCATAGATTTTTCGCCGTCGGCTTTGAAAATAATGTCCATTATTGTTCGTTGAAAGTCAACTCTTGTTCTAGAATCATATATTTGCATTTTTATGGCAATAAAGTTCGAGAAAGTATTGATCTCATCGTCGATTTGTGGTTGCGATGTTGAAGTAGAAGTAACATCCTTAACCCTTTCACTGTACCATAGCAAAAGAATATTGAAAAAATTATTTCTTTGTTTATGTGGAGACACAATTGCGAAAATAAGTATATTCTATCGAAAAAACAGACCTCCCCCCTTCAGTTTTTTATTTATCGGAGATCATACCAATGTTTTTATTTTCATCCACTTTCCTTCTTTTAGTTGAGGTGAAAACTCTGAATCGTATAAATTCTCTCATGATGCAGATGCATTTACATCTGGTTCATTCGTTATCTGTAATGAAAGAAACTTATTCTTTCAGCTGCCCAAATCAGAGCTAGAATGGAGGAAAATCGCAGACAGATTCGATGAATTGTGAAATTTTCCCCATTGTGTCGGAACGTTGGATGGTAAACATGTTATTGTGGAGTCGCCTATGCAGAGTGGTACAGAATATCGGAATTACAAAACATCATTAAGTATAGTTATGCTTGCGTTAGTTGACACCGAATATAATTATCTGGATGTTGGATGTCAGGCAAGAATATCAGACGGTGGTATTTTGAAAGAAAATTATATATTATTTTAAGAAAATTGAAAATTATTCGCTAGGGTTGCCTGAACCTAATTCTCTTCATGGTGGTAGAAATATAAAAGTACCATATGTTTTTGTTGGAGCTTCAGCCCTTCCACTACAAAACAATATAATGACACCCTATCCAGGAGATAACACCAAGGGATCGCCGCAGAGAATTTTCAATTACCGTTTAAGTAGAGCTCGCAGAACTGTGGACAACGTATTTGGAATAACAGCATCTGTTTTTCGAGTCTTGCGGAAACCAATGCTTCTTCAGCCCGAAACCGCAGCGATTATAGTTATGGCAATTGCACATCTGCACAACTTTTTGAGGAATACAGCTAATTCAAAAAATTTATATGCACCATCTGGAACATTCGATAGCGAACAGAACGGAAGGGCCAAGAAAGTCAGGTTCAACTGCTAAACAAATTAGAGGAGAATTTTCCGAAAGTAATGCTGGATTCGTTGTTAGACCCTTCAAACTACAGGAAACTTAAAAGAGATCCTACCTCGTCCAGGCTCAGACAAGCAAAGGCTCTTATAAAAGTTTCTTCTCTCGATGAAAAACTCAAAAAAAGGATTTGTAAGAGTGAAGCAAGGGCTCCGCGTATATACGGACTTTCGGAAATTCAGCGGTCGAGTTACAACCTCAGACCAAGAATCCTCTGAAGATGCCTACCGCAGTTGTGGGCGAAACGTTAGGTGAAATAATTCCTAATAGACCACTGCCAATAAGCCCGGAAGACTCTCTTAATGTCAATATAACCGGTCGTGAAAGCCTGAAACTATTTATCGCGATTGTACGTTCGTGAATTTGCACGTTATCCTACTGAATGAAAACTAGCTTGTGTAGGACAAATTTCGAGCAAGTTGAAAATTGCACAATTGTGGCCGTGAGGTTTGCTCACGATACAATTTTCTCAACCAAACGTACGCAGGACTATGCAGACAAGCTTGAGCCAGTGGTTGGCCCATAATGAATTATCCTCTTTTACATGGGTTTGTTGATTGTCAATTTATTCTGATAAAAATGAGACAACAATATTTTCAACGATTCAAATGTTTTTATTCAATATTGACAATGTTTATCCATTGATTATTGGTCTCAAAATGATGTTTCTAACATAGCAAAGCTATTCCCGAATATGGAAAATCTCTATCTCAGGCTCATCTAGCATGGTATATGACGGGTTGGTACCTGTAAAAATTCTTACAAATTCTAACTTACATTTTTTTTTATAATTTTTTTTAGCTTCACGGCCCGAAATTTACCAACTTTTCCTAGGCGAAGAAGTAGAAAAAAGTCTGTCTGGGAAATCCTAACCTTCTCCGTTGGTTCTATCCAATTTCTTATTCCTTTTCATTTTCATTCATTTTGTTCTATCTTCACAACCCGAAATTAACCAACTTTTCCAAGTCGAAAAAGCAGACAAAAAATTCTGAAGGGAAATCCTGTACTTTTTTATTTTATTTATTTCTCTACTTTTACTTCTTCCTATCTTCACAACCCGAAATTTACCAACTATTTCAAGTTCAAGAAGCAGACAAAATTCTGAATTGGAAATCCTAACAACATTCTTCGCTGGCTCTTTCCTATTTCTTATTCTTTTTGTCTTTCAATTTCATATTAATTTTTTTTATCTTCACGACCCGGAATTCACCAATTTTTCCTAGTCGAAAAAGCAGAGAATAATACTGAAAGGGAAATCCTAACCTTCTCCTGTTTTTTCCCATTTTTTCCCTCTCAAATTTTTTACTTTTCATTTTTATCAATTTTTTTACTACTGCTTTTTTCTATCTCCAGCAACCGAAATTCACCAACTTTTCCGAGTCGAAGAAGCAGAGAAAAAGTCTGAAGAGGAACCTACTACATTCTCCTGGTTCTTTCTCATTTCTTATTGCCTTTCCATTTTTTTTTCAATTAATTTTTATTCAATTTTTCACTACAACTTCTTTCTATCTTCACAACTTGAAATTTACTTTTTTTTCAAGTCGAAGAAGCAGAGAAAAATTCTTAAAGAGGTGGAAGTTCTCTTGATGACCCTTCCAGCAATTCGACTCATCTACTAGACCCTCTAGACTCAAGAACATTGTTCGACTCAGTAAGATACGTATGAATCGGGTCCAGATCAACTGTTTGACTTATCGATGTTCGATTTATCGAGAGTTCACTGTTTGAATAAGTTCTTGAAATTCTCTAATATGTGAACAAATTTTTGAACGGTTCTCAATTTCATAATTATTATATTTTAATTGATTTTACACAATCATTTCAAACAAAAATACAGTAGGCGCTCGATAATCCGGCACCCAATTTTTTCCCGTCATGCCGGATTATCGAAAATGCCATATTACCGAATTTGTTCAGCTAGTGAAAGCTTCTTGAGCATGTACAATGTATGATAATGTCTTCATATCATAGATCCACTAAAAAAGACTACATCAATATGGTTAGGCGAATTTATTACAAAAATAAAAATACGTATGTACTCAACTCCACATAAACACAAAGACATATGTAATTACAATACGTTTCAATGTTATAACATAAGTTCAATATGTATTTGTAAAGTTTTCAGTTGCGGAAGAGGAAGATGACGCTTTGATCAAATAAGTGTCAATTTTTTATTGCTTTTTGCCATGGAAAATTTTTTTAATTATTATTTCTCTTATTTTTCTCAAGTTAGTGAAATATCGTTATTGGCGTCATTTTCCTCTGCCCAGCGGTTACTGACATCTATTGATTTCAGTGCATCTTCTGCCTTCACCGAGGTGTTCGTGGGACTAAACAAGGTCATTTCCAGGTCATCTTGTTCATAGCTTGAAAGAGAATCATTGATTATTTCTTCATCTTCCTAAAACCATTCCTCAATATCTTGTTCAGATAACTCTGTCTGATGATTTTGAAACAACATTTGCTCAAGTTCCGCAAGTCGTATGTCATCTTGCGAATTCCACTCTTCTTCTTCAGGACTTTGGTTCAGTGAAGGCCATAATTTTTTCACGACGATTGAATTGCTTCTTGGGTTACCATGTTCCACGCTTCTGTTACGTTAAAGACCACATCTTTAAGGTTCATGTCCTTCAGTGTTTTAGTAACATCCTCATCCCGGATAACAGCATTCAACAAGAGTTTCTTCTTGTAGTTACACTTTATCATCCGTATTACATTCTGGTCCATAGGTTGAAATAACGGTGTGCAATTAGGTGGCATAAAAAGTGTTTGAATCTTTCCATCCTTAGTTGATAACTCATCATTTGGTCCATGACCAGGTGCATTATCCAACAACAGAACAGCTTGAGGCGGAAGATTTTTACTTTTCAAAAATCTTTGTGAAACCATTCAAAAAATAACTCCTTAGTTACCCATGCCTCATTTTGATTTTTATACACAACCGAAGATTAACATTTTTGAACGCTCTAGGATTCTTCGCTCTTCCAATAAACAACAGCTTAAGCTTATGAGTGCCACTAGCATTTGCGCAGGGTATAATAGTGACCCTATCTTTTGACACTTTCCTGCCTGGAGCTTCTGCCTCATTCAGTTTTATTAGGTAAAACTCTCCAAAACAGGCCGCTTTCGTCAGCGGTATAAACTTGATGCGTTGTTAAACCAAGCTCGTTAACTTTTTTCCTGAATCTCTCAACCAATGGAGAGACAGCTGACGTGTCACTTGATAAGTTTTTCGCCGGCACAGTCAACAAACGTATTCCGTATCTAGATTTGAACTTCTGGAACAATCCATCACTAGCTTTGAAGTTGGAATTTTTGTATAATTTTTGGTGAAATATCAAAGCTTTTTGTCGAATGATGTCTCGAGTAAAAGGCGTATTACGGGCTCGTTCTTGAAGAAACCACGTATACAACGCATCCTCCATAAGGGGATACTCTCCAAACCAAATAGTCTGCCGTGAACTCGTCCGGCGTCTGAAAAGGTGGCGAAGTTTTCAATGTTGTTTCGATTCTATTTAATATCATAAATTGTAGCACGGCCTACACCATATTCACTAGCTAACTTAATCTGATTCTCGCCACCATCTAACTTTCGTAGAATTTCCATCTTTTTAACCTAACTCAGAGTTTCGTGTTTACGTTTATTGTCAGCCATTTCATCACACGACGTTGCGAAGCATGAAAAAACAAACATATGCCTTCACCATCCAGGTTAGGCCAGTACCTCCTCTAGTCTGTCTAGGATAGGCCTGGACTGCCGAGCGCTCTGTAGTCCGGCGTAATTGCCGGATTATAGAGCGGGCTACCCGAGTCCCTAAGTGCCGGATTATCGAGCGCCTACTGTATATACAGAAATCAGAAGCGTTTTTCATTTGATTCAAAACAATTTTTAGATGAAAAATATCATCCTGCAAAAAGTGGAGCGATCAGGATGTTTCTTCAAGAGCTGGACAAAGAATATTGAAATTAATGGAAATTTATGAAAATGATAATTCGAATTTCGCGCCTGTTACAATAGTTTTCTGTACTGAATAATATTTTCAGCACCCCCTAGGTGTCAAAAGTGAGAAACCACCCAAAAATCGTAGTCGGATTATAGTACCACAGATGTGAGGGCGTTCCTTATCTTTCTAACTCTTTAATCTTTGCATATTTTGAGATCTCAATCCTAGACGGGGTATTCTGAAAGATAAAGTATTGAAAATGGTGGGCATCACGAATATACCATTTTGAACAACAAATGAACATCCGCCAACCTGAGTCTATTAGTCAAAGCGATCATGCGAAAATGTTTCCTAGCATCTGTGTATCCGTGGTTTTCAATCATTATACCATTTCGGAAAGCTAATCGTCTCAGAAACTTATTTTTTCCAATTTTGACATATAAAGTGACACTTTTCAAAACTCATCGACGTTATGAAACGTCTTACTTTTCGTAACTAGTTACGAAAAGTAGAACTTTTCACAACTGGTGTTGAAAAGTGAATTTCGCCATTGATTGTGAAAAACACAGAATCGTTGTGAGACTAAACTACTTGATTTATGTACTTCCTTACTTCCTTCATGTATTACATATTATGAAGATCAATACATTTAATATTCAGGTAACTGTAACACGTGAATGGGAAAATTAATTATAAATATTAATTACACAATTTGAACAATTATTGATATTGACCCCAGCGGACAACGAAGTTTTTTGTATAGCATTTATTTGGGTATTTTTTTTGTGATTTTCTTCAAAAATTATTGTCGCAATCTTCTGTTTATTAATTATGGAATTCTCCACGTAACCTTCAGCAACAGTATTGGACTTCCATCCTGCATACTGTTTGATTCTCAGCAAATCAGCTCCAGAATCCGCAAGCAGAGTAGTGGATGACCGCCGAAAACAGTGACCAGTATACAAAGAAGGATTTGGCAACTTTAAAAACTGGGCCATAATTTTCGGAATATTTCCAAATGTGTTTATACCTACAGGTTGCACTTCACATCTTCCATTCAAATATTTCACAAAAAATCTGTTATGCTTAACATTTGATGACCTTAGATTAACGTATTTTTTAACCATTTCGATGCAGTTCTTACCGTCGAAAGCTCCAGCGGTTATAGCAAATTCTCGACATACTTTCGTCTTTGTGTTCGGAATGGTAACTTTAACAAATTCCTCCTGAAACACTACATTTTCTACGCGAAGAAAAGTTAATTCACCTTTTCGGCAAGCTCCAGCAACTCCAACGATCAATGCTACCTTATTCATTAAATGTTTCCCATCGGAAGCTTCTTTCAGAAAATGGGCAATGTTTTATTTACTAAAAACTTTCGACTTTTTAGGTTGGTAACCTTCAGAATGACGTTTTAAAAAAGCCATTAAATTTGTATATTTCTTGATATCAATATTTCTCTTCAAGCACAATTCGGTTCTCAACATCGAATATAAGCTCCATAAGGTCGAACTCTTCATTCCTTTTTTTTCTTGAAAATACGCTAGCAAAACTTTTTCGTTCAAATGAGTAATCCATTTTTGTTCACACCTTGAACAGAATTTGGCATAGGACAAATCTTACTTGCTCCCCGACTTCTTAGGAATAATTGTAGATAACGCAGATTGCGCTGCTTCCTCGATGTCGCTCGGTACGTCGTTCTCTGAATCAGACATTGCTGTATGTTTTCTTCTACTTTGAAACAATTTCAAGGAATTATTTGCGAATAAAGAAGCGATTATGATATTCCACTTTTTTGACAATCAAAATTACGAAATACGACACTGTCACTAACGATACTTCCATAGCAACGAAGTGAAAAATGAATATGTATCTCCGAATTCACTTGACGCTTGTAGGGACGTTTTGATACTTTCAATTTGAATTCAAATAGTCACATCCTATTCAAAACTAGAAAAAATATTGTGTGAAACACGTTGGGAAACACTATTTTTCGTAACTCGCGTTCTTTTGCTCATTACGAAAAATAATGCTTTTCCCAACTGGTTGCACAAATAACTATTGAACGCTTTACAGCCTATGAATATAACAGTCATAATGGGGAGGCAAAGCTTAGTCGATGGAACACAAAAGAGTGCAACAAAATTAGTAATGACTTGTTATCCTTGAAGAAAATAGTGTTTCTGAGAATAATACCAAGAATTCATTAAATGTGCGTTAACCCTTTCACTGTACCATAGAGAAAAATATTGGGAAAATTATGTGGAGACACAATTGCAAAAATAAGTATATTCTGTCGAAAAAATAGGCCTTCCCCCTCCAGTTTTTGTTTTATCGACTGTCACTCCAGAGGGACAAATGCACTTAGGGGAAAAATTTGTACACCTTCCAACGAAAACGAAATTTCATTCTTGTAAAACTCTATACAAATTCACATTATTTTTCATGGAAATTATAAAAACAATTTCTTTCTTTCATTAAACATAAATGAAGTTTACATTTCGAACAAAAAATATGTGATTTCATTTTACAAGATTCCATCTTGCATCTTGTGTTATCTTTTTTGTCATCTACCAACGGAAAATGATTATATCCATCAAATCGCAATTCTGCAACTGGTCTCGTCTCACATGGTTTTTTTGTGGGGGTTCAGGGGAGTCTCTACTGGTAGATGGTCCTCCTCGTTTAGGAATTTTTTTGGAAAGAATCAGGCTCTCGGCCACTGATTGCCTGAATGCAAGAAGATTCAATGTATGCTTCTTTGGAAGGCCTAATGTAAGAGCCTGACTTTTATATTCTAGCCAAGAATTCACCAAGGCCAGATCCACGGCATGTGAAATCATTCGCACTGTCCATTTTTTTGATCTGAGATGATCTATATAGGCTCAACAAAAAGTCATGTTTATCCACGCCCCCCATATTATCGTTATATAATTTTATGACCTCTGATCGAGCAACATGAATATATTCTTCAGCACTCGTATCCCATCTTCCGCAGGAATCTGAATTGTCAATTCCATTGAAATTAGTGGCGGTATTCTGCTTTCATCTGTAAGCAAATCTGTAACTTTTCATAACTTTACAGGAAATTTGCGCCTCTGTACGCGTTCTATAAATCTGTAGCTTACAGAAATCTATAAATATTTACGAATACTCTGGAACCTATATTGTGAGGTTATGTTGAATGATTTGTTTGTGTTTTTCAATTTCGCTCATCTCATCGGTTGTAAACTTCGGACTTTCGTACTTTTATCTTTTATTTCATTATGAATAACAATGATATGGCTTTGTTTGTTGGTTTATTACTGGAAGAGAATCAGAACAGGTAAGTACCATGATATACATAATCTGAAAATCATTTTTATTCATTCTAGGAATTTTATGAGAATTCAAAGAAGAAGGTTGCGTGATCAAATGGATCCATTTGAAATGCCGGATGTCCAATTCATCAAAATGTTCAGATTGAACGAACAATGTTCAATAAATTTGATAAATGATCTACAGCAATTTTTACCAGGAAAAAATGCTAATGCTCTTCCATTACCCAAAAAAGTGATATCCTCCTTCGTCATGTTATGTTTTTGTATGAAATTGATTAATGGTTTATATATTTTAGGTGTTGATTACTCTTAACTTTTTGGCCACAGGTTCTTTTCAGAATTCTGTTGGCTCAAATACTTGGTTGTCAGCAAGTCAACCAGTAGTGAGTAGGGCAGTAACCGAAATCTGTGCAAAAATTACAGAATTTTTATTACCTACATGGGTTCAGTTTCCTACTTCTGATGAGTCAATTCGGCTTGTCAAACAGGGGTGAGAAAGCATTTTCACATTCTACAGTTATAACATTCACAAATCATTTATAAACTTGGAAGAATAACCCTTTTATAATTTTGCATTTCTCTCTTGTTAGATTCTTCATGAAATATGGGTTAGGGGGTATTTTAGGAGCATTAGATGGAACACACGTGGAAATTATTGCACCTCCCGAAAATGATGTTGATCATCCACCTTTCGTTTACATCAACCGGAAAGGAAAACATTCCATCAATGTCATGCTGGTCATTTTTTTCAATATTTTTTTTTTGAGTCATGTAGTTGATGTTATTATATATACTCCTAACAGATTATTCAGATTTCAGATGCTGAATGCAGGATATTAGCTGTTAATGCCCGTTTTCCTGGTTCGGTACATGATTCAGCTGTTTGGCAAACCAGTACCATAAGAAACCACTTGATGCTTCAGTATGAGGCAGGTCGTACAAATATGCACCTAATCGGTTTGTACAAAAGCAATATGTGAAGCAATATGAAGTAAAAGCAATTAATTCTTCTGAAGGCGATAGTGGCTACCCTCTGGAACCTTGGCTCTTCACTCCAATTGCAAATCCAAGAAATGATGAGGAGCAAATATTTAATAATAAATTAAATTCTTTACGAAACACAATCGAAAGAACAAATGGAATTTTAAAGGGAGATTCAGATGTTTATCGAGGTTAAGAACATTGATGTACCACCCGACTCGTGCTGCAAATATTATTTATTCGTGTTGTGTATTGCACAATATTGTCAAAACAGCAAATGTGAATGACTTTGATATGGAAATGGGAGATGATGATGAGAATGATGGTATGCCTATTTAACTGAAGGATAAATATTTCAATATCCTTTGTTTCAGGCTTTGTTGGACATGTTAGTTATGATGGAAACATACACCAGAGGGGGATTGAAGCGAGAAATTATTACATTAGAAATATGTGAAATAATAGTACAACCCATTTTAAAATATAATTCAAATATTATTTGATTTCGATACTAATTTTATTTTATTTCAGAGAAAAGCATAAGTGAATACAATTAACATAAAATCATACAGAAAAACTCAAATTCTTTTGGATATTATTGTACCTACAGTTAAAAATGAATAAATAAACACCTAATACTACTTTTTGAATTAATTTTTTATCACAAGGGAACAGAATGACTTAAAACTGAATGAATTTTTTTATATGTAATGAACATGAAAGCTAGTAATTGATTGAAATATATCATTCAATCCATTTTGAAATTGGGATGTAAAAACTTGAATTTTGCAATTTCGAATTCTAATTTTCTTTCTTCCAAACAACAATAATCATTCGTGAATGTCCTTATAACATTTAAGAGTTCTTTTTGGTGTTTGTTGTTTTCTTCAGTGGTTTTCAGCAAGCTTTCCGCTAATGAAGTTAATGGTTTTTCCCTTTTTGTATATTTCACCCGGTTTCTAATTTTTTTTTTTCATCTTCTCTGATGTATTTTCATTTACATTTTCGCCAACATTTTGGTTTAAATCGATCTCGATCAAAATCGGTCCATCTTCAGTACTATTTATTCCCTCGTACCTTGTGACGTCCGCGCCCTCTACCGTCACCCGACCCCAAACATCGAGAGATCTCTCTTCCGTCGACAATAGTTTTGCGTTTGTCATTGGGCCACCTCCAGTTTTCGAGCGATGCGAATCAATTTTCCTCTTTTTTGCCTTTACGGCATACTTCCAATCAGCGAACCTCTGAATTTAAATAAAAATATATATATTCCCTGCACTTCATTTATGTGAACAATCACCTTTTTCCATTCCTCCGCTTTTAAGATTGGACCGTCTCCTACTGAATTCAGTTGGAGGGCCAACTGATCTCACTTATCTTGCAGATAAGTTGGGTCCAGGGTTGGATTAATCGTATTGCTGCGAAGAACATGGTCATTTTCCATCGCTTCTAAATATATTTCCAGTTGTTCGCGACTAGTATTTTTGGTGCGTTTTCTTTTTCTATCGCACACATTATCAGCATTGGAATTCAAAACTAGCAATAATAGGTTTTATATCATGATGAATCATTGCTTGTCTTACCATGCACTCGACATTTTTATTTCCTTCAAAACTAACACAAAATACTGATAATAATATATATCCAACAATTAATATCAATGGCAATACGATCAAATATTCAAATATCATAGAGTATTTAGCAAATCCTTTCCGTGATCTGCTCTCGATTATAGATATTTTTTTCGATGACTAGTTCATAATTGACATTGTAAAAACGGCAGTTACAGGAAAATTTCAGAATTGTATGATAATTATTTACAGATCTGTAAGTAGGCCAGATACAGATCAATCGTAACGCTACAGATCTATAAGCTACAGAGAAAAAGCAGAATACCGCCATAGATCCCATTACCACACTTTTATTGTCATACCATTTCGTGAGTACTATTCCATCTTTACTCACACAAACAGCTGAACTGCCACGACCACAAGTTTTCATTTCCTCTTCACTTGGCAATTTGGGATTTGCAAAGCGATCTATTCTTACAGTACCCACAGCAAAAATAGATTTGGCTATAAGGAACTGAAAAAGTTGATATATACTAAAAAAATTATCAAAGAAAAGTCCTTGATTCGGCTCACTTCTTCTTTCAGCCAGTTGCATCACTAGGCCTGCAGAAGCTCCTCAATGAGTGTACATAGTTCATAGCTTTCATTTCAGTGGTGGCTCCCTGGTAAATTAGAAAATCATAAATGGTTCCACTTGGTCCAGCTAATACATAAATTTTGATTCCCCTCTTCTTTGGTTTATTTTTCATATATTGCTTCACATTCATATTTCCCTCGAAAGGAACTATTTGTTCATCCACACAATGATACTTGTCCAGTTCCAATTCAAGACATCTTGCTCTGAGTGAATCGGCTATGCACTTTCCAAAAACGATCCTTATTATTTTCTGGTCTACTTGTTATATCGACCAAATGAATTGTTTGTCGCAGTTTATAAAATCGGCGAAGACTCATAGCCTCATGAACAATTTGGATTCCAGTTGATGATGTCCAGTACATATTCACTCGAGGAAATTCTAAATTCCCCATGACTTTATGAATTCCTATGAATTTTTTCATTTCTGAAATGGTTGTTGATGAAAATCGTGGAATATTTTTTCTGAACAGAGTACAAATTTGTCATGTTACTCATCTGTTCAAATATTTCTTCAGGAATATACAGGGTGTCCCGTAAAGACCACGTCAAACGAAAACGGAATGTAGATCAGAATGTGCTCTACCTGATGTGAAAAAATCGTTCATATGAAAGTCTCACAGTTTTCGAGATATTTGATGTTTTATGAAAATATTGAATTTTTTCACTTGAGATGCTTCCTCTCTTGCGGAAGCTACAATTAAATACTTTACGAATCAGTTTTTTTTTTGTAAATATTGTTGAATGATTACTTCAATTCATGCAATGAAAAATAGCAGAAAATATTATACAGGGATTCTGAAAAAAAAGTTAGAATTCATGTTCTGAAGGAAGTGTGTTTTTTTGTACTGAATTCTATCTGACGTGGTATAAAAAAAGACACTAGACCTTTTCTGCATATTACCTTGAAAAGTTGCCCATTTTGTGAGGATTCCGAAAAAGTAAAATACAGGTGATAACCTTCTTCACGAAAAAAGATATTTGAATGTTTATCGAAAATGGAGCATTTCTGTGAAAAACTGATTTTGTGAACTTTTCCACAAGTCCTTTCATTTTGCAGATTCTGTTGTAACATATTGAATAATTTTCTTGAAAAATGTCAGTTTGCCCTTAAATTACTTATAAAATGAAATTATTCATTAATTGCAATGATATAATGTAATAACGCACATGACCTTCAATATCAACAAATGTATTGTGAAGAATATCAATAATAAAAATCAGGATTCTTATTAGAGCAAGTGCTCAAAATGACCACCTCCTTCGCTAATACATGCCCTGCATCTATTGAGAAATGACCTTTTCAAACCATACAAACTTCTCCCCGCTATTTTGGCTGCTGAAATACGAATGCGGTACCTTAGTTGTGCTTCATCTCTTATGGGATTCGAATAAATTTCATTTTTTAAAAACCCCAGTAAAAAAATCCAAAGGATTTAAGTCTGGTGAACGTGGAAGCCACAAAATTTCACCGCCCCTTTCGATCCACCGGTGAGGATATGTTTGGTTTAAATATTCCCTAACATGACGACTGTAGTGTGCTGGGCACCCGTCGTGTTGAAACCATAGATTACGTCGCATTTCCAGTGGTATATCTTCTGAGAGTAAGGGTACACTGTTCCTTAGAAAATTCAAATAGTTGGTGCCGTTTATTGATTGCGGCAATTCTGTCGGACCGAATATTTTTCCATCGTATATGCCAGTCATTAAATCCACCGTAAATCGATATTGGGATCTATCTTGCCTTATATTGGCGGATTCTCGATGTTCCAACTATGAAGATTATGCAGCTTGATATACCCGCTTTGAGTACAGGAAGACTCATCAGTCCCAAGGATATTATTTAAAAAATTGGGATTTTCTGTATGTTTCAGCAACATTTAGTACAAAATTCTACTCGGGCTTGATAGTCTCTGGGTATAGTAGTTGTTGAACTCTCTAAATATGGTAGGGGTGATATTTGTGTTTTTGATATGCCTGTCATGAGCTCTATCATTCTGGTTGATACTGAAGGATTATTTTCGACTTCACTCAAAATGGTGTCATCCTTCACGATCGAAGGCCGGGCACTACTTTTACGACTCCCAGGAACTCTTCCTTCGACAATTGCATTATGGGTCCGGATGAAAACTTCGTAATTGGGATGTCGGCGATTGGGTACCGCTCTGAATAAAGCCTCGATGCTGCTCTAGCATTGAGACGTACTTCTCCATAAAGAAGGTGCATGTCGGCGTATTCTCTTGTAGTATAAGAAACATTTTCTGTAGACATTTTATCCAGTCAACTGCTACGCATTAACTTACACTAGATGAAAATGAACGTTTCCATAGATACCTTAAGTTTGAATCATTGAATCGCATCACATCATATCAATGTTTGAGAGTTCTTTGGGAAAATAAAAAGGAATAAAAAAACTCATTCAGTGAATTGCCATCTTGATAACATTTTATTGATTTGTTGATTGATTATTTTCAGCAAGAAGTGCAAAATGAAAGTATTTATGGAAAAGGTGAAAAAATTAGTTTTTCACAGGAATGCTCCTTTTTCAATAAACATTCAAATATCTTTTTTTCTGAAGAAGGTTATCACCTGTATTTTACCTTTTCGGAATCCTCACAAAATGGGCAAATTTTCAGCGTAATATGCAGAAAAGGTCTAGTATCTTTTTTTTGCACCACGTCAGATAGAATTCAGTACAAAAAACACTTCTTTCAAAAAATGAATTTATTTTTTTTTTTCAGAATACCTGTATAATATTTTGTGTTATTTTTCATTGCATAAATTCAAGTAATCATTCAACAATATTCACGGAAAAAACTGATTCAGAAAGTATTCAATTGTAGCTTTCGCAAGAGAGAAAACATTTTAAGTGTAAAAATTCAACATTTTCATAAAACATCAAATATCTCGAAAACTGTGAGACTTTCATATGAACAATTTTTTCACATCAGGTAGAGCACATTCTGATCTACATTCCGTTTTCGTTTGACGTGGTCTTTACGGGACACCCTGTATATGCGAGAAAAAAATCTAATGGCGATGATAAGGAAACAATTGAATGGTGTTTGGGAGTGTGCCATCGAACTCTCCTGGTTTCATATTGGACATTGTTCATCCACTTTATATTTTTTTTTCAGTAAGATTATATTTTCTGTAAAATTCTTCCATAAGTTCTGTACTCACGTCATTTTTCTTATTTCCCTTTTTCCACTCTATTTTCTTCATCGGGATCAGCTTCTGTTTCCACATTTTGCGTTACTTCATGTTCAATACTGGCATTCATGTTCTCTAGTCCGATTTCATCTCATCATTCCCTAGATTTAGTTCATCTTCCATAATTTCTTCATCCATTGCATCCAAATCCTCCAATAATCTCTGGATGTTTTCATCAGGTCCTTCAGAATCATCGGTCCAACCATCAGATAAATCAGGAATATCTGAATCGGTATCATTTTCCAAATAATGAAGAATTTCCTCTTGAGTAAGGGGTTTTTCCTGCGATTATACATGACCTATAACAGAAAAGTTATATAATTAGAAAAAATTAATTTATTACAATAACTCAAAAATGAGACGTTCAGTGTATTCGTCCCTACACAGGGACATACTTTTCTGGCTCCTGGTAGACCGTCGTAATAATGAATAAACAGTCATCAATCGATAAAATACAAATCTCCAATATTCCTACTTACCACCAAATTACACAAAAATCCTTTGTCGAAACACTAAAAAAAGTTTTGAATTCAAACAAAAATGCTCAACCAACACGAGCACTCGAAAATCAGAAACTGCTTCGCATTGTTTACATTTTAAATTTGAAATAATTTTCATAGAGGGCTCTGCTTGTAATATCGCGTGTAGGAGATCTCCCTTGAGAAGTACGCGAACACTCGACTCCAGATGACACATATACGGTATATGTGATTGCCTGGAAACTGATGTCCCTGCGGAGGGACAAAAACAGTGAAAGGGTTAATCAATGCTTGCATTCACCGAACGAAGAGCGGAGCGCTACCGCTACCTATCGGGAGCGGTCGCGGTCTGGAACATGTTCTACGTTCGCTGTCAAGCCCTTTTCATTTTCTGTCAAATATGTACATCTTCTGTGGTAGTAGAGGTTATTTTGGTTGCGTTTTGCTTTTGTTATTGAAGTAGTGTGGTAAATTGATGTGTTCTTTTTTTGTAATTTTGTAAAGGATTAAGGAGTGTCTTGTATCCATCGATCACCTACTTTTATGATTAATGCATTAAAAAATGGACATTTTAAATGAAATTTTGGAGAGTGATTTGAAATAAACTGGGTCAAATAGCTTTAGAACTAGCACAACCAATTCGATTATTTGAGGATAATGATAGTGGTAGACGTGGATACCATGAAGTAAAAACTATTATGAAGTTACTATACGGAGTTATGAAGGACATTTATTCTTAGAACATTTTCGCATGATGAGACCTACCTTTGAGGTAAGATAAGAAAGTATATTGTGAAACGTAATTGTAACTCATTCAAGTGTTCTCTTTTAGAATTTATTACAATATCTCGCAGACAATGGTGCTGTAGGACCTAAGGTAATACCTTTTGAAAAAAAGTGTTGTTTACCATACGGGTACTTTCCAAACCCGAATCATTTTTGGCAGCGGGAGATAGATTTGGCTTTGCAGGAAGTACTGCTCATAAAGTTTTTAAAAGAAGTTGTTGACATTGGACAAATGATGCCTCACTTAATATCCTGGCTAGAAAATCATCAACAATGTATTAATGTAAGTTTTATTGTGAAGCACTAAGGAAGGCTGTATTGAAAGGAGCATTTTAGGTATTTCAAGAAAGATCCCATGGAATTCCTGGTGTTGTAGGAGCTATTGATGGTTGTCATATCCCAATAAAACAACCAAAAAACAATGCCAATGATTACTACAACAGAAAAGATTTCCATTCAATAATATTGCAAGGTACTTTGTCGATATTGTTTTTATTTCATGCAATTGTACTTTGGCTCTCAGCCTAACACTATTGATATTGAATTTTGTATGTTTGAGTGTTAAATGGAGGTTTTGTATTTCTAGGGGTCTGCGATTATCGAATGATTTTTATTGATATATTTATTGGGATGCCAGGAAGAGTCCATGAGGCAAGAGTGTTTACATCTAGTGACATTTATCAAAAATTGACCAATGACAATAACTCCTTGTTACCTAGACAATTGCATTTGCTAGGGGATTCTGCATACCCGCTAATGAGGAATCTCCTAACACCATATAGGGACAGTGGTCATTTGAATAACGTCCAAAATAATTATAATTATAGAATGAGTTCCATTCGTTCAGTAATTGAAAGAGCATTTGGGCGATTAAAAGGCAAATTTAGAAGATTGAAATACTTGGACATAGGAGATCCATATTTTGGATCAAAAATAATTGGTGCTGCTTGTGTTCTTCACAATTTTTTAATTTTAAATGAATCAGAAGAAATAATGGATGAATTAATAGAGGAAGATATACCAAACCAAGGAGGGGACATTGCAGATGAGGGTGAAATTGACAAAAAGACCAGACGGCACAAATGTTATTATAATGGTTTATTTTAATATATTTATTCATTTCAATAATGTTTATTTCTGCATATCATAAAGTTCCTTCAAAATATGATTTCTCTCTTCTTGAATTTCATTATTTCTCTCCAGAGCATGCCTTAGCAGACGAATTTCCTCGACACGAGCTTCCTCAATGTCAGCCAGCTTTTTCCTCAAATAATAAATCTCACTCTTTGAATCTGTCTTCTTAGATTTTCTGCAATTAAAATATATAATAACTTCAGATTCATATATAACCATATTGTATATAAAAGATAACACAGCTTAAATTCAACATACGGAGTGAGTGATGTGGCCTCCTTCCGCCTCAGAGGAGTGACTGTAGTTTGGGGTTTAGGTTGCTCTATTACCACAGATTCATTTTGGGGTTCTATAATTATCGGAAAGTTCCTTATCACAGATACAGGTGCAGACGTAATTGTCTGAGGTAAATTCACCGTTCTATCCTCTCTGTATATATCATCAAATTGATTGTAATATTCCCACTGGATTCTGCCCCTTCCAGTTCTTCTTATATTGTCTTTGATACCCATATAGGTTTTCTTCATATTTCTCCATTTTCTATCTAGAATCTCCTCAGTTACAGTTAATTTCATTCCACAGCCTTTTTTTTATTTTGGGATTTCTAAACGCATCCTTCAGATGCACATAGCGTTCAATCAACAATTGAGTACTTTGTTTGTCCCAAGCAAAAGGATGGACTGAAAAAAATTAATGATATCAAAAATATAAAAGAAAATAACATTTGAAATACAAATTACGATAATGGTCAGAAAAGTTTTTTTCAATATGTCTCTACTGTCAAAAACTTCAAGTGAATAGTGCATTGTAGAAAGCGAAATAGCCTTTCGATAATTGCACAATTCATATAAATTTTATTGTATATCATCTTGACAAGTAGTGCTGGAGTAATAATTCATTAAAAATGTCTCGTTTCGGTCGTGATTCATTACAAGATATTGAAAGAAAAGTGTTGGAAAACGAACAAAAAAATACAAAACAGAACAGGAAATATGTATGGGGTCAGTTTTTGAGGTTGGCAAGTTAAGAGTTTAAACGGGAAATATATTCCTGAATTACACTCATGCATCAAAAAGACCTGCAAATTCCAGAGGGTAGTCTTTGAAAAACTGCATTCATTCATCTACAAAAATTAAAATGAACTCGTACAGTTTTTAAAAAATACACTGTCATGCAACATTATAGGTAATTTGGATGCACTTGTGCAATTACGTCCGAAAACTACACACCTTGATTCGAGACTTGCTTATTTTGTATTACCCTCAAGGGTTCTCTGGGAGCTCCTAAAAAAATAAAGATTTATAAAAATACATTTTGTCTACATGGTTTCAAGACTAACTGCCAAAGATATGCTTTGTCACCTCTTGCGTTCACTTTGTATCTTTCTTAGTTTTGAAGCAAACAGTTGAAACGAGAAATCACTTTTTCTACGGTTGCCCGTTTGAAGGGTTGAAACTTTTGACTAAGGAATAACATCCTGAAATTATGGCAGTTAGCTTGTCCACACTGTGTATATTGTTATTATCTCTTTGAAACGATATTAAAAAAAAACATACCTTGATTAATTACCACAGTTCCTCTTGAAGGATACCCTTGGGACCCTAAAAATAATAATAATTGAGATATATTTCGAATTTTGTGAACAGAAATAATACAAACAGGTTACCAAAAAAGGAAAACCATATGGGTTGCAATACTATGCAATCTCTAAAAACTTTCATGGGTTTTCACTACCAATCTTTGGAACAGAATATATTATAAATTTTCGAGTAATGGAAGTGAATTCCTGGGCTAATTTGCAAGAAGCAAACCAGTTGTAGATAATTGTTGCCTGACAAATAACGAATTATGAAAATTAGAACTTGGACTTGGAGTGAAAACCCATTAAAGTTTTCAGAAAAAAGAAAACATAACCTATCTTTTTTCACGAGATACTTTGCCGGTACAGTATTATTTCATATAGCATTCAAAATATCAAATTGTGCATTTCTTACCATGAATATCCAATTCATTATCATCGTCAAGCATAAACTGTATCATTTTGTACTCTCGCATGGAATGGTAATCAGAGGATTACCCGAACACATCCGATTTGAAAAGAAATCAGGTGTGAAATCACAAGAGTAACAGTGAAGTTGCAGTTTTCAGGCATATTTGGAAGGAAATGCTGCCTTAACGAAAGTTGTCTTCATTCTCCAACTCAAAGCATTTTGCCTTGCTGTTCATAAACATGTACATCATAAAAGGAAATAAGAAAACCCTCGTAAAACCACAAGCTCCCTTGGAGCGTCTCAGGCTCGGTCTTTGGCTATCCGAACGTAATGAAGTTAGCAACTGAGAAGAGTAGTGCATTCTCCTCTAATTAGTCAATATGAACACCACGAGAATGCGAGAAGCGTGTACTAGAATTTTCCGCTCTACAACTTTTGTTTGAAACTTTTTTCGATAAACCGTCTAGTTTCCGAGAAAACGGACATTTTCACGAATTTTCCAAGGTTCCTAAAAATTTGGGAACCTTCATTTTTGACCAAGAGTTCCTACTCTAATGACAATCATTATATCAAAAATGCAAAAATATGAAATGTGAAAATAAGTTCATTCATTTTTTTTGGAGTATTGAAACACCTGACAAAAGTTTTGGCCCATGGAAAATGTCTGACACTTATGATACTATTTCAGAAATAATATTCTACAAAAGATATATGAAAATCATCCATAGTAAAATAGGTTACGTCATATAGCTCTGGGATCTTGGACCATAATGGCTCCAGTACACATTGGGCCATGCTGGCCCACTGCCGGCCATCGCCAATTTGTACAGGTGCCAGTACACATTGGTCCATGCTTGGCCATGAGCCACCATCGGCTAGCTTGACCGATTGACAGAATGACGCATATTGGTTGAGAACACAGACCAAGTGTCTATGTTCGAAAATTTCCCTCCTGTCAGAAAGTTCAAGTGTATAGAATGCAGTTTTCGAAACATTACAGCGGTAATTGCATTGTGGAAAGCGGAATATCCCTGCGATCCCCTGCACTGTTCGGGAAATATTCCCCCGAATTATACTCATCCATCAAAATGACCTGATAATTCTGCATTTCAGCGAGTTGTTTTTGAAAAACTACATTCAGTAATTTTCATTTTTGTAGCAAATGAACTCCTGCAGTTTTCAGACAACACGCTGTCATGAAAAATTATCGGTAATATTGATGCACTTGTGCAATTACTTCCAATTTATTGCATTGTAGAAAGCGAAATATCCCTGCGATAGTATCCATAGAGATTTCGGGAACTATTCCCTTGAATTATTACATAAGCGCATCAGAATGACCTGATACTTCTGTAATACTGTATTTAGGGAAGAGAAATGGAATTCGTGAATAGTTACTTTACATTCGGGAAAAAAAACCTAATTCAAATTCAGTTTAGGAAGTCCGAATTCATAAGAACTCAGTACTGATTCCGAATAGTGAATTGAAATCCGTAAACAGCATATATACTATATTTCAGAAAAAAAAATTTGTAATGGGTGGGAAAAATTCGTTGTCTACTGAGGCTGAGAACCTTAGCAGACAGAAAAAACTGATTACTCATTCTCGAGCTTTTTTCCAGAATAAACGAAATCTCTGAACAGAACCACCCTCTCATTTATGTTGTGAACGAAATATTCTTGATAATGGTGTATTTGTTGAAATATTATTTGGGCTGTTTCCCTTATCTATGTGTTTGGTTTTTACCGACGTTTCAGCACGCATTCGCCTACCGTCTTCAGGGTGTTGGTTCTGAGAAGGACCGGTTTTTGCCAAACTTGTTCTGTCTGGACTTGTTCCTGCTTCGGTAGACTAGTGGTTAGAGTGAGTGGAATTTCGGAAATTGAACCTCTGATATCTCGTGTTCGAATCCCCACACTATAATCGCGAAATTGAAGAAGTATGGAACAATAGTCCAGTAAACGAAGGTCTGAAATCACTTTTTTGCGGAAAGAGCTGCATTTTTGATATGATGATTGTCACTAGAGTAGGAACTTATGGTCAAAAATGCAGGTTCCCAAATTTCAGGAACCTTGGAAAATTCGTGAAAATGTCGAAAAAGTTTCGTTTTCTCGGAAACTAGAAGGTTTATTGAAAAAAGTTTCAAACAAAAGTTGTGGAGCGGAAAATTCTAGTTGAGATTATGGCTTTTCGCATTCTCGTGGTGTTAATATTGACTAATTAGAGGTGCATTTATGTAATGGCGTTCTCAGTTGCTAACTTCATTACGTTCGGATAGCCGAAGACCGAGCCGAAGACGCTCAAAGAGAGCTTGTGGTTTTACCGAGGGTTTTATTATTCCTTTTTATGATGTATATGTTTATGAACTGCAGGGCGAAATGTGCCAGCACCCTTACCAATGCTAAGCGAGTTCATGAATGAAGACAGTTTTCTTTCAAATCTGCTAGAAAACTGGACTTATATTTGTTTCTCTTGTGATTTTACACCTGATTTTTTTTAATCGGATGTTACCGGGTAATTAGATTTTACCATTCCATGCAAGAATATAAAATTTCATCGAAATATCAGTCATTTGGAATTTTGGAAAAAAAGAAAAATTGTTGATGGCACACCCTCAAGAATTTTTCAGAAATATGCTGCACAATGTACATAATTCATACAAGTTCTACAATCACGGAAGTTACATCTAATTTCTTTTGTTTAAATAGATAACAGTGAGTCCAAGAAGCTCATTGTACAAGATGAAATTCTTTTCGAATATTTACCAAGCTTAACACTAAAAAATATAGTAATTTTTGGAAAAATTCAATAGAAATGTTCAGGGGACGACATGCGAAGCGAAAGTTGGCAGTAACAAAAATGAATCGCTTTTGCATAAAAAACTAATGCAAATGAATATAAATATTTCAACGGATTGATTTAAAAAAGGTCAGATAATGATTTCGATGTGAGAATATCGCTAATTTTGTAGAACTTTGAGTTGTTTAACTCCTTGATAATGTAATGTATTTTTCTCTATTTCAGTATCGTAATGAGTTCATTACAGTACTAAAAGTAGTGCTGTAATGAAATTCATTACAGCATTGTTTTCAGTTATATTTTTCGTTTTATGATTGTCAGTACTGACCTCCGATCGAATCAATTTTCGAATCAAATCAATTCAAATTCCGTGATCTGTCAAATTTCGTATGTCACACCAACTGTCAAGATACAAAAGAAGGTCACTAATCTGAATTTTCATTTGAATTTCGAGAGGTTTTCACAAAAATGGACTGAAATAGAGAAAATACCGTCTAATACTCGTTGCAGAAGGCAATTCCAACACTCATGCTTTCGAAAACTCGCTCCTTCGTCGCTCGTTTTTGAACTTCGCATTCGTGTTGGAATAGGAGCTCATTCTGCAACTTGTTTTAGAATATACTATTCTCTATTTCAGTATCGTAATGAGTTCATTACAGTACTAAAAGTAGTGCTGTAATGAAACTCATTACAGCATTGTTTTCAGTTATATTTTTCGTTTTATGGTTATCAGTACTGACCTCCGATCCACTCAATTTTCGAATCAAATCAATTCAAATTCCGCAATCTGTCAAATTTCGTTAGTGACACCAACTGCCAAGATACAATAAAAAGTCAGTAATGTGAATTTTTATTTGAATTTCGGGAGTTTTCCACAAAACTTTCTGAAATAGAGAAAATATCGTCTAATACTCGTTGCAGAAGGCAATTCAAACACTCATGCTTTCGAAAACTCGCTCCTTCGTCGCTTGTTTTCGAATTTCGCATTCGTGTTGAAATAGAAGCTCATTCTGCAACTTGTTTTAGAATATACTTTTATAATTCAAGGAATTCAATCTCCTTCTAAATTTACTGAAGAGGTCATTATTCCTGTAGCACCGGATAAAGATTAACATTCTACATTACTACAAAAAATATGCTACTCAACGTTACCTAAATTGAATGTGATATACTTATTTGTGATATATACCTTATCATTTTCATCGACAGGATTTTTATTTTTGTTCAGGTCCTAGTCCTTCATATTAGATTTGAATATTATATAATGCTACTTGCAGTTGTATAAGAACGACTTGAAAGTGAAATAATTTCGATATGCATTTTCGTCAATAATCTCACTCTAATTTTATAAATTGACATTTTGATAACAAGGAAACCTTCAAATCTAAGCATGATCAACGAGACTCATTATTGACACTTCTATTTCGAAATATAAAGAGTCAGTGCATAATGTTTTGCTTAAATAAGAGATCGAACAAAGTTCCATTCTGCTGACATACACAACCAAAAGACGAATGGGGAATAATCCGAAAAAAATAATCTTCAATTAGCTATTATAATGTTTAAAGTTCGAAATATGAATAATATTAATTTGAGAAACATTTCAGAAAAGCGCTCAATGTGTTTTGACAAAATATTTTCAAGTTTGACAAAAAACAATCCTTCTCGTTAATTTACTCTTGTGAATATCAAACTTCGAAGAACTTTTTGAAAACCAAAAAAGTTCTGAATATTTCTCAGTTAGTTCTCCGAAATGAAGTTTTTTGATCGATTTCGATCGAAAAACTAGTCGTTCGTCAAATACTAGATGTTGTTATTTAGTGGTCAAACCAATAATTATTCGAGTTGGGAACAATCCTTACGGAAGTTATGACTTTCTCTCGACGAGTTGTACGAAATATTACAATGATTACAAGGGCGAATCTATAATCGCTATGCTAAGTTTCATACTTTCATACTACAGTTCGAATGGGGGGTCGTTCTTTTATTTGAGGAAAAATCAAACATGTCTCACTAATTTCACATTTTCAATTAAATTAATTTAACTTTGAACAGTGGTTCTGGGTAGCATTCGATTAGGAAGCTCTACAAAATTATCAATCAACGCTGATCGAAGAGAGAGAGAGAGTTTGAACGAAAATTCAATCCCTATTTATTGAAAAAAAAACACAAATTAGATATAGCCGAATTCAATGCACACAACATAAAACGCAAAATGCATCTACAAAATGATATTTCTTCAAACATATTCTCTTGCACTCAAAATAATTTGAGAGAAGTCCGGGATATGAATTTCTCATCCACGGCTGTATTAAAGAGCCTTGATATTTTCGTTTACAAACATGAACGTAATAAAATGAGAATGGTAAAACTACCTGCTCCTTTGCTCCCTACTTGCCGCTTCTTCGGCTATTCATACGTAATGAAGTTATCAACTGAGAATGCCAATACAGAAATCCATCTCTAATTAGTCAATATGAACACCACGAGAATGCGAAAAGCCATAATTTATCCTAAAATTCACCGCTCTACAACTTTTGTTTGAATCTTTTTTCGATAAACCTTCTAGTTTTCGAGAAAACGTAAGTTTTTCGACATTTTCACGAATTTTCCAAGGTTCCTGAAAATTTGGGAACCCGCAATTTTGACCATGAGTTCCTACTCTAGTGACAATCATTATATCCAAAATGCAGCTCTTTCCGCAAAAAAGTGATTTCATACCTTCGTTTACTGGACTACTAGTCCAGACAAAACAAGTTTGGCAAAAACCAGTCCTTCTCAGGACCAACACCCTGAAGACGGCAGGCGAATGCATGCCGAAACGTCGGTAAAAAACCAACCACATAGATAATGAAAAAACTCTCATTTATGGTTTTGAGTTATGAACAAAAATAGAGTAGTCGTCATTTTAATCGTTTGTTGCCCCTCTTAGTTGAAAACGATTGTTACATTTCACAAGCACTTTATCAGGAGAAATTCGAATATGATATACCTCCTTTTCATTTCACTTTTTTTAAGTAATAAGTTAGTAGGTGCCACCTTCAATATGCATTCAAATTTTTCGTGAACTCAATATCCTGAGATGAGAATCGCCTATTGCCGATTTAATTTATGTGTGGCTAATTTATTTTCTGTTGTTCTCGAGGAGTAATGCTCAATTGTTCATTATTATCAATGGTCTGAAATATTCAAAATTACAAAAAATCCTATACATAGGTGCTCTCGCAAAAAATTTTGACTCCATCACTCGGACAAATTTGTATTTGAGCCCTGATTCAGGTTCATTGCTGATATTTCAAAGAGTATATAAGCAGTTCTTTTCAGCTTGAGAACTGGAAAGATAGAACTCACTTTGGACGCTACTAGATGTTATCTATCGTAAGCGGCGTTACACCAGCAGGGCACCTCAAGGGATTTTCAAAATTTTTGTGTTATCGTTTTGCTCTCGTTTTGCTCCGTTTTGCTCACTACTCAGTTTATTTTGCTCACCTGTGTACATTGAGCTATAGACAATTCAAAGTGCCCTGCTGGTGTAATATTACACCAGCAGGGCACCTTACCCGGATCTTTTCCATATTGGTGTCATTCGGAAGCTCTCGTTTTGCGCCGTTTTGCTCACCAAACCGTTCGTTTTGCTCACTCATACTTTGAGAGATTTTCGAAAAAAACAAAATTTTTTTGTCCCACCCCGGCGAGTGGGGTAATCTACGTTTTGCTCCCGTTTTGCTCTCTTCAAATCTGCAATTAGTTTTTCTCTGCGATTTTTCGTTATCGAGATATAGATAATTCAAAGTGCCCTGCTGCTGTAACATGACCTACACTAGGAGAACACCTGAACGGATATTTCCGATATTGGGGTCATTCGAAAGCTTTCGTTTTGCGACGTTTTGCTCACCAGCCTGTTTGTTTTGCTCACTTATACTTTGAGAGATTTTCGAAAAAAACAAAAATATTTTTTTCTCACCTCGGCGAGTGGGGTATCTACTTCTTGCTCCCGTTTTGCTCTCTTGAAATCTGCAATTAGTTTTCCTCTGCGTTCTTTCGTTACCGAGATATAGATAATTCAAAGTGCCATGCTGGTGTAATATAACACCAGAAGGGCACCTTACACGGATTCTTTCGATATTGGTGTCATTCGAAAGCTCTCGTTTTTCGTCATTTTGCTCACTAGTCTGTTCGTTTTGCTCACTTATACTTTGAGAGATTTTCGAAAAAAACAAAAATTTTTTTCTCACCCCGGCGAGTGGGGTACCTACTTCTTGCTACCGTGTTGCTCTTTTGAAATCTGCAATTAGTTTTCCTCTGCGTTCTTTCGTTACCGAGATATAGATAATTCAAAGTGCCCTGCTGCTGTAACATCACCTACACTAAGAGAACACCTGAACGGATATTTCCGATATTGGTGTCATTCGAAAGCTCTCGTTTTGCTCACTAGTCTGTTCGTTTTGTTCACTTATGGATACCCCGTGGATACCCCACTCGCCGGGGTGAGACAAAAAAATTTTTGTTTTTTTCGAAAATCTCTCAAATTATGAGTGAGCAAAACGAACGGTTTGGTGAGCAAAACGGCGCAAAACGAGAGCTTTCGAATGACACCAATATGGAAAAGATCCGTGTAAGGTGCCCTGCTGGTGTAATATTACACCAGCAGGGCCCTTTGAATTGTCTATAGCTCAATGCACACAGGTGAGCAAAATAAACTGAGTGGTGAGCAAAACGGAGCAAAACGAGAGCAAAACGATGACACAAAAATTTTGAAAATCCCTTGAGGTGCCCTGCTGGTGTAACGCCGCTTCTATCGTAACGATTTATTCGAAAGACGAAAGACCTTCTGTAGTAAATTTAAGGCTGGGAGATGTTATGAATAATTCTTTTCTGAGAGATATGTGATACTAACGAGGCCAAATGAGGTCCAACTGGTATATCCCCCTTCTCAGTGACAAAATCTGATTTTATCTGTCGAGTTCAGATGATGAATTCTTATGAATTAGAGAGCTAAAATAATACAATAAATTTTGAGACAAAAAATACCTAAGATGAGGTAAAAAAAGAACGGGGTACCGTTCTGCAGGGTAACATTTTTCGTATGATATTATAGTATCATACGATACTATCATCACTATTATCATACTTTTTGCCAGAGGCAAAAACCTCAGCCGAAAAAACCTGACTCCCCGTGAAAAACATAAAATAAAATTGTTGTATCTGAATATTTTATATTGGAGAACATCACGATTATCGGAACGGCTCTTCGGAGGAAGGATTTCCAAACAAAAACTCCAACCTGAAAATAGAAAAAGACAGAACAGCAAATAAATAAACAATAAAACCATATTTAACGGTCCCTATGGTAACGCCTACCCACTTATTAATCATAAGGTAAATTGGATACAGAAAAAAGTTGAATTTTTTCTTCTCATAAAATATTCAGATCAACAGTTTCCTATGATAGATTTATCGAAGCATCGAATATATAGATGAAAGAACTTTCAATTATGATCCACATTCAAAAAATCAGTTATCTATATTTTATATCTTGATATTGGCTGGATACAAAAATTCAAATATATCATATTCAAATTACTTCTGAAAAGTGCTTGTAGAATGTAACATAATTTTCAATTACGAGTCAAGTCAAGCGAGTAATTAGTGCTTAATTATTAAGCATTATTGAAAATGGAATTCACTGAATTTTAGTTCACAAATCAAAATTTAGAAATGAGGGGCTGTTTCTGTTGACAGATTTCCATTATTAGGGGAAAAAGAGCTAGAGATTGATCAGTTTTTTTCTTGCAGTTATAGTTTTCGAGATACCCTCAGAAGAACGAATTTTGCCCACCCAGTACAAATGTACAAATTTTGTCTTTATGAAATATAATTTTTTGATAACTCAAAATCTATGATAAGACGGTTCTGTTTCTAAATTTGGATTGGTCGAGAAAAGTGTCGAGATCCCCTCAGTAGCCAACGACTTTTGCCCGCTCCCTACTGTCCAAATTAGTACTATAGAATTATGGTCTTTGAAAATTAATTATGCTGTTTTGTCTTTCATTTTTCGGTCCTAAATAGCCTCGGATTAGTATATATTGAATCTCGAGAGTTTCTTCATTATTTCTAGAGATATTCCAATCAATTCACTCAATGATTAAAATGACGTTTACGAACTGAGAATTGGGCCAGCATCCCAGTGTGCGAACACCACAGGCCAGGCTACGCCACGATTCCTTTGATGTGTATCGCAAAAACCGACAACCTAGCCATTGCGAGCCACTAGCCATTAAAAATACCCCGGATGCGAAATTATTTCGACCAATCGGAGATGAGCGCATGCCAATGTCAACGGTAGAGAGAGAGAGAGAGAGAGAGAGAGAGATATATTGTCTTTTGCCTCTGTCGTATTCCCTAAGAATTCGGATTAACTGTTTTTTGTTGTATATATCAGGGATGTTGCGGATATTCGCATCCGCATCCGCAAATGCGGAGCTTCCGCATAGATTTCTAATTCCGCATCCGCATCCGAATCCGCAAAAACCAATGCGGATTTTCATGCGGATGCGGATGTAATATCATTTGTGAGTTGTGCAGTGTCGCCATCTCAGGGCCAACAAAATATGTTAGTGTTTCGTTTAGAAAATGCTAAATATATACTTTTTCAATTTGAAAGTGTCAGAAAGATGCTAGTTTTTCACTGTTACTTCTTTCTGTAGCTATTTCTGAAACCGAAACATCTGCATCCAAGAGGGTGGAATTTCCGACGCACCCCTCTATTCTGTTTATATTCATACTGGTTATTCTCTTTTCGAAACACTTTCCAAATACATATTTCATTATACCATCTGTTTTTTTTCCGAAATTCCAATCCGTCTCCTTTCTAACGACCGCCTGTGGTCCCAGTCCCAAGATTTCTTATCGCCCGTGATATTGAAATGTTATATTTTTGCGATACCCGTTGTTTCAGAAGCATTTGAAATGTTGAAGGAAAGTTCAGGGACCAAGCGTCTTTGAACATGAATTATGATTCGCGAATCGGGGGAAACATTTTCATCCGAATTGCGTATTTTTTGGTTGTTGCGGTTTTTTTTTGATTTGACAGAGATCTCCCCAAGAAAAAGAGCCAGATGTTCGTCCGATCAGTGAGAATTATCTACGTTTGTTTACCTGAACAACTCGAGTTGTTGCAAGCTCATAAAACGTTTATAGGGGCTATAAAATTCGCCTAGTTTGACGATTTTTGGGCATCTGTTGATGATAAAGATTAAAAAAAATTCATTTTTACTTTCGGAATATGGCATATTGGAAAACGTGAGAGTTGCGATAAGAAAAAAATGGGCGTGTGATCTTCGCACTAGAATTTGAATAATGGGAACGAAGAAATTGGTGAAAAAGTTCCGATGCGTTTTTTATGGTGCAATACTTATTTATGGTAAATGAACCATAACGTGTTTTTTGGCCTTGTGGATTACTTGTCGAATAGTAAATTTTTGTGAGATTTTGAATAATATTGTGACTATTATGATACAGTTGATCATAGTGAGGAGTGTACGTGTACTCGAATTATTGTTTATTGGGAAATATTAAGGTAAATGCCATTATATTTCTCCGGTAGTACTTTTCATTGTTTACGATATTATCACCGATAGCACGAAGAATTTTGTCCACTCCACCAGGCAGTGTTCCAAGCGAGCAATTATTCAGTAGCGCGGGTTTAATTTACGAACCTCTGCGTAACCGCCTTGAAGCAGAAAAGGCGGCAAAATTACTTTTTATAAAGTATAATGCTCCAATTTCCAACTTCTTTCACTACTATAAAAATAAGTAAGTGAAGTTAAAAAGAACATGTAGGTAAATACTTACACTCGATATACTTAATACTAATTTACTTCAAAAATGTTAATAACTGCTTTATCGTTGTTTTAATTCTTTACTCTTATACTATTTTTAAATAAGATCTTAAACATCCGCATCCGCATCGCATCCGCATCCGCGGATGTGAGTTTTCGAAAATCCGCATCCGCATCCGCGGATGTGAAAAAATCGGCATCCGCAACATCCCTGGTATATATTCAATTTCAATCTACTGAATATTTTGAGATTGATATTGAAATTCTTCAAAACCCAGCAATTTTCATTGCTCTGCCTAATCTAAAGCAATTATAACTACACATTTGTATTTGCGAACTTTCAAGAAATAGATTGATGAACATGGAAGGAGAAAAGTGAGTATTCATTGATGAAATATATCAGCTTTGTATATAAAATATACATTTCCAGCGATAAACTGATTTGTCAAATTTGTGGAAAGAAATACTCGTCTGTTTCGGCGAAATATTGTCATTTGAGAGATGTCCACAAAGAAGAACCTGGTGCTTCTAAACACACAGTTCATCTAAAATGCCCCATTTGCCCTGAAGAGGAAAAAATTCCTCTTGAGTCTCATGATATGCTGACTGATCATTTACAGCAAATTCATTCTCTGAGTATAAAGACAACACTTATTACTTTCAAAAATGAGGAGGAATTTGAGACTTGGCGAGCAATTGATAACAGAAATGTAGATTATGTGAAACGAAGGTATAGAAAAACCTCAGATGGACTAGTAGTTTATTATGAATGCAATAGTAGTAATTATACAGGTTTGTACCTATTCGTTATTCACCATTATACAATCATTTCATCAAAAATCATGTATCAGCTACCTGTCTTATTTTTAGGATTTATTAGCCAGTCTACCAAACGCAGTATGAAAGCTGGGGGTAGTATCAAAATATCTGGTTATTGCCCATCAAGAATTCGAGTAAAGATTTCTAGAACAGGTATATATTGTGATTAATCAGTTTTAAACCCCATTGAGTGATATAATACATATATTATATATAAATATTTCAGCTGTGGAGGTTAAATTTGTGGAGACTCATGTTGGACATGAAAATCTACATCGATCTAAACAATTGACGAAGGACCAGCAAGAGATGATTGCTAGTAAATTGGCTGCTGGAGTCACAAAAGAGAGCATTTTGGAAGATTCCAGAACAATAACAAACAATAAGCTAGAGAGAATTAATGTGTTTAAAAGAGCAGATCTTGCTTATATTAAGAAAATTTAATATAAAGAAAAGGAGACATGATGATGACATGGTTGCTACCACTGTAAGAACTTCAGATGATGATGAAAGCAATAACCTTCATATACGTCTACCATCAACAAGTAGGGCTGATTATGAAATGGATGTTCAGAGTATGATAAGTGAATCCAGTCACATTTCAAATGATCCAATTGAATCTACTAAAGAACTTGGTGTAAGCCTTAGTGATGATTTATGTGTACAGTATATCAATAGTTGATTATAGATTATATTAGAACAAACAAGATTTCAACTTGGATTATTGGAAGAGAGTAACATTCGTAATATTGCAAAAATAATCAGCGAAGCTTATAACTCGCAATGCAATAATACTTCTGATAGCAGCAGAAAAAGGTTGTCTATGGAATGAATGTATGTTTGCCTTTGTATTAGTGCTTGGTGTAATATTCAAATGTTTCTTATTTCGATAGTTCCAGATATTGATCCTCGATCCTCATCGTGATGAGGAAGAGTTTGATTTTGGTCCTTCAGTTTTATTAAAAACTCTGCATGTTTGAAATCTACTCACAGGTAAACACGAGGTTTCGAGCATGTGTTTTAACAGTAAAGAGAAGATATCGAACGCAACAAAGAATATTAATCATAAAGGTTATGTACTAATTTTATTTTTTTGTTTAGTATTATCCGCCTTATAGCTTTTCACTTCAAAAGTAATTGATCAATATTTCAATCAATTTCATTTGCTATTAATAATTTAGTTTTGTTTTTAATTCTTGAATTTGAATTCCAGGGGTCTTGGAGAAGATTTTACGTTCTTCTGACGACAGGAATCAAGACACTCTTCAATGATAGGGGAGAGACAGGGTTTTTATCTGCTGAGGTTTTTCCCTAATCTCAGATATCATACCCCCCTTGCACCATCCTTTTTGTTGATTTTTGCATTGTATAATGTAGGTTTCACAATTAAAAAAATATATGTAAATCTGCATTATTTATTTTTCATAACTGCCAAATTAATTAATTACTGAAATTACTAACCCTGGAGCTCTAATAAAATGAAAGCTCAATAGAAAAATTGAATTGATAATAAGTAGGTACTGTTATGAAATTTTGTTATGGTTCTATATTTATATCTAAATTTTGATTATTTCAAAAGGATACATAGTACGTTACCTGGTTGAAACTATATCATAACATAATTGCAAGTACATGAATCAAAATTCAAAAGTTTCAACATTTAAATTTATTGTTTATATTCCAGAGATAATTTCAATTCAAAATTATAGTATTCGATTGTAGTATTCGATTTCCAAATACAATGAGTTAAATAGCTGGTTTCTTGATGAGGCTAAAATTGAAAGATTTTGATAAGAAAAATGTAAATAAATTCTATGTTATTGTATTATGTATTAGTGTTAAGAAATCTAGAGAGTAAGGACTTTTGAGGAGTGAAACCAGGGAGACGAAAAAGAATTGAAGGGGGAGGAGTATAAAAAAATTGGGAATCGAGAAGGATGGAAAAATAAAAACTATATGATATAGATGAAGAAATTGATAAATGGTGAATGATGTACCAATATAATATAGTGTGATTAGTATATGACTGGAAATGGTAATATGAAGAATGGTGACAGTTGATATGGACTTACAAAAACAAGAAATAAAGACATTGGACCAGTAATCTGAAGAATATATTACTGTAAATAAACATTCAAGAGATTAGTGTTTTCAAGCAGACTGTGAAATCCGAAAGTGAGATAAGTGAGTTAACTCATAAAAATTAAATAACCTAAAAGTTAACCTAGTTTTATGAACACTGAACAAAAATCAACCATAGAACTAGATTATTATTCTTGATTATTATTAGAATAGTTTGATATTGAAATCAAATTTAATATTAAATAGTTATTGAGAGTTTATTGTATTTGATATAATTTAAATTATAATATTTTAAAATTCAAATCAAAATCTTTCAATTTTAATTGAAATAAAATTTTTGAACCCTCAATTGAGATAGAGTCTAGGCTAGGTAAATTTTCAAAATTCAAAATTCTATATTTTTTATAATTTTGGTTCCTTAAAACTCAAATTAAATTCAAAAAAATTTTAAAGATAAATAAAAGGAACCATAACAGTACCTACTTATCAGTTTGGAGAAAAGGAAAGTATGCTATATTATTTTCAATTACTGCTATACTTACAATATATCATGCAAATTTTATTTCAATCAATTAATCAGTAACTATCCTACAAAACTTCAGTTATTTCTAAAAAAAAAAATAACGAAACTGCTTTGAATTATTTGTACACCATTTCTGCTTATTCGTATAACTCGATGATTAATTAAAGTATGGTGGAATTTCTGTAGAAATTGCACAGTTAATTAGTATATCCTGTTTCAATTTCTCCATTGATTCGAGCAACTATCATTTTTCAATAGAATTATCCATATTTCTAGTTATGTTGGACGTTACATAAATCATTCTTTAGGAAAAGATACACAAGATATAATAAACGTATCTATATTTTAACACTCAATTCATATAAACCTTTCAGCATCCCACAGTTCTCTAAATTCGCTATAAAATATCAAAACCTACCAACGAATCAAATTTAAAAAATCAAAGCAAAAATGTTTTGTTTTGATTACCGCCGCTGTCACTTCACTGTATCGAATACAGGTTATGTTTATGTTTCCATTTTCAACACGTCAACGGCCGATCGGGTGACGTGGAGTGGAATTACGTGGGACACAATGCTGTTTCATGATTGGTCGAGATTTTCGCATCCGGGGTATTTTTAACGTATGCTGCCATGTTCCACTGGCCAACATACGCCATGTACCCCTGTACACACTGGCGATGGCTGGTAGACAGCATGACCATTGCGCGCCACTACTCACTACTCACAAATCGCTGGCAATCATACGCCAGCATGCGCCATCCTATGCCAAGTACCACTGTACACATTGGTGATGGCCGGCAGTGGGCCAGCATGGCCCAATGTGTACATTATGTACTGGACTCTTAAGAGTTACTTCACAAGCCCATATTCCTCCCGGAGTATTTGTGATAAGTGATAACTGACGTTTAGACACATCGGAACAACATCCGTTCGCGTGAAAAAATTGGCTACAAAAACCACGACATCTCAGACCAGGAGACTTTTTATTTATTGTAATAGTACAAATAACGCAACTTATCATTTTTAAAGCAATTTAGAGTTATTAGAGAATTAATAGGAAATTCTATGTGAGAATAAGAAATAAAAGAAAATAGCGTTTAGCGAAATTTGAGAAAAATGGGAGGACCGATTAGAAACAAGTCTGCACAATCCGACTCACAAAAAAACTCGAAGAATTTTTGCTAACAATTGTTCCCCACATTTCTTCAAAGTACTTTGCCCATTGGTCTAACATTAACCCAAACGTTCGAAATCTATTTATGCTCATTTTGTAGGTTCATTTTGGAGACATTAACACCTTCAAATATTTGAGATTGTTCTTTCGTATATTGAGCACCTTTCCATTTTTGTAGTTTGAATATAGCTAAGTTAATTTGTGAATTATACATCGAAAGAGTCAGATGTAAATAAGCGCCATCACAATATATGAAATTCAATTCAAGACGATGTTATGAAACTGATAAAAAATAATTCCCCATAACAACAGAAACTTGTTAATTATTAATGACTCATCCCTTACAAAAGAACGGGGTTGTTAACCTTGGATACGACCTTCAAGAGTAAACGTTTTTTCTTTAAATAACTAATGTGTTTTTGAAATAAATTTGTCCATCTCAATAGAATTTGATTCGATATCTCATACACCTAAAATTTAACTTGTGAACCAACCCGTATATTCAGTTGATACTTGGAACGTATTATAACCTTTCTCAGGTCGATCGATTTAAATTACTGAAAAATACCAGTATTAGAAAAATATGAGACATCTTCCAAACTGAGATTCAACACCCTGTATATTGGAATTTTGGGATTTTATTGGGATATTTGAAAAGAGCAGAATATTTTCATGTGAGGTTCGGTAGATTCCATTGTCCCGCAGGTGATTTTGCCCAAAGGAATCTTCAGGAATTCTTTTTTTGAGCAAAATCACAATGAAGCCTATGAAACCCCACAGAAAAATTTCCTGCTCTTTTCAAATATCTGAAACAGATTCCAAATTTTCAATATATAGGGTGTTAAATCTCAGCTGGACCTGGAATTTTTTGATAATTCAAATATAAATCGATCGACCTGTGGCAGTTCATCATACGTTTCAAGTATCAACTGAATATACCGGCTGGTTCAAAAGTTATAAGATATTGAAATTTTCGATGAATACATGGACCAGCCTGTATCTCGGTTACGAAATGTCTTGTAGAGCTGTCTGAAATTAGTTGAGTGTGCTTTTTGTTGCAAGAATGTGACCAACAAACAACCCGATTCGAACAGATGTTTTATGGCTAACCACCATTACTGCTATCTATACAAGTATGCCGCTAGGGTCATAAAAATGGCAACCTTCTAGAACATTTTGGTGCCTGATGGGAATTTGGAAATTCCAATTCAATTAAATTAAATTATTTGTGAAAGGAACTTTCACTTTCTCCTAAATTTACAATTTACCAAAATTCGGCATTTTATCCTTTTCATATGATTTTTCGATCATATGAGAAAAATGTTATGTTAAGTATCCACAGTCTCTTATTGCATTTTTGAATACATAGGTTGATACATTCGTAGCACTGATAGGGAGTGATATCAAATATCTGAAGCTAATTCAGACTGATTTACTCAATTATTTCATCCCATTGAATATATAAAAAACTAGGTACTTTGTAATATGATTGCTCAGGAGAGAAAAAAAAAGTTAGGAAGAATTAGATGATTGGGTGGATAAGTAAAAAAATTTAGGATTTCCAGAATTCCCCTGTTGGAAAAACACCGGACTGAGGTTACTCAATATTCAGTATTCAGTTAGCTATCCTCAAGCCAAAGCGAAGCAAAAATAATTTTTTCGTTTATGTGAATCTACAACATACTGAAATTCTTATTTTCAGTTTGTTAGGTTTCGTATTTTAAAGTCTAACATTTAATTATGAGTTCATCAAGTGAAACTGAGAGTGAGGAAAGACAGCCAAAAAGCAAGACAATTCAGAACGAGAAGATGTTAAATACATATTGGTTGGATGATCCGGCTTTCAAACAATGGTTATTACCAGATATCTCTTCGAAATATAGGGCAAGGTAAAAATTAATATTGGATCATTATTCGAATTTTTTATAATTATTTGCTTATTCGTTTTAATATATGCAGGGTGTTGAAAAACAACTGAAATTTCAGAATGTGATTCTTCGCCGAATATTGGACAAGCTTGTGATATAATTTTTTTTCGAATTTTCAATCCTAGCTGAGAGTTATAATCCTTTTGAATGGATAACTGTGTGGATATTGATTTTGGTTTTCTTTCAAAACTACTGAAGAAAAGAACTGAACGAGAGGAATATTTTTCAAAATTGAATATACTTTCGAAAAATTACTGTGTTCTTCAGACTTGATGACAAATCTGAATGTTACGGAATACATAATACTATAATGTAAACATAGCTAAATCCGGGGTGATTGAAAAGTTATTGTTAATTGTACCACTTATGGTTTCGCATCTTCTCAGTTAGGGTTGAAAGTAATTTTTTTTTGCCGAGAAATCCTCTCCTGAATTTGAAAATTTTAATATGTATATTGATTGATTGTATTTTAATTATTATGTTCCTGAAGCCTGAAGGGAATTTGATTATGTGAAAGTTTTTTGAAAAGGGAAAGTCCCCGTCTTTGTGACAAAATCTGTTAGATGATAATATAAGGGAAGACTATACTCCTAGGAACGTTTACTTTTTACTTACCTCTAACCGTTATTGTATAATAGTCTCCCTCTTGATTACAAAAACATCGCCTGAACTGCATATAAGAAGGTAAAGGACTGGATTGAAAGTAAACCTAGATCATTCTGAAACGATTTTTGTAATAGATATAAATTTACTTAGATTACTTGTCGATTTTTGTACTTTTTATTTTTTCCTGTTTTTATGGCCATGTACACAAAAATTTTGTTTATTTATATTATGTAGTACTGCCCACGTACAATTTTAACTTTTGTGGGAAACAAATGTTTGTTCGTTCATTAAGAAAACTTCAATATATGATATAATGTTAAATTTTTCGTGAAAGAGAGAATTTTTTAAGGTCAGTAGGAAAATCTTTCATCCATTCGGTTAGGAACACTGACGAAGTACGAATGCAATATGAAGGGCGCAGTTATGAAGAATGTCTACATTGAGGTTCTTATTACAATTGTTCAAAAATTCAAAAGACCATTTTTGAAATTTGCCAGTTTTCACTAGGTACTTGAATACAGGCCCGCCGCTCACTGTTTGAGCTCCCTTTTGCAATTGCTGTTATGCCGCCCTATAAATAATTACGACTGTTGTAGAAAATAAAGAAAAACCTATTGAAGAAGAAAACATTTATTTCTCTATTTCATTATCGTAATGAGTTCATTACAGTAATAAAAGTAGTGCTGTAATGAAACTCATTACAGCAGTTGTAGTTGTCAGTACTGACCTCCGATCGAATCAAATCAATTCAAATTCTGTAATCTGTCAAATTTCGTAAGTCTCACCAACTGCAAAGATGAAATATAAAAGTCACTAACCTGAATTTTTATTTGAATTTCGAGAGTATTTCACAAAACTTGACCGAAATAGGGAAACATCTTCTAATACTCGTTGCAGAAGGCAATTTCAACACTCAACTTCACATTGAGCTCAATATCGTTTCAACGTGTATATGTAGACTGGAATTTTGAACGGAAAAGTCATTGGACGTTTTGAGTTGCTAGAGGCACTGTATGGAAACCAAGTTAGTCCCTATACTGTGCTAGAGATTTTAAATGCAGTAGCGTAGCAAGCTTAACTCGCGCTCAGGCCAAGTCTCTCTTGACTTGGCTCTACATGAGATCTGATAACTTTGTGACAATGTTAGAAATACGGCCTCGTCTTGGCAATATTTTACATTAAAATGTTTTTGGTTGGATTTCACTTTCTGAAGAAAGATCAACATCTAACTAATTCTGTATGTATTTTGCGGTGTATTATCACACGTTGTATCAATATTCCATTTTTCATAGAGTAACCTCTTCAGTGGCGTAACGTTCCTCAGCCAGGTTGTCCCCCCATGATTATTTCCGGGCCCCATCCCTATTAAAAAAAAAATTTCAATTTTTTTTATTTCTTTTTTGTTTTCCAGAAGAACATTTAGCAAAGTTGAAGAACTAATAGTTGTCCACTCGTTTCTGCCGTTACATTCCATTATTATATTATAATTGATTTTTAAACAAACAGTTAATACGTCCTTTTTCACAAGTTTTTCGTAGATTGTTTTTCTATACTTTTAATTAATACATTAAACGGTTTTTTTTTCGAAAGCTCTACGCACCAAACAAAACCACTTACACACACGTAGTGCATTATAGCATCCAAAAACGAATTGCATTAATTTGAACCGATATATTCTTCTAAGATTCCGTTATAAATCACATATGAAATCATTTATTTTATCATTATAACTGTTGAATTGGTTGAGGCTTTCGCGGCCATCGTTCAATGTGACATGTTCTTTCGAGCTCGAAAGAACATGTCACATTATAACTGTTATTTGAATTTAATTTTAAGACTTAACTAGACCCAAGTGGGGTATATAACATTAGCAGAAAATAAGTTTTTACAGTCTCAAAAAGATAAAGGAAAAATTAAATAAAAGGTTCAACAACCGGGGCATCAGACCTCGCGGGCCTCCCCCCAACGGGGTGGCTGGGCTGGTGTACGTTACGCCACTGGAACTCTTTACAGAGCCATGTCCCGAATTTCGGCGAGTTCAGTGATTCAAGATCATAAAACGCTTTTCTAAAATTTAGATCTAGGATTTTGTAACCTGAGCTGTACACGATGAATCCTCCTTAGTTTCATATCAAAATGAACTAAAGTTATGAAATTAAATATAAGTATATTTTCTCCTTTCTATTTCAGTATCATAACGAGTTCATTACAGGTACTGAAGTAACGCTGAAATGAATTAATTACAACAATATTTTCATTTATATTTTAACTTTTGTGGTTGCCAGTACTGAACTCCCACCTTATTCATTTTTAAATCAAATCAATTCAAATTCAATAGATTGTCAAATTTCGTAAGTAACACCAACTACCAAGATACAATACTAAAGTCACTAATCTGAAGCTGCAGTAACTCCTACTTAATAAAACCATTTTTTATTTTTCGCGAAACATTTGGCGCCCCTATATGAGTAGCGCCTGGGGCATGATGCCCCCCCTTGTTCCCCTCCCCTTGCTACGCCATTGCTTAAATGCTCAAATTTATTTAGATTTTTACAAAGACATTTGTCAACTTTTCTGTACTACAACCTTCAACCGTTGGCAACGTTGAACGTTGGGCGGTAGGGAATTTGGGGTGTAGAGTAGAGAGGGATGGAAGGGCGGAGCGGTAAACGACCTGTGTATCGCACCCTTCGGTTATAATCAAAGATTATAGAGTTAGAAAGATAGGAAACGCCCTTGTATCTGTGGTACTAAAATCCGACTACGATTTTTGGCCAGTTTCTTACTTGTGACACATAGATGACGCTGAAAACATTATTCAGTACAGAAAACTATTTCAATAGGCGCGAAATTCGAAACACATTTCTCATAAATTTTCATTTAATTGAATACTTTGTCGAGCTTTTAAAAAAATATCCTGATCGACAAAAAAGGAAGGCTCCACTTTTTGATCAGGATGATCTTTTCTTCTGCATATTGCTTTGAATCAAATGAAATACGCTTCTGGATTCTTTATATTTTTATTTGAAATGATTGTGTAAAATCAACTGCAATACAATAATTATGAAATTGAGTACATTTCAAAAATTTGTTCACATATTAGAGAATTATCACAACAATTTCAAGAACATATTGTGAGTGAACTCTCGATAAATCGAACATCGATAAGTCAAACAGTTGTTCTGGCCCCGATTCATACATATCTTACCCAGTGTATTTTAACCTCAATGAGTCTAGAGGGTCTAGTAGATGAGTCGAACTGCTGGAAGGGTCGTCAAGAGAACCACCACCTCTATAAGTCGTTCTTCTGACCACCATTGCCTCTATGAGTGGAACTTTTGGATCTAATGAATGAGACCGAAGAAAAGTCGGTTCGCAAACAAATTATCCAGAACAATATATTTTTACCCCGAAACCTCTATCCATTCGACAACACTGAAAATAAAAAGCAATGAACAAGACAATTACATGATAAGAGTTTCAAAACTTACATTTCTATTCTCTTTGGTAATGAAAAGAATGCACATTCAAGATTATTATTTCTGCAATTAATCACCATGCATTTCGAATGTCGGCCAGTTTTTAACACAAAATTTATAACAGAAAAACACACGAACCAAGATTGTGGAGTGAGCTAGTTGGTACACTTGTAGATTTCGAATTATTTCAGTAGAAAATACGAGAGAAAATACAATCATCATTCAGCAAAAATATTTATTCAAGTATTTCTTTCAAAATTGACAACAGCCTACTAATAATCTCTATATAATCTATGCCAAATGGACCCTAATTAAATATTTTAACCATAGATCGATTACTTTTGAAAAACAGATGTCGCTGACATCACTGTAGTCGCTTCGTTTCCCATCTTTATACTCTATAATCTTTGGTTATAATATGTTGATGCGGGCATGCTTACGCTCATTGCTGTACGCACATGCTCTTGCTCGTATTCTTTCCGAGTTCATTTCGTCTTGTTCCGCCTTCAGCCCGTCAGCACGTTGATATTCACAATTTTAAATTTATCAGTATCAACCCAATTTTTCATCTGCGCAGTACGGTTATGTAAGAAGTTACAGTTCTTTGGTGTTGGGAATCTAGTTATTCGTGCCCTCATCCCATTCGCACTTTGATGAATTTCTGAATTGAAATGTTTATTGTTTTTTCGTGTTCGAGAACGAAGGCATCAATGTGACATGAATGCACATGGAAACCTGGTGAGTGTCAGTTCGTACATTTATTTTCATATTAATGTGTTCATATCATTGACTTGGATATTCATTTTTGTCAATACGAATTTTGCCTGTACATCAGACTTTTGACTGTGGCCACCAACTAATATAATTCCATCATAGATTCATTTCGGAATATGCATACAACTTATTGTACGCACTCGAGTATGCAGTTATGCACCCGTCAAAAGGCATTTTTGAGCTGTGGAAACATCGTTTTTCAAACGAACAGAGTGGTCAGATACCGATGATTTAAATTGAATCGATGAAAGAAATTATGAAAAAGTAATATACATGTCATGGTATTATTCCTTCTTCAAATGGAAACCATATGGTCTATAGATTCTGATATACTTCTGTTTTTATTATATGTATATCGAAAATTTCGAAATATCACTTTTCGGTCAACATGATTTTCAATAAATTCCGCAGAAAATGTGAAGAAAGTTCAAAAATCACTGTTTTAAATTGAATACTGTTAATATTAGAAACACTTCTCGAGTCTGTTCAATAATATAATTTCAACGAATGTGTTTCTGAATCAATTTGACCGCTTAAAATGACGAAATAAGAAGTTATGATCTCCTCCGTTGAAAAGATACGAATCAATATCAAAAACCTCCTTTGATTTTGTTCACTGGGAAATGTTTCTCGAAATTTTTCATATATATATTACACTGATTCGAAAAAATCAAATTAATATTTTGGGAACGCTCATCAATGATTTCTATTTTCGCTGCTGATCGCAGAGAAAACATTCTTTTTCAATAAAAAGTTTTCTGTTTCCTAACCAATAGACGGATTTCACTGTGTGATACCTTTTCGTGTAGAGAATTAGATACTCTTCAAAAAGGTTCCATACGATATTTCTTTGAAACAGCTCATTCAAAAGTAATTCGAACTTTTTCTTCACAAATACCTCATTATTGGTAACGAATCGAATAACTTTCGAACGAGTCGTTTTATCGAAATATTGTAATAGTCATTCGTTTAGAGCAGTGTTTTTCAACCTGTGGGTCGCAACCCCCTAGGGGGTCGCGAAGAAGCATTTGTTGTGGGGTCGCGAGTGGTCTAGACGACCAGGTACTCAATTCATTTAAAAACATCAATAAATTCTTAAAGGATAGATATATCAAGAAATGAAATACTGGTATGTTATTAATACAAATAAATTAATAAAGAAAAAAGATTTCGACTACTAGTTCGTTTTGATGTACTTTAATCCTCGTTTTTGTTCACTGAGAAGTAATGAGGCAATTTATTCCTCTTTCACATTATAATTCATTTCAGATATACCTGGTGGTTCAAAAGTCTGGAAACGGTGATTTTATTCCGCAACATGTGGAAAATCGGAATTCTGATACTGAGGTCTTCGGTACCTAATTACGCCTGAAAAGGCCTTATACGAAATATGAGGCCCAACTTTGAAATTTCGAATGCAAATTTTTTTTTATTGCAGATTCGGATAAAGTGGAAGATTCTTCATCCGAATTGGTTCGAACCGAAAATTTTTTTGTCGATGTTTGGACCCCATGCAGCACTTTTTGTTCAAATATCAAAGTTAGACCTCATTTCTCGCATAAGGCCTCATCGGTCTCATAATCTGATGTACCCAATCGATTCTCCTCGTAAATTTACTTAGTACTAGAATATGAATTTTCGCATCCTGGTCTGAATGAACGCCGCAAATTTTTAAACAAAAAACGCTTTCTGGTTTTAACCAATTCGGATTAAAAACTTTCCGCTAAATCTGAATCTGCAATAAAAAAGATGGGTTTGCGTTTGAAATTTCAAAGTTGGGAAATGAATTAACCTTTTCCAGATTTTTGAAACACCCGGTATGTCAATTTATGTAATCTCACTTATCATTACTTCAATGAAAGACGAGGAACACAATTCAATTTTTCTTGTAAAGCCCGTTTTTCTTTTGCATCCTGCCTTCGAAGACGTTTGAGTCAGAAGGAAAAGCTATTTTCAAAAGGAAAATGTCAAAAATGAATTCCAAGTTAACCAACTTATCTTGTTGTAGAAATAAAGTATTTTGTTAGTTTTTGTGTTTATACTAAAAGTTCAGCGCGAAGTTCCATAAGTCTGGTCAGAATATTGAAAACCACTTTACCCCTGTATGATAAAACAAATTTCGATTGAGGAAACCCATACTCGTATCTTCACAAATGGAAATGATTTGAAACAGTCGAGTCTCCAACGATTTTTCTCGAATTTACAATATACATGGAAAAAATCAGGATTAGAGGGGTCGCGAAATTTTCTGCGATGCTATGGGGAGTCGTGTCATGAAAAACGTTGAAAAACATTGGTTCAGAGTATACACGAGATACACGAAAATGTATCACACAATGAAATCCGTCCATTGGATTGTTAACAATGAATTTTTTATTATATGTATGTCTTTTTATTTTCCCGCTTTTGGTAGGGAAAATGGAAATAATCGATGAGCGACCACTAAATATTAATATTTTCTCAGAGGTCTTTTTTCGATAGCCTGAAGATAGTTAGGGGGGAAGGTTTGTGAATAGAGGAAAAGTCCATTTTTTTAATCAGCCTACTTTTTTGTAATGGGTTTCCGAAAACATATTCGACGTCAGTCTGTGGAGAAAATAACGTTTTGATATACCGGTGGGTTGGAATTTAAAAAAAGCTGAAAATTCGATTTTTGTAAATGGAAACCGTATTTTTTCACACACATATCAATTGTTGTTTGAAAATACATATATCTAAAATGTACCATTCTCGAGATATTCAGAAATAACTGCTTCGAGGATAATGTAATATGATCTGCGTCCACCCTTTCATGAAAATCGCTGACTTCATTCAAAATATTTTTTCATGCTTCCGTTGCTGATATCTCTCAAATATCAGTTCAATGCTCAAAATAAACGACCACTAGTATTTTTACTGCTCATAATGCAAATATTTATCGTAATATGTATCGAAATCTCAAATTTTAATGCAAACCTTATGAAAAAGTCATGAAACTTCTAGAAGTTTAATTCAAATAAATCAGAAAAGAAAATTTAATAGGAAAAATTTTCAAAATTTCGTCCACCCATTCTCAAACATTTTCGCACCTTCTCAATATTTCTTGATTGGTATAATTCCTTATTAATTCTGGGGCACAATTCTGCCTATACATTGCTCAATAAGTTATTGAGTTGGAACAAACCTGAAATACTTTGAATAAAATCATTCTTATGAAAGGGCGAACATAGATCATACTAGAACCCTACATACCGTATTATGCTCGTAGCTAACAGTCATTTCTGAATATCTTGAAAATCTATATCTACAGGGAACCCTTAAAATTATTATATTATTTATATTTATCGCTGTTTTCTTGTACAGAATCCAGCTATTTTGCAAAGCTACGTCTAGCAACCATGAAACAATCGGCCAATACCATTTCTTCCTACGAATTCCTATCCGGTTAGCATTATCACTGAGTATGAGCGCCTAGCGTTGCCATATGGCAACCCACGAAATGCACTGAAAATTTTTCCCACCACTATTTTTTTGTAATTATATCAAGCATGTTATCATGAATTGAAGTTTCAAGATTCATAAAAAAAAATATGACCAAACGAGGGCGCAATTAGAAGATAATTCACCTACACGAACTTAGGCTCCATGTTTTCCACGATTCACAAAGAACTCAAAGTTTCACAACTTCTGGAGGCGGAACCAGTGTTCCCAACTGAATGAAACGAAGATTCCCACTATGACCTCTAATTGTTTCCCTATTTCAAAAAAAATTCCCTTATATTATCACCAACAGATTTTGTCGTAAAGACAAAAAAAGGTTCTTCTCTCGCAAAAAATGAAATTCCCAATATTTAATTATTTAATAACAACACGATTAATCATAAATAATGTATTTAAAAAAAACAATATTTACATTATGAATCATTTAATGGTACAACATAAAACACAAATAACTAATCTACAAAGTATCTAATGTATACTATACATTTTACTGTTGAGAGTCTCAGATGATCCTGGGTAATTTCATACTTTTAAATATTGCTTCCACCACACAAATACTATTAAGTGACAGTTCAGCCAATCTATTTCTCTTTTTTGTTTTAGTATCTGTAATTATTGAAAAAATTATTTCTGTCTCGGCGTTTGAGTATGGTAAAATAATAATAATATTTGCGAGTTTTGATATGTTCGGGAAAACTAGTGTTTCATCGAAACGTTCTTTCTCAGATATTTCGTCCCAAAATTGATCTATTTCCATTCTTTTCAATTTTTCGACCTCTGCATAATTGAAATAATAATAATAATAGATAAATATAATAAATCGACTTTATTGAACCAGTTTAACAATTTATAAAATAATCATACCTGTCCTGTCAATATCGATGATATCTTTGAACTCATTAACCAATTCTCGGAAATTAATTGACTTTCTGGACCTATTGTAACTTGAGGCAACCGGAAGAGCAAGAAAACCCATGATTCTGATTATTTCGCATGGAAATCTTTTTTGCAGGTCTGAGGCTGCTTGAATATAAAAATTCAAACAGTTGGAATAAAATATATTTCTGTCATCAGATGATATCGAACTTAAAATTTCTGAACACTCTGGCCCTAAAAAAATTGCATCTGATGGCAGAAATATTCTTGGATTTTTCAAATTGATTACCCTTAAATCCTCTTTCGCGAGAATTTCTGGACGAATATAATTCCTACGCAGCTGTTTCATGAGCACCATGCATTCGCTGTACAGGGTGATTCACTTATTTTGGTAACACCAATTTTCTCGAAAACGTCCCAATATTTTTTCATTCTGTAAATGGCGTTTTGAACAAGTCAATGTCGACTTGACATGTGCATATAAGTTTGCGGAATAAATAAAGACGCCAGGCGTCGCGGCGCTATCAAAAATTGTTTCTCCAGGGACATACCCTTTTTTATCTTGTAATTCGAAAGATAATTTCATTCTGAATTTTTTTTTAGAATAAAATTTATATCCATTTCTAACCGTCAGCGATCTGCAGTGTGTCTTATGTTCTATTCCATTTACTTTTTTCTGTATTGTGGTAGTATGCCTTTATTTGGAGACATAGATAGAAAATTGGGTTTACCAAGATAAGTGAATCACCCTGTACAGAAGATGAATCAGTGTTTTTCTACTCTTAAAAAGCATGTTAAATGTGTTGAAAAATTTCAGAACATTTTTCATGAAAAAGCAATATCCCTTAATGACAGGGTTTTTCAAATTAGTCAGGATGATTTCCACACTCTTCAGTTGGTCTTCCTGGACTGATATCAGGAAATAGTTTTCCAGCACTCTGCAAACGCAGTCATACCTACTCAGCCATCTAGTTGTTGCTAATTTCAATAGGTATTTTAGATTTTTTTCATTGAAAAACATTTGCATTTCCTGTAACGTCTTGAACATCTTCTCACTTTGAATTTTTCTGCTTTTTGGCTGTCTTCTCTCACTCTACTTTACTTGAAGAACTCATATTTAAGTGTTAGATTTTAAAATACTTTACAAAACGAAAATAAAAAGGTCGGGACGTTCTGGATTCACATTCACAAAAACAGAAAAGTTTGGCTTGGTACGCTTTGTCATGAGGATAGGTAACTGAATATTGAATCCCAAAATTTTTACTTACCTACTTTATTAGGTTGATACCTAAATCAACCCTAAAGAAGATCAACACCAACAGTGGTTAGAGAACGCTTAGGAACGGTAACCTCAATGATAATAATATATGCATGATACATAATATTTCAGGGAATTCTTCGATAATCTCCGAAATTATGTGCATTATCTTATGCATCCTAAATTATTGTTTTTGTCCCTTCCAAGCAATCATATTACAAAGTACTTTTTTATGTTCAACGGGAATGAAGAATACACCTCAATTTTATGTTATAATTTAGTAAATCAGCCTGAATTAGCTTCAAACATTCGATAACTCTCCCGATCTTGGTCAGTGTTATGATAATCAAAGCAAACTATGTATTCAGGAATACAAAAGTGCATGGACGCTAGACGCCAGCAAATTTTTTTCTCAGGAGGAACATAATAAAAATTTTAGGAATCGCAGGCGACATCAGTATCTCAGGGGGGCACGGCCTCCCCGCCCCCCCCCCTGCTGGCGCCCATGCAATAGTGCAATAGACGGCTGTGGGTACTCAATGGGAATTTATATAAAATATTTCTCAAATGAATAATTCAATCGATAGGTACTTCAGTGAGAGATTTTTTTATTATGTCAAAAACCAAGCGCTTTCGGTCTATATGAAGACCATCATCAGGGTTTTTCCGTCCAGGAAACCATCACAAATGCTCGAGAATAAGGGCATTACAGCAATTAACAATTGAGTTTACCTGTTTATGATCCCTTCAATCACGTCTTTCAGCGAAGCTTTGATGTACCTGTTTATGTTCGTCTCTATTTATACTCAATTGTTAATTGCTGTAATGCCCTTATTCTCGAGCATTTGTGATGGTTTCCTGGACGGAAAAACCCTGATGATGGTCTTCATATAGACCGAAAGCACTTGGTTTTTGGCATAATAAAAAAATCTCACACTAAAGTACCTATCGATTGAATTATTTATTATTCTCTGGTGTGTACAACGATCCTTGTTAATTTCTCAAATGGTTGATTCACCAAATAAACAATGAAATTAGGTGCGAGAAATATTTTAAAAAGCGTAAGAATATTCAGCGATTAATATAATGTCCGTATTCCTACATAATATTAAAAGTGCAATCGGTCTTCTGGCAACACGAAAAGTAATTTCATTACAGTTTAGGATCACTTTTTTCCTTCTTCAAGCAAAAATTTGCATAAAAGAAAAATATTTTCCCTTTACTCAACAAAAAAATAAAGTTTTCCGAATCTGTATTGGATTGATGGATAGTAACAACTTGTTTCTTTGCCAGAGTACCGATTACATATTTTATATTCAACCAATTGGAAAAAAATGAATCCAATGCGTATACAACATTTTTAATATGAAAAAAATAGAATGCCAAATTTTGGTAAGTGTGGGAGAAAGCAAAACTCCTCATCCACTTTTACTCGAACTGGAATTCCCTAATTCCCTCTAGACCAGGCACCAAAATGTGTCGAAGGTTGCTATTTTTATTATCCTTGCGGCATACTGCAATAGATAAGAGGCAATTAGAGAAAAGGTTTCGTTATTTGTTAGGGTGGTTGGCAATAAAACATCTGTTCGAATCGTGTTGTTTGTTGGTCACATTCTTGCATTAGAAATTTTCCAACGAATCCTAACTCTTCTATCTACAAATCTGCGCATCTGGGAACTATTTTAAAAACACCCCTAAAGCGATGCCATTGGGCAACCGTAGTTTACCGTAGGCTCTAATGGATTAAATTTGAACAGAGTATAGAGTAATCTCAAAGTTGTTATAATCTTGAAATTTTGATTTATATATGAATTTTTCATTCGAGTTCCAAGACCTTTCTGAGGAAATGAAATTTTATTAAGCTTTTTTAATGAGTTTTATCATATTTCCACAAAATTCATATTTATTCCAATAAAATATAGTGTGTCCCACTGGTAACTTAACATACGCCTACCTTATAAAGGGGCTACCATAAGCAATACGACATGGTCACTTGGGAATGTCTTCTACCTCTCCTTGCCAATATACAGGATGCTTCATTCATTCTCACCAAATTTCATTCTACTTGATTTCTTTTACTATACAGGGTGAGTCTTTGACTTGTACATATATTTTAACGGGACATTCCGAGGTCAGAAGAAACACTATTTGTCTCTACCATTTCTTCCGATTCGGCTCGGTTAGAAAGATACAGGCTGTTGAAAATCCATAAAAAAAATATAATTTTCGAATATATCTCGTGAACGATTTCATCGAATGAAATGATTTTCAGAATATAGGTTCTCATTAATGTGGCAAATCTTTTACGAATACAAAATTTAACTCACATGTTTTATGTCTTTCGTTATGACCAATATATTCCTTCCATTCCATAATTATTGCAGAAATTCTATGATCCCGACCCTTACAAGTGAATTTAATGTCATTAAATGAATATTTGGCTATTTTGGAAAACGAAAGTATTTTTCGTGAAATCGAGTGAAATGCACTTTTCTAGTAATTAATGATTTAAAAAATTTAGATCAGCTAAATTAAAAAAGTTGGCTGAATATAATTCTGTTCAGAAGATTCGCAGAATTAAATTTCTGCTACATTTTCTCGAAGGTGTAGGTGGTAGATCTAATGCTCGGAAAAGTTTTAGTGTCATATTTCCAGGGGTAGCATAGCTCATTATGAAAGTTTAAAATGGCTATATCTTTTTCTCTAGGCTGAATCAGAAAAAATGCTATACGAAAAAATATTTCTTTTGACCTCAAAAATCTATGGTTTGAATATATGTACAAGTCAAAGACTCACCCTGTATATCAGAATTGAGAGGTTTTTGGTGAATTTTCATTCAGCATCAGTTCGATTATGTATATCGAATATCAGAAAAATTAATTTTGACTGTTGATGTGAAATTGACCACCTTATAGACATTCTCTAAATTTCGTTTACATTTATTCCAAATACATTCCTGAGCACTCGTAAAATTATAAAATTTAGAGTTTATGATAGTGAGAAAATCAATTTGTCACTAATCTGCATATTTTCCACACTCAACGTAAGTTCTCAATAAGAAACAGGTGGTTTTCACTTCGAGCATCTTCTGTGAGTAAAAAGTAGGTGTATATTGTCAGCTGTTTGTAAACTTTAATCCATTTTTGTCAAACAATTATTGACCCATTAACCAATTTATTTGTTAGATCTGAGTATTGATTTAGTTTATCAATTTTTATTTCATCTGAGTTATCTTGAATGTCAAGATGTATTATGAAGAAAAAATGGTCAATGAAAAAATATCAAACATGCTGTATTCAATTTATTGTACATAGGTTCATTTCACCATATATTAGTTTGGAACTGCTTGGGTAATCTCAAAGTTTCTATAGTCTTGAAATTTAGATTTTTATATCAATTTTTGTATTCAGCGCCCAGTTCCAGGACCTATTTGAGAAATTAATTAAACTAGTTTAACAGGGTTGACAGGACTAGTGATAATTGAAACACTTTTTTATAACGTTTTGTGGAATATTTCTCCATTCTCATAGCTAAAAATTACATTTAATAAATATAAACTTTCGGTCATAGTCATGATCAAAAAATACGAAAAACAATAAGGCAATGCTTCGAAAATAAACAACATGACGGCACATTCAACATGAAACCAAAACATTTTTTATATATTTGGAGACTCAAACAATAGCCCAACAGATAAATGTCGTCATTTTCTTACAACTGTTAAAATTTAGTGTGTTCAATTTGATGTTATAATATTCATGGAGTTTTTAGACTTTTCAGAGGCGTTTCTCTGAAGAAGACAACATACACTCCATATGATATTGACAACAATCTTGATATATTGATGTTGTAGGTTATAAAAAAGGGTTTCAATCATCACTTGTTCTATCAACCCTGTTGAACTAATTAAATTATTCAGAAGAAGGACGTGAAATGTCTTACTCACTTTCTGAGATAACGAATATGCACTTCTATACTTATATCATATTTTCGCAAAATTCACTTTCATATTTATCCACGAAACAATATCAGCACCCCAAAGGTAAAGTGTGTTAAGTCAAAATATGAAAATTAGACAAAAGAGAGATTTTTCAATTCTATTATTGTTTCAAAGAATTTGCACTGCAATTATTTGGTGACTTTTGGTATACCTTGGGAGTCAAAAATGTGTTCCACTAGCTAGAATTTACTTATGTGAAATCAATATTGTAGATAGTTCGTGTCTGAGAAAATGTGACTTGACACAACTTACCTCTGAGGTGCTGATATATAATCGAATCTGAATAGGAATATCGATGAACTTTATACTAGAATGATATATATCATGGTGGTAATTTGATTGTTGATTGTCCTCGGACTGATTCACAATTTCAGTTGCAAGAAAATGGAAGGATTTCTTTCATTGTCCAAGAATTTAGAAATGTATTCTTGAAATTACTGAGGTATTTCAGAAATTAAATTTTTATGAATGGGTTATTCGTATAATCGTGGAAATTAACTGAAAGCAACTGGTCTTTTCAGGGCTGCACTTAATGAAACTGCCAGGATGATTGCAAACATTCGAAATTCAACCTCAGATGAAAGCGGAAACTGGCCTTCAAGCTGAGGTTAGAATTCAAATTCTCGGTTGACATGTTATGAAACCGGCCCTTTAAAACTGCATGTTTTTTTTTCGAAAAAAAGTAATTGATAGCATGAAAAATAACGACAGGATTCTGAAAAAAAATTGAAAAATACATATTTGAAAAAATTGACTATATAGGTGGTACCGAGTCCGACGGCCTATAAAACGTTTCTGAAGAACTAGACGGACCTATTTGAAATCTGAGAATTGGGATTATGATATTAATATTGAAACAGTCTTCCGGGCTCATTGACCGTGGTCCATTAGGTGTCAGAAATTCAGCGTTCGAGGTAAAATCTTAGACCAAGATGCCTAGCGCAGTTGTAAGCGAAACGTTAGGTGAAATTATTTCTAATGGTCCATGGCCAATAAGCCTGGAAGATTCTTTTATTATCAGTATATCCGGTCGTGAAAGCCTTATTATTGATTATGATATTGTTCGACATTATCTATCGAGCTAAAATATTCTTGAATCTTGACCACTCTCACTTATACAGAGTATAAAAAATGGAGTATTCAATACGGAAAGATTCCTATTAAAATCGTTGCATTCGTTGAAATACTTTTCAAAATATGAACAAAAAAACTGATGAAAAATGAGCGATGGGACTTTTCGGTATTATGTATTTTATTCCTATTCTAAATATCTTATGCACAAATTCATTAAATTTATTTCATATCAACAACGATCTATGGTCATAGAAAATAAACTATTTCAGTAATTCACTAGTGACAGACCTATTTCCTGAAGTTATTTACCGGTGTGAACTTGGGACTTCCCTTGGGATCAAGAGGTTGTTTTTTCAACCCTTAACTTTGAAAAATTTATATCTCGGAAACTATTCTTCGGAACACATACAGATTTTGCATGTGGATTAATCATATCGATACTAATTACCACTGAAAAAATGATCGACTTCCCGTGGAATCAAGGGGTTGTTCTCGGGGATGTTTTTTCAAAACTAAACTTTGAAAAATGTATATCTCGGAAACTATTCTTCGGAACACATACAGATTTCGCATGTGGATTCATTTTATCAATACGAAAACATTAATTTCCGAACAGATTTTAAATCAATCTATTTCTTTCGCATTCATTTCCGCACCACCCATGAGGTAGAATGCTAGGTGCGTTTTTTTACATGGTTTCCCCGTTAGGCATAATCCATGTCAGATTATATTTGTCATCATGAAGGCTAAGTGAAAATGATTTCGAATAATATAATTCATACTGGTGGCAGTGGGAGGATAAATAGGGACAATTCAATATTTTTGGCACATATCAGATATGCTCTTTTTAAATTCATTTGGCGTATCGGATTTGTTCGTCAAACAGGTGATATGGACTTTTCTTTTACAACTTATGCAACTGTAAAAATCCGCTTCGACTTTCCTCGAACAATACAAACATCTATTCTGCATCGGAATAGATTTTTCTAGAAAGAACCTATGAACTGTTTTTCGAAATTCGTTGATGTCAATATATTCATTGAGGGGTTTGCCCAAAATGAATTGTGTGAAATAGTACACATACAATTCACAGTTAAAATTATCATCTTGTTGAAGTACCGTATAATCAATTAGTTTCCATTCAATATTGTCCACTTGCTCATTACAATCGAGAAGCAGTTCGAACTTTTAAATATATTTAAATTTACATTCTCTGTGGATCAATTGGGATCTTTTCAAAGAATCCAGGAATATAAAATTTTTCGATAAAACATCGATGATAATCAGGATGAAATGCCTGTTTTTCTCATATATTGGCAGTGCAATGAGATTTTTCTAATAAATCAACAGATTTTTTTTTGTTTTCACCAGTCTTGAACAATGAAGTTGCTATTTGAACTGAAAACTTCTGAAATTTTTCCTGAATATCAATCAGGCATAGGAAATTACCTATGACGAAGTTAGTCAAATAGTTTTCATAGCGAAGACTGAGAAAATCACTGATTTCTATTCCTGGCACCGGACAACAATTGTCAAAACACGCAACGATATAATTCCTTTCTGAAAAATGACGTGAGTCTGCCAACGATCTGGTAGGTTCTGGTAAAAATTAATATCTTTTACCAATCCATTGGGAAACAATTCTGCTGAATCCTCCACTTTCTATCTTGGATATTTGATAAAAAAAATGATGATATTGTATATTGTCATGACATACCCTGAAAAGACCTTGCAGAACAGAACTTAGATGTGATTTTGGTTCTACATGCTGTAACAGTCTGTCTTAGGAACTCCTGCAAAATTCTTAGATAAATAGGCCTACATAAAATACTTAAAATCTAAACAGAAAATATAACTCTCAAAAGAAACGATGACATGTTATTCAATATTCCGAACATAAGGTGCATATACCAAATGTGTACTGACATGAACCTGGACGCAAGTTGGAAACATTGACACACTTCATATGACTGATCCTTTGACAACTATCGCATACGACTTTAAGTGATGTTAAATCTACCTCAATTCCACGAAACAGACATTTCCGAGACATATCATCAGAAGACTCTATAATCAAATTCTTCAAGCGTTGTCTATACTTGTTGATGTTAATAGCATTGCTCAAACTTTACCTATTGACAATTCTGCTGAAAAAATATATAATAAAGACCCCACAATTGAATGAATCTACTTGTCTATCCTGTTTCTTGACCTCAATTACCCAATAAACTATGACAATGCTACATTTATTAATTTCGTTTTAATAATTTGAAAATTTTAGATATTTATTGAGGTACCTTGATGTTTCATTGCTAGTGCTCCCTATTGGATTCAAAAAAACAAATTTTTTATTTGTAACATCTACAACCGCGAAACAAAAATGATGGAGATTTGGGAGGCCAGTAATATCTGAATAATTCTGAAGAATAGGAAAGGCTAAAAGGTTTTTTCAAATCACAAGTTCATAATTGAAGGATGTTTTTCCCCTTCACCATAAAGACTTGAAACTCCGAAGTTTTATTTAAAATATTCAAACATATATCCAGTACGAAATTCGTCAACCAAGATTTTCCCGAAAATATTTCAAAATCCTCGCTTGTTATTTCTTCAACATTGCAACTGAAAGAATTGAAAAATGAAATATTGTACCTCTTGCCGATGTCCTTATAATAAGCTGAATCGGGAACTAAAGCATTTGGTAGAATTTTTCGATAAAACATCGATGATAATCAGGATGAAATGCCTGTTATTCTCATATATTGTCAGTGCAATGAGATTTTTCTACTAAATCAACAGATTTCTTTTGTCTTCACCAGTCTTGAACAATGAAGTTGCTATTCGAACTGAAAACTTCTGGAATTTTTCCTGAATATCAATCAGGCATAGAAAATTATCTATGACGAAGCTAGTCAAATAGTTTTAATAGCGAAGACTGAGAAAATCACTGATTTCTATTCCTGGCACTGGACAACAATTATTGTGAAAACACGCAACTATTTACTTCCTTTCTGAAAAATGACGTGAGTCTGCCAATGATCTGGTAGGTTCTGGTAAAAATTAATATGTTTTACCAATCCATTGGGAAATAATTCGATCTTCTGCTGAATCCTTCACTTTCTATCTTCGATATTTGATAAAAAAAATGATGATATTGTATATTGTCATGACATACCCTGAAAAGTCCTTGCAGAACAGAACTTAGAGGTGATTTTGGTTCTACATGCTGTAACAGTCTGTCTTAGGAACTCCTGCAAAATTCTTAGATAAATAGGCCTACATAAAATACTTAAAATCTAAACAGAAAATATAACTCTCAAAAGAAACGATGACATGTTATTCAATATTCCGAACATAAGGTGCATATACCAAATGTGTACTGACATGAACCTGGACGCAAGTTGGAAACATTGACACACTTCATATGACTGATCCTTTGACAACTATCGCATACGACTTTAAGTGATGTTAAATCTACCTCAATTCCACGAAACAGACATTTCCGAGACATATCATCAGACGACTCTATAATCAAGTTCTTCAAGCGTTGTCTATACTTGTTGATGTTAATAGCATTGCTCAAACTTTCCCTATTGACAATTCTGCTGAAAAAAATATATAATAAAGACCCCACAATTGAATGAATCTACTTGTCTATCCTGTTTCTTGACTTCAATTACCCAATAAACTATGACAATGCTACATTTATTAATTTCGTTATAATATTCTGAAAATTTTAGATATTTATTGAGGTACCTTGATGTTTCATTGCTAGTACTCCCTATTGGATTCAAAAAAACAAATTTTTTATTTGTAACATCTACAACCGCGAAACAAAAATGATGGAGATTTGGGAGGCCAGTAATATCTGAATAATTCTGAAGAATAGGAAAGGCTAAAAGGTTTTTTCAAATCACAAGTTCATAATTGAAGCATGTTTTTCCCCTTCACCATAAAGACTTGAAACTCCGAAGTTTTATTTAAAATATTCAAACATATATCCAGTACGAAATTCGTCAACCAAGATTTTCCCGAAAATATTTCAAAATCCTCTTGTTATTTCTTTAACATTGCAACTGAAAGAATTGAAAAATGAAATATTGTACCTCTTGCCGATGTCCTTATAATAAGCTGAATCGGGAACTAAACCATTTGGTAGAATTTTTCGATAGAATATCGATGATAATTAGGATGAAATGCCTGTTATTCTCATATATTGGCAGTGCAATGAGATTTTTCTAATAAATCAACAGATTTCTTTTGTCTTCACCAGTCTTGAACAATGAAGTTGCTATTTGAACTGAAAACTTCTGGAATTTTTCCTGAATATCAATCAGGCATAGAAAATTATCTATGACGAAGCTAGTCAAATAGTTTTAATAGCGAAGACTGAGAAAATGACTGATTTCTATTCCTGGCACTGGACAACAATTGTCAAAACACGCAACGATTTACTTCGTTTCTGAAAAATGACGAGAGTCTGCCAACGACCTGGCATGTTCTGGTAAAAATTAATATCTTTTACCAATCCATTGGGAAACAAGTCGATCTTCTGCTGAATCCTCCACTTTCTATCTTCGATATTTAATAACAGAATAGGTTTATTCCGAAGTGTCCCCGGAAGAAAATCGAAATAATAAAATGATAATAATTTTGGGAGCATTTTCTTATGCCAAAATGTTTCGTCTTTCTCCACTCTTATTACTTTCATTCAAATTTTTTATTTGTAACATCTACAACCACTAAACAAAAATGATGGAGGTTTGGGAGGCCAGTAATATCTGAATAATTCTGAAGAATAGAAAAGGCTAAAAGGTTTTTTTCAAATCACAAGTTCATAATTTAAGGATGTTTTTCCTCTTCACCATGAAGAAATATTCTGGTAGCGAGCATGGTTGTAACGACTTGAAACTCCGAAGTTTCATTCAAAATATTCAAACATATATCCATTACGAAATTCGTCAAGCAAGATTTTCCCGATAATATTTCAAAATCCTCGCTTGTTATTTCCTTAACATCGCAACTGAAAGAATTGAAAAATGAAATGTTGTACCTCTTGCCGATGTCCTTATAATAAGATGAATCGGAAACTAAACCATTTGGTAGAATTGTTAGGTCTTTTTCTGATCTCCATTTAACAAAATGTGTAGCTTGGTTTCCCGAAAGATTATGTAACATAATGAAATAAAAATATTTTTTCAATTTTGGGAACATTTCAACCCAGAACATATTATCTCTATGAATTCTTTCCATTTTAATTCCTTTAAAAGTCCATATGACAAAATCACACCAGTCCCTATCTGTGATTTCTAAAATATCTTGTAGTCCAGTAAACGAAGGTCTGAAATCACTTTTTTGCGGAAAGAGCTGCATTTTGGATATAATCATTGTCACGAGAATAGGAACTCATGGTCAAAAATGCAGGTTCCCAAATTCTCAGGAACCTTGGAAAATTCGTGAAAATATGGAAAACAATACGTTTTCTCGGAAACTAGAAGGTTTATCGAAAAAAGTTTCAAACAAAAGTTATAGAGCGGAAAATTTTAGTCAATGTGATGCCTTTTTGCATTCTCGTGGTGTTTATATTGACTAATTAGAGATGGATTTCTGTATTGGCATTCTCAGTTGCTAACTTCATTACGTACGAATTGCCGAAGACGCGGGATGCCATGGAAGCAGGTAGTTTTACCATTCCCATTTTATTACGTTTATGTTTGTAAACGAAAATAACAAGGCTCTTTTATACAGCCGTGGATGAGAAATTCTTATCCCGGACTTATCTCAAATTATTTCGAGTGCAAGAGAATATGTTGAAAGAAATAATCATTTTTGTAGATGCATTTTGTGTTGTGTGCATTGAATTTGGCTATATCTGATTTGACTGTATTTTTTTAACGAAATGCAAACCAGACCTCTTTATTCGATCAGCGTTGATTGAAAATTTTGTAGAGCTTCCTAATCGAATGCTACCCAGAACTACTGTTGATAGTAAAATTAATTTAATTGGGAATATGAAATGAGTGAAACATGTTAGATTTTTCCTCTAAATAGAAGAACGACTCCCTATTGGAACTGTAGTATGAAAAATAGATTCGCTTTTGCAATCATTGTAAAATTTCGTACAACTCGTCGAAAGAAACTCAGAACTTCCATAAGGATGGTCCAGAGATCGATTGTTCCCAACTCGAATAATTCTTGGTTTGACTATTAAATAACAACGGCTAACATTTGACGAACGACTAGTTTTTCGATCGAAATCGATCAAAAAACTTTGATGAACTAACTAAGCAATAATCAGAACTTTTCTGGCTTTCAAAAAGTTCTTCGAAGTTTAATATTCACAAGAGTAAATGAACGAAAATGATTGTTTTTTAGCATACTTGAAAATATTTTGTCCGAACACATTAAGCGCTTTTCTGAAATGTTTCTTTAATTAATATAAATAATATTTCGAACTTTGAACATCTTAATAGCTAATCGAAGATTATTTTTTTCGGATTATTCCCCATTCGTCTTTTGGTTGTGTATGTCCGCAGAATGGAAATCAGTTCGATATCTTATTTAGTCAAAAAATATTGCACTGACGGGCGGATATAGCTTTTTTTCGTGGGAGGGGTAATAATCATTGAGAACGAATAACTAGAGACTGCCGGTTTTTCGAGCTTGAAAGGTATTTGCTTACCACAAATTTAGGAAGTTTTCATTGATAGTACCCTTCGCGAAACAATTAAGATAACAGAAAGAATTCTCAAATTTTTTTTTTCAACAGGCTGTATCTCAGTGAAAAATGGTCGTATAGAAAATAAAAAACGAACTTCTGAAGCTCGAAGAATCTAGTTTCAGAAATTATTGATTAACAATAATTTTTCAGTGGTCATGCAATCATAGGATAGAGCACGAAGAAAAAAATTTGAAAAGTTTTCGAATTTTTATTTTCTTGCTCTACGCTCACGGAGAATTCTTTCTTACTAGACCGATGAAAATGTCGCAAAACCTGTTCATTCAGCTCTAATTTGCTCTTTACGACTTTCGAAATATTCAGTTTTGAGTGTAAAAGGATCCTTTTTCACCCAACTGCCGATATCTCCGGATTAACTGGTCGCCTAGCGAGCCGAAAGGCTTTTTTTTTCTACAGAAAAATTTCTACGAAAATCTGTTTGGTTCAATAAGAACATTTTTTTCACCTTTCACATAATCTTGGAAAAATAGCACACAAATATCATTTTGTTATTTTTTGGTTAATGGACTGTATCATCTTCAATTAGGCAATCCAGATCACGTGACTTTTCAACCGTCAATATGGCGCTTGGTTGGCAAACAGAGCTGATATTTCATTGAAGTCTGCAACAAGCACGTTAATTTTTGTTATCTGTTGAGCATTCTGATATTTCTTGTTAAGTGTTGAATCGAATATTAACTGTTTAAACATGCGAAGTTTATATTTCAAAAAATTTATGCAGGAAAATCCAGCCGTTGGTGAAAGGTAAACAAATTTTTATTGTTATTTTTCTCACTGAACTAGTTTATTTTAACAAAATTTTATTATAGGTATATGATGGATTGATTACTGTAATGCAAGATTGCCTGAAGAAGATGCAAGGACTAAAGTTAGCATTTGGATGATGTAAATTATGTTTAGATCTTTTCGAAGCGATATTTCAGAGAAAAAGTCAGAAACAATTTCAACACTACAAATGAAGGGAAAAAAGAATTTACCTACTGAGTTTTTAAAAAGGCATTCTACTGAAAAATTATTCTTGACTCAATTGTTTGCTGAACTCAAGATTTCAAATGACATCAGCTAAATTGGATGAAAAAGTGCGGAATTGAAAAATAAGAAAGAACTACAATCCAAGAAGAGAACAGAACGATAAACTTATTTTCCAAATGAAACATTTTATTTTCATTCATTCAATATTGTATATGTAAATATTGATATTGTTGCTTACAAATTGTGTAATTTTTTAATTTTCTGCTTTTTAAAGGGTGGAATTGATGTAATATTTTTATAGTTGTGATTCTGAAATAATTGTTTTAGGAAATTCTTGTCTGACAGTATTATTCGTTTGAATACACAGTATGAAATTTATGCTGTTTTTTTTTTTCAATTTTTGATTGAAATGTTTATAATGCAACCAACATTGCTGCTGTTTTAAATAATTCTTGGGTTTTTCAATGAAAACCTCCAAACCATCGATAATTACACTTGTTTTTTTTTAAATGCTTCCTTGAAACATCAGAGAATATTTCATTGAGAATCTGGCTCATCCGGCCAAATCACTAAACCTTTGAATCTCATGTACAAAATATTAATAATTTTTTGAAAATGTGTTGATGCGGTGGTGACAGACACAGTAAAATGATAAGCCACATCTTTAAAATGCGAATGCAATCTTAATTTTACTAATGTGAGTAAAAGTTGATTGCAGGGACTTAAGTGTTGTTGTGGATGTTATCGAAACGTAAGGTTCTATGTCTACAAATATAACTGTTTTGATAAATTCGCCATTTTTTGATAGTCGCAATTGCCACTATATTTCCACTTAATTTTATTGTTTATATTGTCCATCAGTCCCAGTTGATTGGTTTCCAGTTTCTGTTCATAGTCCCCTTTTTTTTTGGAGGCGAAGTTGAGCTGCTCGTTTTCGTCATTTGTAGCTATTGTAAGGTCTGTCTTCTTGAAAGTTCGATAATCATGCAGTGTGAACTGCATGTTTACCGAAAGTTCCTTAATATGTGGGTAATGCACAGATTTTTTAACAGTCGGTATTGGAATAAAACTGAGCATACAGTCCCGATTTGTCCGGCTCCCACAATTGACCATAATACATGATACAGGCATTTTCCTTTCGGAATTGAACTCAGTTTTCACTATTTACCATTCACTGTACGTTTAAGAAACAACTAAACGGGATCAAACACTAAAAAAAACTTTCAAAATCAGAAATTTTCAGGAAGTAAACAAACGTACCACTGCCAACCAAGCGCCATATTGAATTATTTTGACAGGTCGTTGGATTGCCTAATTATTGGGGCAAAGCTTAGGTTATAAAAAAATTTAGCAGCCTGATGTTCCCAAGTCACCCCCAATCGATCGGTTCAGCGGTTTTCTTGGACCCATTGATGGAACATTTGAAAAACTTGAGAGAACAAGGTTTTTTTTTTTCCTTAAACTTGACAAGAACCTTGATCTCTTAATTTTTTCAAAATTTCAATCAATCGTTTAGAGAAAACTGCTGAACCGATCTATCTGCCGATTTATAGAGGACTTCGGGGAACATCAGGCCGTAAAATTTTTTTCAATAACTAAGCTTTTCCGCCAATATTGACGAAGATAAAGTCCATTAAACAAAAAATTGTAAAATGGCATTTTTTTTGCTCTTTTTCCACTTTTATGTGACAGGTGAAAAAAACAGATTTTTGTAGGAAATTTTCTGTAGAAAAAGATATCGCCTTTCTGCTCGCAAGGCGATCAGTAGTTCCGGAGATATCGGCAGTTGAGTGAAAAAAGATCATTTTGCATTCAAAACAGGATATCTCGAAGACAAATCGTTATAAATATCTGGAAGTCATGAAAAGGAAATTAGAGCTGAATCAATAGATTATGTGACATTTGCATCGATCAAGCTCGACATTGTTTTATATTGACACCCCATGTGAATTTTGATGGGACACATTTTAGTAATGTTATATACCTATGTCTTTGGCGTGAATAAAAAATTTGAATTTGAATTTGAAAATTTTTCATGCGCGAAGATAAAAATTTAAAATTATTTTTCGTGCTCTATCCGATGATTGCATGACTTCCGGTACTCAGAAAAATTGTGAACCTATAAATTCTGAAACAAGTATCTTCAGCAGTTAGTTTTTTTATTTTCTATAAGACCATTTTTTCACCTTTTTTTCAGGTTTTCGATACTCATGGGGGGTAATTACCCCTATTACCCCGTAAATCCCCCTTGCACTGACTCTTTTCATTTCAAAATAGAAGTGTCTATAATGAGTCTCTTTAATCATGCGCAAATTTGAAGGTTTCCCTGTTATCAAAATGTCAATTGATGAAATTAAAGTGAGATTATTGACGAAAATGCATTCAAATCTAATATGAAGGACTAGGACCCAAACAAGAATGAAAATCCTGTCGAAGAAAAGGATAAGGTATATAGCACAATAGGTATATCACATTCAATTTAGGTGACGTTGAGTAGCATATTTTCTGTAGTAATGTAGAATGTTAATCTTTCTCCGGTGCTATATGAGTAATGACATTTTCGGTAAATTTAGGAGGAGATTGAATTCCTTCAAATATAAAAATACATTACTTCATCAAGGAGTTAAACAACTCAAACTTCTGTAAAATTAGCGATCTTCTCACATCGGAATCATTATCTGACCTTTTTTTAATCAATCCGTTGAATGCAGAACTTTCAAACTAAACCCGCTCTGTTTAGATCAGGATATTTCTTCTGAATTTTTCCAAAAATTACTATTTTTTTATTACAGTGTTAAGCTTGGTGAAAATTCAAAAAAATTTCATCTCGTACAATGAGCTTCTTGGACTCACTTTTATCTATATTTCAAAAAAAAATTAGATTGAACTTCCGTGATTGTATGAGTTTTGTACATTGTGCATCATATTTCTAAAAAATTCTTGAGGGTGTGCCATCAACAATTTTTCTTTCATTTTATTTATTTTCCAAAATTCCAAATGACACGATATTTCGATGAAATTTTATATTCTTGCATGAAATGCTAACATTTTTATCGGATGTTACCGGGTAGGTAACATCCGATAAAAAAAATCAGGTATAAAATCACAAGAGAAACAAATCTAAGTGCAGTTTTCGGGCAGATTTGAAAGAAAATGCTGCTTAACGAAAGCTGTCTTCATTCTTGAACTCGCATTGCATTGGGTAAGGAGTAAGGGTGCTGGCATTTCGCCCTGCAGTTCATAAACATATACATCATAAATGGGAATAATAAAACCCTCGGTAAAACCACAAGCTCTCTTGGAGCGTCTTCGGCTATCCGAACGTAATGAAGTTAGCAGCTGAGGACGCCATTACATAAATGCACCTCTAATTAGTCAATATTAACATCACGAGAATGCGAAAAGACAGAATGTTTACTAGAATTGTCCGCTCTAAAACTTTTGTTAGAAACTTTTTTCAATAAACCTTCTAGTTTCCGAGAAAACGCAACTTTTTCTACATTTTCACGAATTTTCCAAGGTTCCTGAAAATTTGGGAACCTGCATTTTTGTCCATGAGTTCCTACTCTAGTGACAATCATTATATCAAAAATGCAGCTCTTTCCGCAAAAAAGTGATTTCAGACCTTCGTTTACTGGACTATTGGACCTCATTATAATAAATATGGGATCTCAAAAGATACCCAGTTCTTTTAGCACAATATTTAATTGAACCCCGAGGACATGCGTCATTAGGATGCAAATTTTTACACAAATAGGGACATTTCACCTTAATTAAGCCGTCAGTTGACACTAATCCGTCAGTTGACACTAATCCGTCAGGGGAGCCAACAATGAATTGATAATCTTTATATATTCTCAAACCGGACTTTATACACTTTCTGAGAGTGCGTTCTTCATAATTCGAAATAGCAATATTTTCATTTATTGTTCCATGATTAATTGCATCAGATTTTACAAATGATTTATTATTACTTTCTTTAAAAATATTAATTAAATTTTCATTACTACTACATTTACAAATTCTACCGAAATTGGATGCTGTCACACGAAGCGTCTTTCCTCAAACCATTCATGGGAGTATCTCTGATCTCTAGTACGAATTTCTATTTCTATTAATTCCTGGTCAGATTTTCTGTAATTTTTGTCAAAATATGCACGGCAAATATGTGCATAGTCTGGTGTGTCTTTCAGCCCAAGAGGGTCTGCACCAGTTCTGCAAAATTTACAGAAAAAATCACCACTCAAACTTGTGTCCAAATTATCAATACACTCTAGATGTATCCAACCACTACATTTATCGCACTGCACCCAATCAGCCTGAAATTTTAAGTTCCCCTTCCTGCAGTAAATGCATAAATTCGGATCTATTACTAATTGTTTTGTAACCATCAATGATTGGGATCTTTCCAGAGCGCTTTTGAGTGTTGTTCCAGAAAAATTGTTGTGTAATGATTTTTCTTTTTTCTCTCAGATTTCCTGAGAAGCAAGACCTTGATCTGGTTCCTCTTTATTCGGATATTTACAGCATTTAGTTTTTGGAATTTTGCATGCAGTTTCTTTCAAAATAAATAAAATGTATTTTCTAAGTTTCCTAATAAACCTGCTGCTTTTTGACGCCTTTCTTCATTGGTTATGATGGTTTTCACTATACCGAACCATCTTTCAACCGGTGCATTACTTACGCGTTCTTTATTTTTCAAGAGAAAACCATTCCATGGAGAGACGAACGGCATTCAATGATTCAGAAAATATCTAACAAAATCTAGATGTTTCGTATTTATTTTTATCAAATTTGTCATCAAAATTAAGTTCACAAGTTAATACCATCTTTTTTAAATATTTACCAAAATTTGTTTTTTCGAAGCTGCCACGAGCATGTTCATCAAAATCAATCATAATATCTCCTTTGAGGAGTTCAACATCAAAGACATTAGTTGTAGAACAAGATATTTTAAATAAATCATCAAAAGCTTTTTCGAATGATCCGGTTTTCGTTTCCGAGTTCGTTGTTATGTACAGATTTTCAAGCCAGGCACAAAACAGCTGTAGCTAAATTTTTTTTTTCATGTGACGAACTACTTTGGAATTTTCAAATTAACTATTTACATCTCGGGCCTTAAACTTGAACATGTGCGACAGCATTATGTGCATCTGAATTTGATCAAGGGGAAATTCACTATGATTATAAACATACTCTGTTATGTTGGTGATCTGATTCCCCTTTAAATGGATATTTACAGCATTCAGATTTTGTAATATTGCATGTAGTTTCTCTCGAAATAAGTAAAATGTATTTTCTAAGTTTCCTAATCAACCTGCTGCTTGACGAATTACTTTATTCGCTATGATGGTTTTCACTTTACCGAACCATCTTTCAAACGCTGCATTACTTACGCGCCCTTTAATCTTCAAAAGAACACCACTTCATAGACAGGTGTCATATGAGGTTTAAGAAAATGTTCGACAAAATCTAAATGTTTTCCTTTCATTTTTACCAAATTTTTCACCAAAATTTAGTTCACAAGTTTTTACCATTTGTTTATAATATTGACAAAAATTTGTGTTTTCAAAGTTGCCACGAGCATTTTTATCAATCTCAATATCTCCTCTGAGTATTACAACATCCGAGACATTAGTTGAAAAATAAGAAATTTTTAATAAATTATTTAAAGCTTTCTTGAATGTTTTGGTTTCCGTTTTCCAGTTCGTTATTATGTAGAGATTTTCAAGACAGGCACAAAAAACATCTCAATCACTGATTCTATACGCTGTAGCTAAAATTTCTATCATGTGACTAATTACTGTGCTATTTTTAAAATAACTATTTACATGTCAGGTCGTTCAACTCGGTCTCAGTTGTGTAGCTAAGTTATAATAATAATAATAATAAATAATTGTTTAAAATAGTTACTACTGAATACCTGAATAGTATGTTCTGGTAGTTTATTATTCGAAAAATTACCTATAGTAAGAATGAATTTTTTACATGTTTTGTAAGCACAAACACATGACTCAACTCTAGTTGGGTTCACCCAGAATTTCACAGGATCTGACTTTTTTGGCAATAAGGGTTGGTCCAGATATTGCTTCAGTTCATTTGGGATGGAGCCGGAACTTGGAATTTCTTGGTAATAGAATTCAGGGATACAAGTTTTTCATGTCTACTCCAAATAGAAGACTCAATTTCTTCGGGATTTACCTCCGTATGTTTTCTATCTGGAGAGGATTGGCACTGGCCTCTTCGCCTATGCTTTGTTCGAATTTCCTTACCTATTCGCAATAGGGTATTTGAAACAACTACAAAAGAGGTGAAATGCAACCTTTTGAATCGAGGATCCAAAATAGTGGCTACTGATAAAAAACTATTATTTTCTAATAGACCGAGTTTATAATTTATTTTTTTCAGTAAACCCTCCTTGACGGACATCCCTACAGTCGTTGATGGTGTTGTTTGGGTTGTTACCTGCCGCAGCAAATTAGAAAGGGAAATTGCCAGACTTGAGGTTACGTAACTGTCACCACTGATTTCTTTTATAGCTTCTTTGAATGGACCAAGATGAGCAATCAGATCTTGCATCACATCAAGTTGAGAATTTGGACCATGCCTGGAGTTTTTTCATTTGAAAGACTCTTTGCGGCTGAAATTTTAGCTACTAGAGCAGAGAGCTTCATAAATCGCTCCAGCATATCCAAACATGAATTCCATCTAGTGCTGACAGCTTGTATTAGTCAGCACTTCCCCTTCCTTTTTTCCAGTGGCTTCTTGTTCTTCTTAACTGATCCATTGCATTTACGGATTGTTTAAAAAATGTAACTATGCATTATTTCTCTCAACAGTCCATCAACCACTAGGTTTAAGCAGTGAGCCATGCAAAGAATTCTGTGATCGTCCCCTAAAAATATCCTCAATGCTGCCTCTATATTTGAACCACCATCTGTGGTAATCGATACATTTTCCCGAAAAACAACCAGATTCTGCTGTATTTCCACTTCTGTAATCCAGCGCGCACGGACTAAACGGTAAAAGTGGGGATGAAAAAATATATACGTAATATAGCTGTGACTCCCAAGGGTGGCCAATGAGGGTTTACATTTTTTTGAACTAACCGAAATTTTCTTCATCTGGAATGAAAAAAAAAACTTTGGGGCTGCCCTGTTTAAATTTTCTTATTGCTAAATTCTCATTGTTACTTTTTTCTGTAGATATTCCTGAATTCTTCATTTTACGGTTTCTCCCCTCCGAAAAAAAATATATATATGATTATCGGTGTAATTTTCACAAATTTGAGAAAGTTAAAATATAAAAAATATAATAATAATAAATACTCGTATAAGTCTCTCTTGTCCCTATGCAACGCAAAACGTTGTCAGGTACTACATACGTATGACAACATTTTCCGCTCCCTTCAGGCCAAATCTTACATATGAAATAGCATTCAGGGTTGTCACAGCCAGACGATCAGCGTAGTTTATTTTTAACTAAGCGCATCTGACTGAATACGCGTTCGATATCTGCATTAGAATGACATGAGGGATATTGCAAATTGACCCAATTTTGCGAAAGGGTAGTTATCAGCTGCATCTTCGTATTCTATTACTTCATTCCAGAACCCCTCTGTGGAAGATTAAGAACTCCGTCTGATATTCACAATATTCCTCCACTGAGAAACTAGTTTTTCAATTGTCGTTGCATCTACTTGGAAATCTTCTGCTATTTCTACAATTGAGGGTTTGATCACCTTCAGAGTTTCCTCCACTGAAAATATGGAAAACTTTTTAAGCACTTCAAAATTAAGAGGCAATCTTGCTCGTTATTCCAAAATCAATTTATAGGTGAAATTTAAGCATCGTTGGCATAAATGCCTCACGGCATCTGGCTGGAGATTCCATGTTGATACTTCCCTCTCAAAAGCGTATCCCATGTAGGGTGTAGGGTCTAAATAGCTTTCCGAATTTCCCGTCAAAATATCCACCCTGCCTGTTGGATTGAGGATACGCCTACTTATTGACACTGCCAATTCAGTTAAATCCTTATATAATGTGATCGAATCGACGTTATTGCTTTCGAACAATTTATTAACAACTTGCACTTCTTACAATATAGGTCCTAAGTACAATAGATATAGGTGATTTGCCGGATCATTATACATGTTATATCACATTTCCAACGTATAACAGTGTTCATTACGCCTGGCAACTTCAAATAGCAATTTCAACTCCATCCATTGATCTAGAATTCTAGAATACGTGTAACGGCTGGTTCGATTGATGTCTATCTAGTATTGCATACTTCTGGAATAGTTAATGGATCGTTGGCGCCATTGATGATTCGATAAATATTTTTATAGAAGAGTCTTCTGTTAGAGGAATGGCTGAACCAATTATAGGTTTCTCGTATTGAAAATTTTATATTACGCGGCAGAGTTTCTTCTGAAGCATGAGATAAAGCCAACTGTAGCGAATGACATACGCATCCGACTAACATCAAGTTCTAGTTTCTAGTAGCTTCTTTTAACCCATTAAAGCCCATAATTCCCCCGTGGAGATTTTCATGTGAAATTTGGTATGATGTACCCTGAGGACACAAAAAATGATATTCTTTCATAAAAACAATGATCGAATATTTAGTTGCCACTGGGAAGATTCATGTATAAATTATTCAAATTCAAATAAAACTGAGATATAAGAATAATTTTATTTTTTTCGAAATTATAATACTTTTCATTGTATGGTGTTGAATATTAATATTCATTTTCCATGAGAAATCTTGAAGCACTCATCAGGGTGAAGTGAAACCTCGCATTTTTGGCATAAAAAATGGTACGTCTGCCACAGATTCCACGGCGGCGATACTCATCCTGAATTTTTTGGATGAAATAATCTGTTCGATTTTTTTCTGATTCATTTGAGAGTTGGTCTGGATTCTAGAAAAGATCGAACTCCTGGTGTCATTGGTCATTGTAGAACTGCCAAAGAAATTCAGGATGAAAAAAACACACTGACTCTTGAAATCCGATAGAGGAATATTCTGACCAAGGCGATAATGTATCCAGCCTTGTGTGCTGTAAACATCAACTCTGGAACTTAGTTCTTTCAGCAAATCAACTGAGGTGAATAAATTATCGAATTAGATTCGGGTATTATAAAGGCCGTTGACGCTTGGTGCGTTTAGATCGAGCTCTTTTCTGTGGAAAAGTGCCAGGTCCAGGTTCCTCTGTATGGTTCTAGCCCAGATACTATCTCTATACTATCCCTATGCGTTTTTCTCTTGAATGACCAGTCGTGATCATCATTCAATTTTGAATATCGCTTTTCCATCTGAGAGAGCCATATACAGACAGGAAGATGATCAATATCACCAACTTCTTCTCATCTGTATGTTCACCAAGAGGCTCATCAGGGGAAGATATAACTTCAGGGGTTGATATGCCCTCGTAATTCTCGATAAGTTCATTTATTTCATGGAGAACTAAACCAATGCAATATCTTTCACGTTCATACCCGCCGAAATCTTCATAAACCGAGACATCTAAATATTGCCGAAATTGATGTTGTATGTTCCCGTTGGCAACTTTAGTTGCCATCAAAGTTTGCACGTTTGCAAAAAATGAAACACTCCATGAAAATTCTATTGTGGTACGGAAATATGTTGCTATACTCATATCAAATACAATAGATGCAAAAAATACATATATAATATCATTTATCAATTTGAATAATCACAAACTCTCATTGATGGTCATTATGGTGAATTACTACAGGAGATGACTCTGAATGAAACGCTATATGCACACTTACTGTATGACAATATATGATTGACTTTTGTGCTATATGAAGCAGGAGATATCATTTAAGGAAATCTAAGCAATAAAACACCTGCAACTACGCGCATGCGCACAGTAGGTAGTCGAATGAGTGGTGGCAACTTAAGTTGCCAATGGGCTGTAATGGGTTAATAATGCATGCACTCCGTTGTTAACCCCTGTCACCACTGAAGCATTGTCTGTCCCGATTCCAATTAATTTCTTTTTATCCATTTTCAGTGTTATCAGAAGTTTTATAATTCCATCGACTATAGAATTTGCACTACCATTTTCAATTTCTACTAAGCCTAGAAATGTCGAAATAATCTTTTTAGAGGATCGACTAAAATAGCTTACAATATTCCTAGCTTTTAGCAACTGAAATATCAGTTGATTCATCAAGTAGTAGACTGTATTTTTGCTCTCCTGAATCTATTAAAATTTCTTTCATGAAATGAAGTGCCAGTACATTTTTTATTATGTTCCTACATTTAGTCCGATGTAATTTCAGGTAGCTCCATTTGCTTTCGCCAAATCAGCTTTTGCATAATTCCGACAAATGATCTATAGCCATAATTGCACAATGTTCGCTAATGAACAAAGCTTGTGAGGCTTCTGCCCTTTCGCCCTTTGCGTACTCAGGTCTAAAGTGTTTTGTTCAATGCTCTCATACATTCGAGATCGAAAGAACAAACTTTTGATTTTAGTGCTTGATTCTATGTGTGAAAGTTGTTGCAGTTTTGCCGAATATTCTCTACAAATTTTTATGCTGTCTTTGGAATTGAATCTATTGAATATTTCCTCCAATTGTTGCAGCTTCATCATCAATTGTGGTGTCGGTTTTGACAATCCACCTTCGGATAGCTGGTCAACCCATGAATGAGTGGTTAGCAGGTGGAGATAGCATTTCACATTCATTTTTTAGTTTGTGACAGATAAATCCTGCCAAGTTTTCCAATCCATCATAAGCCAGGTCGCCGAGTTCCTCACCTATACAATCTTGTGATACATCTGATGTTGATGCATCAGCTAACCCAGAAAGCACTTGCCACTCAATAATTCTTCTGCAAATAAGGCAGGAGTGTTATCCTCTTCAGTAATTGTTGCTTCGGAAAATATTTCTTCATTTCTGCTCAAGGTATAAGATCTCAACCTATATTTGAATTCCAGGGGGGTAGGTTGATCATTAATGCCTCTTTTGGCCCTTATAACTCCGAAGAAATTTTTCTGATCCGTCTTGATTCAACCTATTTGTTAAAATATACTTGATGCTATCCGAAATCTTCAGTTCAGCGATCACTTGTCTCAAAGAATTATTTGTGAGAAGAATGCCTTGTTGAAAAGGTAGTACCCCTTTTTTCCCTTCTCTCAAAGTTTTGATATTGTTTGTGGCATTAAATTTAAAATATCGTTTTGGTTATCCAAACATAATCCATGTGTTTTTTTCCTATTCCTGGAATCTTCTTTAGGTACTCTTGCGTTGCAACAATCAAACCAGTCATTGACCTAAAAGCATTTCAAAATTTTAAGAACAAATGTTACACAATTTCTCTTACAAATTCAAAAAATTCAGCACACTTCATCCAAATATTATCACCAAATTTTCCTAGGACTCCACATCTCATAATGGCCATAGAGACAGAATGGGAAAAAAATTTGTAGCAAGATTGACCTTTTGTTTTTCTGCCCAACTCACATTCAGTGATTCTGAAGATATTTTGTGAGCTATGTTTAATTCATTTTCACCAGTTAATGATATTAAATTTTGTACAATATCCTTGCCAATTTCTTTGCCGTCGACGGTGAATCCTCTTGTGAGCTATGTTTAATTCATTTTTACCATTTCAAAATTTTAAGAACAAATGTTACACAATTTCTCTTACAAATTCAAAAAATTCAGCACACTCCATCCAAATATTATCACCAAATTTTCCTAGGACTCCACATCTCATAATGGCCATAGAGACAGAATGGGAAAAAAATTTGTAGCAAGATTGACCTTTTGTTTTTCTGCCCAACTTACATTCAGTGATTCTGAAGATATTTTGTGAGCTATGTTTAATTCATTTTCACCAGTTAATGATACTAAATTTTGCACAATATCCTTGCCAATTTCTTTGCCGTCGACTGTGAATCCTCTTGTGAGCTATGTTTAATTCATTTTTACCAGTTAATGATATTAAATTTTGTACAATCTCCTTGCCAATTTCTTTATCGTCGACTATGAATCCTCGGTCGACAAAATGATTCCTCAACAATTTTATTAGATGGGGTACATCTGCAAAAACATACACTTTTTTCCACTTGCTGGATTGATAAAATATGTGTTTGTCGGAGTTATATTCAATTCTCTGTGCAGTGCTCTATTTCTTCCGCCCAGATCTGACACCATTGCCACAACAGGGAAGCCTGCATTTTCAATAAACTCAATTATTTTAAAAAGTTTCTCCTTTTTCATCTGACAATCATAGTCATAAAATATGGGCTGCTTCCAATGTCCAACATTGCTCAACATTGCTACTTGGACATTGTACGGCTTCAAAGTTGCATCGTTGGTTTTAAAGTTCATATAGACACTCTTAACTTTCATTTCATCAAAGGAGAGGACACATAGTTTTTCCAATCTTGTCAATTCTGTTTTCTTCACAATCATGAATAACTGTAAAAATATATCCATTTTTCACGTGAAACATTTCAATGTAATAGATTCGACTTACCTTCCTGAGTATTCCACGCTCTAGTTTTATTTCGTTACACGAACGTCATAAGGTAGAAACAGCAGGAAGTTGATATCCCTTCTTCAATAGCAGCATGTAGGCTCGTGCACCAGCTGAGTGAATTACAATTCCTTTAGCAATAACTTCCACTGTCCATTTGACTCTCTCGTGGTTTTTCAGTTTTTTCATCTGATTCGAAGTGAAAAGTTCCTGAAATACTTGATTTTCCTTTCTGAGGTTTTCAATCTCCTGTCTCAGCTGCATTATAGTATCGTCTCTGTTGTCACATTTTGTATTGGTTCTGAAAAGAACATATTTTATAAATCTGAAATTTTTATTCATTTTTTGCTATTTTGAGCAATCTTAGCTGACTTCCTTGATTTGTGGAGATGATGATAGTGACACATTATTTTCAGTCACTCGTGTTAACTAATTCTGGACTGGAGTGATCATCAGCATTGGAGTAATCACTACATGTGGATATTCTTATAATTTTTGAACAATTCGATCAGCATAATTTTCATATTTCTCACCTAGTTAACAATGAATCTGATCACTTGAGATCATGATCATATTTTCCACATATTCTTCTGAAAACAGTATATTTTATAAATCTGAAAATTACCCTTCTTGGTTGTTTTGTTGTGATGATGATATGACACATTATTTTCAAAGGTAATCTTTGTAATGAAGTCTCGATCAGATTGATCATCATTGGCGTGATCACTACAAGTTAATATTGTTATAATTTTTAATGATTATATCCTCACACTTTCCAAATAACTCACATAGTTTCCAAAGAATTTGAGGCAAAATCATAAACCATCATTATCATATTTTCTACATATTCTTCTGAAAACAGTATATGTATTTTATAAATCTGAAAATTAGTTTTACTCTTTCCTATCATGAACATTCTTACCCTTCTTGGTTGTTTTGTTGTGATGATGATAATGTCACATTATTTTCAAAGGTAATCTTTGCAATGAAGTCTTGATTAGATTGCTCATCATTGGAGTGATCACTACAAGTTAATATTGTTATAATTTTTAATGATTATATCCTCACATTTTCCAAATCACTCAAAATCATAAACCAATTTTTTACGGATCCTTCTATTAACCTGATTTTGTCCGTTCTTTAATGATTGCTTCGACTTTAAAGAAGGAAGATTCAATGTAGGCACTGCATCTTCTTTCAAAAGACGACGCTTTTTCGATGAAGAACCTGTGAGCTCGAACTCCAAATCTGTCTTCGGAAAATGTGTTTCGAACACATTCTGCTGTTGGAAGAAATAAATTTGTCAAATCTTTTGCAACAATCAACCCAGATTTCTAGGATTTATGGGTTTTTTGGAAATCGAAATAACATGACGTTCTTATCGAACATTTTGCTCTGGTTATCGCTGTTACACAATGCTACTGCACATCTCATATATTTAAAAATTGCTGAAACAAACTCTGTCGGGACTATTTCAGAACACAAAATGAGAAATGAATGTAAAAATACCTCCATATCTCCGGGAAGTTCGCGACAAGAACCCATTTTTTATTATATTATTACTTTATTACTCTTGAAGCAATAAAATCCTTACAAAGGAAAGAAGTTGATTTTGTGCGGTTCGTTTACTCTCCAGCTGACGTCACAGCTAGATGTGCAAGATCATATCTTGTATTCCTTGTATCATGGTGTGCATTCATCTCTGATATGATGTTACATGGTTTGTGAAAGCTGAGGAAAGATGTCGTCGCTCTTGCAGTCTACATCTAATAAATAGCTATAAATTACGTCTCTTAACGTCCGTCTTTTTATTTATTTGATTTGTGTGCTCGTTTATGTAACACATCTGCAAAAAAAACCGTTTCGCACTGTTAGTCCAGTAAACGAAGGTCTGAAATCACTTCTTTGCGGAAAGAGCTGCATTTTGAATATAATGATTGTCACGAGAGTAGGAACTCATGATCAAAAATGCAGGTTCCCAAATTTTCAGGAACCTTAAAAAATTCGTGAAAATATGGAAAAAATTACGTTTTCTCGAAAACTAGAAAAAAGTTTCAAACAAAAGTTGTAGAGCGGAAAATTTTAGTTCACATGATGGCTTTTCGCATTCTCGTGGTGTTTATATTGACTAATTAGAGATGGATTTTTGTATTGGCAGTTGCTAACTTCATTACGTACGAATTGCCGAAGACGCGGCAAGGGATCGGTTGTTTCACCATTCCAATTTTATAACGTTCATGTTTGTAAACGTAAATAACAAGGCTCTTTAATACAGCCGTGGATGAGAAATTCTTATCCTGGACTTCTCTCAAAATATTTTGAGTACAAGAGAATATGTTGGAAGAAATAATCATTTCTGTAGATGCATTTTGTGTTTTGTGTTGTGTGCATTGAATTTGGCTATATCTGATTTACCTGTTTTTTTTAACGAAAGATTGAAGATTGCGAAATGCAAACCGAACCTTGAAATAGGGATTGAATTTTCGTTAAAACTCTCTTTCTTCGATCAGCGTTGATTGAAAATTTTGTATAGCTTCCTACTCGAATGCTACACAGAACTACTATTGAAAGTAAAATTAATTTAATTGGAAATGTGAAATGGGTGAGACATGTTTGATTTTTCCTCTAAATAGAAGAACGACCCCCCATTCGAACTGTGGTATGAAAGTCTGAAACTTAGCATAGCGATTATAGATTCGCTTTTGCAATCATTGTTATATTTCGTACAAGTCGTCGAGAGAAACTCGGAACTTCCATAAGGATGGTCCAAAGATCGATTGTTCAGAACTCGAATAATTATTGGTTTGACCATTAAATAACAACAGCTTACATTTGACGAACGACTAATTTTTCGATCTGAGCAATACTCAGAACTTTTTTGGCTTTCTAAAAGTTCTTCGAAGTGTGATATTCACAAGAGTAAATGATCGAGAAGGATTGTTTTTTGTCATACTTGAAAATATTTCGTCAAAACACATTAATCTCTTTTCTGAAATATTTCTCAAATTAGTATCATTAATATTTCGAACTTTAAACATTATAATAGCTAATCGAAGATTATTTTTTTTGGATTTTTCCCCATTCATCTTTTGGTTGTGTAAGTCCGCAAAATGGAACTCAGTTCGATCTCTTATTAAGTCAACTTTCTTATTTCAAATGGAACACCCTATATATTATGAGTTTTTTGGATAGATCTTCGAATGCTTCATTCATTTCATGTATCATTCTCTATAGCCATCTTAAGTCGTTTTCGAGTTATTCACTGTTTTCTGAAAAAAAAATACAAATTGAGCCTTGTAGAACACTGAAAATTCAATGAAAGCGCAACGCAATATCTCAGATCTGTTTTTTTGAAATGGGTTACCGAAAAGATATTCGACGTCACTCTGTAGAGAAAATAACGTTTCGACATACTAGGAGGTAAAATGAGAGTGTCAAATTGGAATTCAAATGGAAACCGTATTTTTTTCACTCACATATGAATTTGTGGGGTAAAAATAAGTGGAGACTATTCAGGGTTCCCTATATCTAAAATGTACCATTTTCGAGATATTCAGAAATAATGGCTACAAGCTTAATATTATTATAATATGATCCATGTTCGCCCTTTCATGAAAATGTTTGACCTTATTCAGAATATTGTTGTTGATATTGGTCAAAACTCATTTCATTGTTCCAAGAAAACGATCACTAATTTTTCTACTGCTCATAATGAAAATAACGAGTTATTTTTCGAAAAATATGTCATACATATCGAAAGCTTAAATTGTAATGCAAAACTCATAAAACAAGTCATAAAACTTTTATTCAGATATATCAGAATAGAATATTGAATCATAACACATTTTTAAAATCCCGTCCACCTACTACCAAACATTTTTAGCACCTTCTCATTATTTCTTGGTTGGTGGATTTCCCTATTTATTCTGGAACAGAATTCAGCAAATACAGTGCACGATAAATTCTTCAGTTGGAACAAACCTGGATTATTTTGAATAAAGTCATACAGATTCTTATGCAAGGGTGAACATAGATCATAATTGATACCTCACATATTATAATATGCTCGTTGCTAACAGTTATTTCTGAATATCTCGAAAATGCTTCATTTTAGATATAGAGAACCCTTAAGAGACTCTACTTATTTCTTTCTCACAAATTAAAATGTGAGTGAAAAAAATACGGCTTCCATTCGGAAAAATCTTATTTCTGCCTTTTTTGGAATTCAAACTTTGACACTCTAACAGTTTTTCCTGAATATCTCGGAAATGGTACATTTTTGATATAGGGAACCCCGAATAAACTCTACCTATTTTTACTTCACAAATTGATATGTGAGTGGAAAAAGTATGGTTTCCATTTGAAAAAATCGAGATTTTGGCTTTTTTTTGAATTTCAACTTTGACACTCTCATTTTACTTCCCAGTATATCAAAACGTTATTTTCTCTACACAGTTATGTTGAATATCTTGTCAGTCACCCATTTCAAAACAAAGATCTGAGATTGTGTGTTGCGCTTTCATTGAATTCTCAGTGTTCTAAAAGCCCCAATTTGTAAATATTTTCGAAAAACAGCGAATAACTCGAGAACGGCTCTTAATGGCTATAGGGAGTGATACATAAAATTAATGTGGCATTCGAAGATCTATCCGAAAATGTGATAATATACAGGGTGCCCCATTTGAAATGAGGAAGTTGATACCACTTCCGGTGAAAGCGGAAGTCATTGATATTCAAAAATATATCATAAATGAAAGTCTTCCTGGCTTTTATCTTTACACAAAATTTGGAAATGATCGCATAATTATTTCTTCATAAACTTCTAATGGGCACTCCTGGTGGGACACCCTGTATATCACAATAGGTATATCACATTCAATTTAAGTAACGTTGAGTACCATATTTTCTGTAGTAATGTAGAATGTTAATCTTTATCCGGTGCTACAGGAATAATGACTTTTTCGGTAAATTTAGGAGGAGATTGAATTCCTTCAAATATAAAAATAATTTTTTTTTATTCATTACAGTGTTCAGCTTGGTAAAAATTAGAAAAAAATTTCATCTTGTTCAATGAGCTTCTTGGACTCACTTTCATCTATATTTCAACAAAAAAAATTAGATTGAACTTCCGTGATTGTAGAACTTGTATGAGTCTTGTACATTGTGCATCATATTTCTGAAAAATTCTTGAGGGTGTGCCATCAACAATTTTCTTTCATTTTCTTCATTTTCCAAAATTCTAAATGACAGATATTTCGATGAAATTTTATATTCTTGCATGGAATGGTAACATCTGGTTACCTTTTCTCTATTTCAGTATCGTAATTAGTTCATTACAGTACTAAAAGTAGTGCTGTAATGAAACTCATTACAGCATTGTTTTCAGTTATATTTTTCGTTTTGTGATTCGATCCAATCAATTTTCAAATCAAATCTATTCTAATTCCGTAATCTGTCAAATTTCATAACTCACGCCAACTGCCAAGATTCAATACAAAAATCACTAGGATGATTTTTTACTTGAATTTCGAGAGTATTCCACAGAACTTGACTGAAATAGAGAAAATATCGTCTAATACTCGTTGCAGAAGGCAATTCCAACACTGATGCTTTCGAAAACTCGCTCCTTCGTCGCTCGTTTTTGAATTTCGCATTCGTGTTGGAATAGGAGCTCATTCTGCAACTTGTTTCAGAATATACTACGAGGCGTGTCCGTAAAATAAGTTCCACGAATTTTTTTCACATCAAAAAACTGGTTTATTTGCAAAGAATAGTACATTTTTGGAAAGTTCAGCCTTTCTTTTATTTTTCTACATAATCGCCGTTGCGTTGTATGCATTCGAAGCACCCACTTTTTCAAACCAGAGTCATAGAACTCTGCCGCCTGTCCGTGTAGAATAGTTTAAATGTTCAGTTCAGCATTGCCGCTTCGACTTTGGCAATTATTTCGTCGGAAACCGATGGCCGCCCTGTACGGGCTTCGTCGTAGACGTCTGTTCGGCCATTTTTAAAGTCCCTGACCCATCTGCGCACCATCCCAGAGCTCATACACTCTTCTCCATACACTTGACAAAGTTCTTCGTGAATTTCCTTCGCTGATTTCTTCTTAGCGGCCAGAAAACGAATAACAGACCGCAACTCGCAGCTGGCGGGAGACGCAAGAGGAAGCGCCATCGCTGACGGCTGCTGAGCCATGATACTAAAACTATTCGGCAGATATCATCTGTCCATCTAAGAAATAACGTTTGAAAATGAGCGCTATTTCTCAACTAGGTCTCATCGTGACGTCATGCGCGAAAAGGTTCAAAACTCGTTCGTCAAATGATCTTATCTGGGTTGTTGTAGTATCATGCTGCTGAGCCAAGACAAAACGTCGCAGCGAGGCTAGCATGGTGAGGGATTGGAGTAGGGGGACCAAACAACCTGCCTCTGTTGCCAGATCGCGCATACAAACGATCCTAGCGCCAGTGGTAGCCCGTGGAACTAATTTTACGGACACTCCTCGTATTTCAGTTTCTAGTGAAGCCTGGAATTGAATTTTGGGTTTATTAAAGCTGCATAGGAAGTCCAAACTGATGTTAGAATATATTGATTGAACTACTCACGACTTCTCGTCTATATTGTCCTCCATCGGAGCGAAGAAAAAAAATGTGCACTTGTACAAACCAGAAAAATTCCGATAGAAAGACACGGCGGAACTGAGTTACACTAGTTGCGCTTAATTGAATGATGGGTCGGTTATTAAAAGATACCCTAATTAGTGACGACACTAATAAAACTTTTATTAGGCGGTTACTAGTCGAGTCATCCGCATCCGTCACACAAGGTGTTTTAGGTATTCTGTATTTCTGAATGGCGAATGTTACGTATACGTGGGTGTCGCTCAGGATGGCCATTGTCGTGCACACCATTTGGAAATTTTTCGGAATCAACAGTGTAATCGCCAGAAATTGTCGCATACTGCACCCGTAATCTTTTTATAGTGTGTGAGAAACGACACCGAATTGGATAATAATGCGGTGGCGAATTTTGGCGTGAAAATTGGGAGGTTATGTTGCGATCCAATTATGTTACTATCGATCCGGTAAACTCTAGTTTTTCATAATAACATATTGTCGAAATGATAAGTTTTCGATTACCCACTAGTATTCACAATAATTATAGTACTTTACCAATTTAATAAATGTACAACTAATATCTCATTCTTAATGATCCCCATTGCCAATTCTTCCAGCTAGCATTAATCATTTAAACCTAGATTCCGCGAAAAAAAATTTCTGAGCGCAACGAAATTGATTCTCGCGTTACTAGGAACGTTCGTTAAAGTCGATCTTTCGTGTTCGAAGCAGGGAACACAAAGCCGACCGGGCGCTGATTTGAAAACTGTCCCGAACGAAATGGAAAATTAATCACGTGTTTCCTGTTACCATTTTCGCGAGCATTTGATTCGATATAATACCCGTATCTTCTTTTTTCATCTCCCCGTTCGAATCTGATGCTTTTTTCGGCGAATTTAGCAACAATATCTCTCTCGACGTAGTGAATGCTGTAGGTAGCCTCTGATTTCATTGCATCGAGAAAATGGTGATTCTTGAATTTAATCGACAACGGAATTGCGACTAGAGTTACAAGGGCTTCTAGATTACTTTTTTTTTCTAGATGACGTTTTAAGAGTTTCTAGCTAACGAGCATGCACTTTAGTTGGCCAATATAGTTCGGAGTACTATATATCTCTCTGCATTTAATTAAGGATTTATTTTGTAGATCTAATTGAAGACACATCGATCTATCAAATCCGGGGAATAACTGTACATGTGGGCATATTTCGATGTTTTAGCACTACAACTTTTGAACCAGAGGAGATCGACAAAATCTGATACACCATTCTCTATCTCTTTTTCGGAGAAACTGACAAGAGTAGTATTCATTTTTTGGTACCTTCTTTTGTTTTCGAAAATTGGAACAATAGTGATATGGGGAAAAATTTATATCTCCGCCAATACTGATGATAGAGCTCTGAAACTAAAACATTATACAGGCACTTTTTCACGTAGAATCCAGTGGAATGCTCGCTTTTTTGCAGCATTTTTAATTACGAAGCAAGTACCCAACGTTATGTTTTTTTGAATAGGAACACTAGATTTCCGTGCCATTTTCTGAAACCTGAATTTTTTCTGTTTCATAAAATATATAACATCGTATGGTTCGTATCAATAAATCAATATGAGTATAGAAATTGGTTAAGAACCTATATTTTTCTGAGTCTCAATACTTTCTATGGTTTCAATTGTCGATAAGCACAGAAAAACTTAGTATCGTATAATTAATACAATTTCTTTCTAGTAGTCTTTTCATTTTCATGACCTTGTTATCGGAAGCTACATTTTTCTGTGCTCAATCAACAGTCGAAACCATAGAAAGTATTGAAAGTCACATGAAAATAGGTTTTTGACCAATTTCTATACTCATATTGATACAAACCTTACGATGTTATATATTTTTGAAATCAGAAAAAATTAAGCTGTTCATCGATACTGATAGAACGATTACTGAAGGCGTTGTAATAAGGTCAACATGAAATATGTGAAAAGAAGGGACAACAATAATAAACAGTAATTTACTATGGTCGAGTACAACAATTAATTTCCGATATTTATAATGTAAGGCTTCCTCCTATTTATTGAATGTTTCAACAAATTTCTCTATTGGTTTCCTCTGATGAAATCAATAATAATTCATACCGAAAATATGTTCACATAAATGTCGTATTAATGCCTTTTTCATATATAATAAGACCGACTCGTATTTGTATGATTCTATGTCCCATTTTTTTCTATACAGAAACCAATGCTCGACTTCTGAATAATTCGGACAATTTTATTGTTATTCTTCTGAATTAAATTGCTGAGCAATTCGCTCCAATCTATCATATCAACTGATCCGTAGCAGGTTCTTGTTGGGTCCGTTTTCGATCGTCCAAAAAAACCACTTTCCCTTCGTTTATAGCAAGAATGGCCGACTCGAACCGTATATTAGCCAGACTCTCCTATTTTTTCGTTCAATTAGATGCAGGGGATCGAAAAAGGAATGATGCCGGATTAAACGGGGTCTAGTTGAAAAGGTCCGGATTTAAATGAATCAATTCCAGCTCGAGCGCATGCTTGGGATAATGAGCTTATTATCGCCGAATCTGCTACAAGAGGTCGTGCATGGCATGCACTCGAATGGGATTGAACTGAAGATGATTCGATTTAGCTCTCAATCAACGATATGTGATTATTTCATTTATGTACCTTGAGAATGAAGTGTTGATTTATTCCAATTATGATTTGCAATGCTAGAGCTGATCATGAGAACAGTGTAAACACTTCGTGAGGTGTCGACATTTCATGATTCACTCTTTTTATACTTAATATGGATTTGTTTTACATGAATTTAGTGAAGCATCTACTGCTGTAACTGATAGATCATGAAAAGACTCTGTTTTCGATAATAAAATAGTTAGTTCTAAGGACTAACCATCGCGTCAATTTTGGTAAAAAAAAATGAAAGAAAAATGAAGTTGTTGCAGAAAATTTAATAAGAGGTAATTTCTCTTATTAATTAAATGAATTGGTGAAAAAATACAAAAACATGAAAATAAAATAACAATGACAATATTTGAGTAAATTATAAGGCAACTATTTGGATAACATAAGGCTACAACTAAAGTTTTATAGTGTCATTTCGTGAAAATATGGTAGGGAGAATAATTGGTAGATATATTGTGTGGCCAAATCCTTTGAACAAGAACGCTAGATACTGAAACGTTATTACTAACGGCTATATCCAATGGCGTTTCCAACATAAAATTTTTCGCCTCCGGCTCAGCATCATGATGGAGAAAAGCGCGAACCAAACACTCCATTTCCTCCCCTACATAATTACCGTTCATCGTCAAAGAATGGAGGCACGTGTTCTCCAGACGGTCGCAAGTATTTGGATCACTCCCGGCCTCCAGAAGCCTCATAATCACCTCAACTTTCTCTGGCTTCCATTTCACGAAATGCTGGAGTATCGAATCCTGAGTTTTTTCTTGACATTCAGATCCGGATTAAATTCCATGATCGTCTCAAGGCCCTCAACCTGGTGGTGCGTATCTAGCAGCATGTGAAGTGGGGTGTTTCCAAAACTACCTTTCGCATTTATGCAACCTCCATATGTGACCAGAGGTTTCAGTAAATGGAAATGGCCAGAATTAACGGCCAAATGAAGGCTTATGTATTTCATCGAGTTTGGTTCGTTTGGGTCGAATCCATCTTGAAACAACGCTTCAACTTGATCTTTGTTTCCTTGAATTACGGCATCATTCATAAACACCCGGCAAAAGGCGTGCGGAAATGGGTTGGAAGTTCATATGAAGTATTAAGGGCTTGCACAAATTGTCTAAAACCGATATCTTCAGCAACTCTAAATGGTTGAGATTCGCAATAAAACAGTTTCAGCAACTCGCTGTCAGCAAAATTTCCACTTTCATAAATAAAAGGTAGAATTAAATTTCACACCATACCTTTTCAATCTGATTCCTTTCTCTAGAAATTATGGTGTTCGCATCAGGATCAGACGAAATGCTTGCACTGGTTGATGCAGCGTTCATATTGTCAAGATTCTGCTCAATTTCATTATATTCACTATTCACAGTCGGATTTGAATTCGAAAGAATGTTTACTGTCGGGTGTTTTTTTTGTAAATGCCTTTTCAAATTAGACACTGAAGATTTGAAAGAAATCGGTTGCTTACAAATGTCACATTTAGTTAACTCTTTCACCACATCACACATGGTAAAAAAATTCCAAACAGGACTGCTTGTCGGCTCATCGTTAAAAAAAACTGTGGATTGAAACACGCAAACTCAAGGAAGCAGGTATTACTCGACCACTACACAGGACGAAATAGTACACTGAAAAACTACCAAACCAAAGCAAAAATATTTAATTTTTTTTCCATGGCAATTTGCTACATCTGTTTTTAATAGAGGGTTGTAAGACTTTGGAATTTTGGAATTTCAATACTTCTTATCGCGCGCGCCCTTCTTGCCATCCATAAAATGTGGAATAAGGTTTGGGTACCACATTTTTCAGCTGACTATATTTACTGTATTTTATCATTCATTCGAATTCTTCAACTTCAAGAAATGATTCTTGGAAATGGACGAAGATAATATTTATATTTCAAACCAGAAAATTCTCGCAAATCAATCTGTCAGGAAGAATATAATTGATATGTTAACATTCGCTCACATTTTGAATATTTTTGGTAAGGAAATATTTCACTGATAAAATATGATACCATCATAATGCATAACGGTCGATGTCTTTACGAAGAGTACCTAAATCAATAGATTTTTCTAATGATCCCATGAGAGAATAGTATCGAGTTGAAACTGCATAAATGTGTGAATTATCCTAGATTCGACTCTGAAGGGACAACCCGTTGCCCCTCCTTCTTATGCGCCAGTTTTATTTATGTTTGAACAGACTATAGACCATTTCATTCGCGACCCAGGATTTTCCTACCTTGATTGGTGTAGCCACATATTTCATACATCGATTTTCTACTATTTTCGAATAATGTATTTCTCACGCGGAGTTCCATCGCACCCTGCATCCGAACTCTTCTATCAAAAAATCATTTTCCTCGATTTACAAACAATTCGATATTGGTACTTGGTACTTCGCGAAGAACTGTGCAAGATGAACTTTTCGTCGGCCTAATGTGAAAATTGCACAATTCCCAGAACCTTAATTTCACAGGAGAGCGAAAAAACTATTTTACTGTTTTGAAAATAATGTGATTAGTTTGAAAATGCTATTTGGTTGAGAAATATATTGGGGAACTATTATTTTTTCTCATAATAGTTAGACTCTGATGAATAAAGTTAAAGAGTAAATGGTTTTCTATTTCCATATGGATAAAGGATATCGGTCTTCATTAATGGTTCTGCAATAATTGAGGTCTAATTGTAATCACAAAAAAAAACAGGATAGGAGTTCTTCATGGCCGATTTCAATATGAAATCTGGAACTTCATTTGAATCATCTGGTCAAACCAGAAATCAGAAATACAATCGAGTTAGCTGAAAATTCAACAAAAAAAATCATCATTTACTCGAATTTTTCTGCCTATGATATAAACTTGTTTAGTGAGACAAGTCAACCACTACCTGATAATTTACAAAAACAAATTATGATTCTCAGGTAAAAAAGTACCTGATAATCAAGAAGTGTTTTGATTGATCAGCATTATTTCCTTAACTTTACTAGCTGCTAATCTATTTCTCCTTTCAGAAATAAGTAATCCGGTTTTTGAGAACAATCGCTCACAGGGCACCGATGTGGCAACTGTTCCAAAATTTTGTCTAACTTGTTTACTTAAGTATGGATAATAATTATATTCGTGAGTTTTCCACCATTTATGGGATCTTCTTTTGTCTTTAATAGAGGTCCCTCCATATATTTTTTTACTTCAATTATATCACGGGATCTCGAAGTTCTCGTTGGTTTGAATTCCTGAACCTTCTTGTCGAATGATTGAAAAATGTCAAATTTCATCCTTTTCTCATCATTTTGGCTTTCTTCGTGCTCATTATTCGGATTTTCTCCTGAGAGTCGAACATTTTCAGTTCGTTGAATTTCATTAGTTAATGAATTAGTGATTATATTTTTCGCTCTCTCAGCCGCGCCATCGGTATTGAAACCTACGTTTTTATACCTGGGATCCAAAAAAGTGGATACCGGCAATGTTGCACTCCAAATTCTTGAACCGTGAACTGAGGCCATTCTTTATTTCATCTATCAGCATCATTGCTTTCCTCGAATGATGTAAGTCCGATGTGGTCTTTGATATTTTTCTTTGTAAACGTCTTGCAACCCATTTACAATGATGATGACCGATGCATGAGTCACATATTTCTCACCACTCATCAGTTTAGTTCCATTCTCCAATGGGGCGAGGATCTCAACTATTTGTTGAATCTCGCAACAATCTTCATTGGATAATGAAGGCCACTCTTCCTTACCCAAAGAAGCAAGTGACAATCTTATTTCTTCTTTCAATAGATTTACTCTTTCTAGCATGAAGAAAGTTAAGTTCTAACGAGTAGGCACTGCTTGTATCAACTTTTTTGGAATAAGCCCATTTTGTTGTTGAAAATGATCTAATTTGTTTTTCGCCACAGCACTTTTTTCGAAGTGAGAAACAATTATTGTTCTCACTTTATCTAATATTAATGGTTTCACCTTCTTCAAACCATCTTGTGCAATTAAATTGAAGGTGTGAGCCAGGCAGCCTAAATACTTCCATTTCAAGTCTTCTTTAATGGTCTTTGTAATATTGGCAGCATAATCAATAATATTTTTTTTTCTACACCCCACTCGCATACAATTCTTTTCAGTTCTGCTGACAAATTGGAACTTGTATGCCTTCCATTAAAAGAAGATACTTCTTATAGTAAGGATTTAATTTCGAAATTAATGAAATGCTCCGTAACGCCGATGAAACTTTCATTATTCCGGGAAGTTCAGCAATCTGTGGTGATTGTTACAGAGTCGGCTTGATTAATCAATGTTTTCGATTCATTATATACCTCCAGATATTTTGCAGGTATCAAAGTATTCGATAATACTTTCCTATCTGGTATAACGTAGGATGGGTTCAGGGAGGTACAAAATGCACGGAATCCAACGTCTTCTACAATGGAGAAGGGTGAAAAGTTTTTCGTAACTAAACCCAAAAGCTTTTCATCGATGTTGTTTTTTTCTTTAACTTTCTTTTTTTTGGGTATTTTCAGTGTACATTGATAAAAACGTTTTCTTTTAGTATTTTCTGCACTTTCTTGTTGGCTGCTCATACTGGGGCAAATTGGGGCTGCACTTTCTGTTCCTGAAGAGGTAGAGGTACTTGGCTGGCACAACTGCAGCTCATTTGTTGAAGTTCCCGAAGATTGCACTGATTCTCCAACGTCTTGAATTATCCTGGTTGGTGGTGTTAATTTATCGATTTTTATTGTTCGATGTTTCCTCATCATAATATGTTGCTTCTTCGTGGAACATGAATGGGTATATTTCATGACGTTCCTCAAAACTGAGAGAGAAAGAACATCCTATCGACTGTGAAATTTCTGTCAATAACTTAATGGCTACATTTGTTTCGATCTCTCAAGAGGTCATTTTCAGGTCCAATCTGAAGGAAAATTAAAACCACGTTTCTGTCAGTTTTAAGGAGGAAGATGTGTTGGTACGGAATATAAGTACATACTTCAACGGAAAATAAAAATTTGTTTTCTGGAGTTGTGCTTGATTTTGATGCGATATTATTCTAAAGTTATTGTCAGTTAACGAGAACTTTTCAGTAATGGATTATTCCGACTCCTCATATCTCCTACTCCAAGATTCATACATTTCGAATTTTGTGTGAACGTATTTTGTAATGGTGTATTGAATGCGTGAAATTTATCATTTTCATATTGTTGCTGATAAGTGTATTCATGTTCATTTCACAACGACAAATGCTTTTCGTCGTTGATAACTTTCTTCCATCTGAATTCACTATTGGGCTAATATAATATAATATAAAACAAACTCGGATATTTTGTTGGTTACACCATTTATAACTCAAGATTGGATGAAGTTTTTGTTATGAAAGATTTTTTGTTGAATTCTTCTACGTCGGGGTTAACACAAAAAGAATTAAAATTCGATGAAATAAAAAAAAATAGGAAATAATTTTCTTTTTTCCAAATAAGGTAGGTGCCGCTACGGTCAATAGCGTTTTCGTGAGAGTATTAGATTTGATATTAATTCGGTGAACTACATTTTCTAATAATATCAACGCATCTAAGTCCATGTGTTATTACACGTATCTTTCTTCCGAACACTACTTAAAATTTTATGACGAAATATTTTGAACGAATCCTAGATGGCAATTTAAACGTCTTAGCCTTGGAATTCTAAGATCTAAGGTCTTGAGGTCTAAGTGCCTATTCACAAAGGGCAATCTCCCTTATTTTTTCTCACACCCAGGAAAAACTAAAAATGTTGTTCAACGCAAGGTACTACAATGAAGGGATTGTATAATATAAAAAAAATTACCTTTTAAATAAAGAGAATTCTTTAGATGTATGAATAACATAGGTACCTGTTTCAATGCTATTAAATTTTTTGTATATTTTGTACTTTTGTATTTTTTTTGTATTTCCTTTAATACAATATATTTCCTTCTGGAAAAAACCAATGGTTTGTACAAAATTATTCATCTCTAATGCGAAACAAAGTTCGTCAGGTCAGCTAGCTCATCTTATTGCCAATTGCCACAATTAGTCCCACCGAGATCCCTCACGCACTTTAGTTTCTGGGATGGGAAATAATTCTAAATACTTCTTGGCCAACATTGAGAAATAAAATAGCTTTTTCCGTACGACATCGTTTAGCGCAACACATATTGTACAGGACAATTTCATGTCCACTTTCAAAGTATTATACCATGATGGTTTATTATAATATTAAAGTTGCTTTTTTATTCATCGATTGAGGCAGAACGAAGTCTGCAGGGTTAGCTAATTCAAGGTAATATTCACTTTCAGAAGATTTTCAGATTGAAATTTTCTTCACGAACCATACTTATAAAGGAGAAGGGACACAATAACAAAATACTTCGTCGTATTTCCAGGTTCCCTTAAGAATTGAAGGAAGTGTCCGGTCCTATTGAGATCAAACAATTTTATGCCTAGTTATGTATTCGACCATAATATTATTCTGAAAATTTCAATTTTTAACAGTTCTCTTTTTATTTACAGTATGAGCTAACGTTCAAAGCGTTCGTTTTTCGATTTATCATATTCTGTACTATTTCATATTTCGAAGAATAACTATAACTAGACTTTCATCATTACATAACTATTCATCAAGTAATATTCATCACTTATGTAGATGAATTTTGAAATAGCTCGAAATCCCCTTACACTAAGAAAGCAGAAAATGTTCTCGCTAAATCCTGCTAATTCATAGTTATGTTGAAAATGATTCATTTTCATATGAGCTTTCACTGAGAGACTGAGTGTACAAGCCTGAAAAGGTTTCAGAATATCGATAAACTTCAATCTGTATAATTCTTCCCTTCTAGGGGTGCATTCAGATCGTTATATTGAGTAGCTTGATTCATATTTTAAGAGTATATTCTAAAACAAGTTGCAGAATGAGCTCCTATTCCAACACGAATGCATGAGTATTGGAATTGCCTTCTGCAACGAGTATTAGACAATATTTTCTCTGTTTCAGTTGAGTTTTGTGAAATACTCTCGAAATTCAAATAAAAATTCAGATTAGTGACTTTTGTATTATATCTTGGCAATTTGACAGATTACGGAATTCGAATTGATTTGACTTAAAAATTGATAAGATCTAAGGTCAGTACTGACAACCAGGAAACGAAAAATATAACTGAAATCAATGCTGTAATGAGTTTCATTACAGCACTACTTTTAGTACTGTAATGAACTCAACCGATACTGAAATAGAGAAAATATAATTCTCAGGCTGATAGTTTTCCAAGTAAAGAGGCATTATAAGTTTCGAATCTTTTTGGTCTGAATCCGATCTCATTTCAAAGTTCACTCGATTCTTCTGATTAGACGCTGATTTCAAATACTCATAGGAAATGGAGAAAATGAATAAGATGAGTCAACCATCATATTGCAAAAGATGTGGATCTCTCTGAATTCTTCTTGAACTGGAGCCAATATGTTCGAGAAAAAATGCAGGAAGGCTTTTAGATTCCTAAATAATAAGGACTCTTATGAAGGGGGAAGAATTGTTCGCCTAAAAGAATCAAACTCTTCCTCAACTAGAGTTTTATATGAACATTACATCGGAATACAGCTCAAAATCAGCGAAAAATACCTATAAAATTGCAAAAAATCTACGAAATTGAAATGTTGAGTCATTCTTATATGGACTTGATTGAAGATTGAAGGAGAGATCATAAATATCAATATCCGATTTCATTTCTCTAATTCCTTGAAAAACCCAAGTGAGTGAAAGTGGTTGAAATGTCAATCTTCTTCTATAATATTAACAAAATTCAGTTCCAAATTCATCCTGAAACTTAAGCTTAAGGCCTCAAAGTTGCTCAATTCGATTGCGATCTCAAAGAAGAATTATACTAATTGAATGCATGAATTTTATAGAAAAAAATCTTCCTGGATACCTGTGGGGTTTCCAGCTATTCACGATGTATGCTTAATCAGATGCTGAGAAAATTTCTTCGAATTTTGATTTAGTTAGATTATTGTAATTCATATTTGATAGGATTCGAAGTTTTCTGATTCATTCAGAAAATTGAAAATTCAAACCCAATGACAAAAATAATGGTAATATAGTTTTCATCATCAAAAGAATGAAATTATCGAAGTATTCGAACCTTTCGAACGATAGAATATAAGCAATTTCATTCAGAATACAAATATGGTCGAATCACGACTGTTTTCAATAACCAAAAGATAGATCCTTAGCATTGAAACATATCGTTAGTGCCAGTATCTATCTATCGACCGTTTCGATGAATAGGTGAAATATCAAAACCGTACATTAGTTTCACAAGACGGCTAATTTCAAGCCAGAGATATGACAGTTGATTCATTTTGAGATATTATTTTCAAAAACTGAAATATAATAGAAAAAAAATATTGTATTGTTTGTTCTCTGTTATTATTCAAAACAATCAAGTTCGAAAATTGCTTTTCGTAAATTATTTCTTCTCAAATGTTGAATGCAGTTGAAATATATTTTTCGAATATCTGGCATTTTGAAGAATCCTGTTGCTTGGGACACCTTCTTTCATTTCTCTCAACAATCTGAAATTCCTCTGTTTTTTTAAACAGCTCGGAGCTCATCTTCATGTCCAACGTGAGTTTATATGAATTATGTGTAAGTTTGGCCTGTAAAATGAAATTGATTAAATTCTTATACTCTGATTCTGCGTTTCAGAGTATTCACCATCAATCAGAATTCTAGCTTCGATTCTGGATGGACACATTCCTTTAATTTTTATAGTAGCGCTTGTTTTCATTTGACGTACTTTGGTGTTGGAAATATATCCTTAAAAAAATCAAATACGTTATACAAGATTGTGTCACTTCTATTACAACTATATATAATAATATTCTTGCCTTTCTTATCTTTTCTAGTCGAATGACAACAGTAATCCACTTCTTTGTTTCCAGAGTTTCTCGAGACTGTAAATTCTTGGAAATTGGCGAATTGACGACTGGATCGAGTTATCTTTACTTCATGAACATCGGTTAAATGTTATTATTATTATACTATTATTATTCTTATGAATTAGACAGCTAAAATAATACAATAAATGTTGAAACAAAAAGTTTAAAAGCAGTCTATGCATCGAAAATCTTACTACATTCTGATACAAAGGACAAATAATGCAAGACGAAGTCTTTCTTGGTGAAACACCCGGTCTTGCTCTACAGATTTTATATGGTTAATGTTGAAATATATTTTTCACTGAGTACTCGCATTTCTGCTTCTCCCATAATATATCTATATATATATATATATATATATATATATATATATATATATATATATATATTCTTTTGAATAAGGGAGCTAAAATAATACAATAAATGTTGAAACAAAAAGAACCTAAAAAAGTTGAGAATAACTGAAAAAAGAAACATAACAAACGTTCTGATAAGAACGATAATAATCAAAGCAAATTCAACTCAGGCAAGGCAAGGAGTAAATATCTACGTCTCTTATATATGCAATATTCAATAACAGAATGACAGATAGACCGTTAGGTGGATCGAAGTTACAAATTTTCTAATTTCGATATCGGAGATACACGAACGTTGCCGAAAACATTTGCGTTTTACTGTATCCTCTAATGGTGTTAAGGTTAAGTTTTTCATCTGATATGTTTTTTCGCTCTGTCCAGGATGAAATGGACAAAACGTCACTTCTTATACACTGTTTCGACAAAGCTACAAGGAATTTCTAGCTCGGCATTCAAAGCAAACGAATTGACGTTTCTAACAATGAATAGGTATGCGATTATCTCACTATTATTCAACTCGGCAATATGAAAAGGGGAATTGTGTCCACTTCCATCCTGAGCATATAAATTGATCCTGTGTTATTAATTATAATAACGCAAGTATCATTTGTGAGCCTTTAGAAAAATTTAGTTCAAATTATCTAATAAGAATTATGAGAAAGAACATCGTTCCTGTTATGCCAACTTTGCTAGCCCAGGATATATTTGATTTATATTTGAAAATAGAAAATTTTTCATACCATAATTTCTTTTGATGGAATTCATAATATATAAAGCAATTCGATTTATGGTTAGAAATTCAAAAACACATCAAGCACTCAACGTAGTTTGAAATATAGAAATGTTTGAATATTCAGGATGTATATTTTTCTCTCTTATTGGGATTCAAAATTCCTTTTGGTGAATTGAATATAAACAAAAACAGATGGTACCGTTTGTCGTTTGTCGACAAGCTTGATTACGCAGCGCAAAAAACTCGTGAAAATAGGGATAATCACACATGCCGACGCGCAACAGTATTTATTTATTTATTATTTTATGACCTGAATGCGGCATCTTTGAACATGCTGACGCCTGAAAAGAATTTGTATAACTTGATCGCGGCACGCTTGACCGTACCCATATTTATATTTATATTTTTTTTACCACAAATGGATCTTGTGATTATTTTGGTATTAGTATGCGTCTAGTGCGAGGCGTATACCTCGAATGATTATCTTACGAATTATTTCACCTGGCGATCATAATATTTTCATCTTCCGATTTTTTTTTGGCGCCCCTGCGGAGCTTTTGCCCAGAAGTATTATTATTAGTCAAAATGCTTTTGTATGTTCGAAGTAATGATTTCCATTTACTTTCGCAATGCTTTGGTGTAACATACAATATTTTTCTTTTACATATTTCTCAAATTATTAACCACACTCCTTTTTTTACTCCACTTGAGAACTCTTTTTGGTGTTTCTCCACTTCAGAAATGAGCAATATAGTATTTTCTGTAGTCTACATTCCTGCGTCATGGCTCTTCAGCTCCATTCCACTCAGCTGTCCTACTTGATCTCCTAATTGCCCTCTTATAAGAGCCTCATGCTTGACTGTCAAGGTTGAATCATCTGCAATAAAGGGGTAAAATAACATACTTACCACTTAATCTTAAAAAAGCTGTCTAGGACATTATACTTAAGCCTGGTTTACATATTTGTTTAGCATTGATCATAATATTATCACCACATAATCTTGAAAAATATAAATAGCAACTTTTCTATGTAAATTGCTGATTTTGGTGGCCACTCCGCCAAACTTTTGCGATTGTGACTTTGATTATAATTAAAACTAAACAAATTTTTATGAATCCAGCATTTTTTGTAAAACAGAAATAAATGCTGCATTGCTGGAGCATTCAATACAATTAATAGACTCTGAATAAATCCATTATTTTGTATTTCAACTGGTTTTTCTGTGTACACTTACTTTCTAACCTATAGCACGTCCAGCATCGACTTCTACCTCCAGGTCGTTTAATTGAATCTTTATTAACGACGACATAATATTAGTAAAGAATTAGAAAGAATAATAGTCATATATTTAAATAAAGAAAAAAAACGAAATCGAATTGAAAATTAATGAACAAACTGATCAGCTGTTTTTTTGAAATTGTCTACGCATGCTCACCCCGGGTACACGGGCTTCACGAGGTGGGGCATTAGGAGCCAGCTCCTTTCACACTAGAAGTGGTAATTCTAGTTCACCAATGGGATATAGTTCACTAGTTCTCGTTCACGATGGGGAATAGTTCATATGATTAGTTCATCTAGTTCATTCAGTTCACTAGTTCACAATCGTTTACCATTGAACTTTAGTTCATCGGAATGGTATGAACCAGGAGACGTGATTTCATGTCAGGAATTATCGAACGGACTAACAGTGAACTGAAATTGAAGAGTGATTGGTAAGGGTGTTAATTATTCCAATCGATGCTTTTTGAAGAGTTCTGGGATTTGTTTCGATAATGAATTATCGATAGAATGAATAGTTAAAATAGCAAAATTATTATGAAGTTGACATGGACATTTTATATTTCGTCAGAAAAAATTTATTTTTAATTGGTACAAAATTTGGGACAATGAAAATAAAATGACCAACAAATGACATATCAACCCCATTGTTATACCAGTAAAGATATCAAGAAATAATGCTGATTACTTTATATTTGCTCATGAAAAATTAACATTCAATTAAATATTGCTGTTCGAAAACCAAATTAGGGATAATGAGAGAAAAACCATCAGTACAATGAAATTTAATGAACTAAGTAGATGAGAAAATTAACATTGAAATAATAAAATAATAAAGAAAAAATGGTAAATTGAGTGAAATATAAATAGTCACAACTGTTGAAATATTGTGGAATTAATAAAGAACTTTAGTATTATTTTAATATATCTCGAGAAGAACGACCGATAAAGTAGAATGTAATGTATTTAATCAGAGAAAATAATATGATATTTAAATAAGATTTTATTTTTACATGAAGAATCGACAGAACTTGAAATATACAAAGAATAAAAAGGTACAAGGGTAATTACATCTTCAAATTATAAGTTGCTATTTAAAAACAAAATTTGGGAATTTTTTTTATTTCAATTGACCACGCTTCTCAGTGAGGATCTGTCCTGCTTTCGAAAATATCCGTTCACATGGAATTGACGTTGCTGGAATGCACAGACGTTTTTTCATATATTTATATACCGTAGGGTATATATGTCGCCTTTCATACAACCATTCCAAAGGATTTTCATGACGAGTGATAGGAGGCTCACTCAAATAGCGTTCCAGCTCGGTTATAGCAGCAGCCGAATTATTATTTTTTTTTTTTGACCAAAGCGTCATTACTTCTGTCGAAGTTGGAAAAAAACATCGACAATTTCGATTTGGTTTTTTGGGATTCTCCATGTGCTTTTTCTTCTGATTGCTCTTGCTCATCGTCGTTGTCATTATGGGAAATCATGGTACTATGCAGGGCAGTCAGCTTACCACGCAGTGCTGCTACAGCGTTATTAAAATAGCGTTCATCCTTGAATGTAAATTTTTTGAATCTTGGGTCGAGGACTGTGGACTCGGCCAATTGTCCCGAAAACCTTGTAGGACGGCTTTCAATTCGGGTTCCATGTCCGCAGCAGTATAATTGCTTTGGAAATGCTGATAAATTGCATAAACTGATACTATAATTTTAGAGATGGTTACATCTTTTTCCGCACTCATTTCTTTTCTTATATCTCTAAACAATTCTAAAATATCCATAAATTTTTCAATAATTACCCATTCAGCATTTGTGATGTTGTTTATATCTGGCTGCTCTAAGGCCAATGTGGAAATGAGTGCCTCCTCTATTGAAATTGTCCTCTGGATCAATTCGAAAGTAGAATTCCATCTGGTAATCACATCTTGCTTTAATTTTAGTTCTGGCATTCCCATTTGTTTTTGTATTTGTTTTAATTTTCCCATTGCTTTGTTTAAAATATGTGACAATGGACTTAATTTTTTCAATAAACTGGAAATCTCCTTCAAACCGTTTTGCACTAATGAATTTAGAGAATGTGCGATACATCGTTTTGATTTCCAGTTTCCTTTTCTATAGCTGCAAGGATATTGGCGGTATTGTCACTTACTACACCTACAACTTTATGGGCTATCTGAAATTCCTCAAATTTTGATTTTAATATGCCTGCCAAATTTTCAGCGGTATGTTTCTCATTATACGAAGAAAAAATCAAAAATCTTCGGAATGCAACTGCGTTGAAGTACAAGGTTCATCAAGCAAGGTCTCCAGACTCTACGGATCTTTTGATAGGGACAGTTGGATGCAACCTTTGCATGTGCCTATTCAAATTTCCAACAGAACCACCAGATATTGATAGAATGTCACTCTGTTTCTTAGACATGTTACCACAAAAAGTACACACCGCCAATTGTTTCATTTATAATAAACGGAAAATGTTCGGCAAACGGCACACACTAAAATATTATTCAACAGCAACTAGCTCACGAAAAAATGTTCAACTCGCGCAAAATTATATAACAAACTTTTAAAATATTTCTCAAATTGCTCTCGCTCGAACTCCGCAGAAGACTTAATTTGTTCTTCGGTTCTGAGCTCCTTAGGTGTATGCAAAAGGTGGTTCATTATTTTATTCTTTTTGTAAGAAATAGGCAGACAAAGAAAATGTTTCTCTCAATCGGAAAGATCATTAATTTTCAGTCCGAATTTGGGGGTTGAAGTGGCACTTTTGGACCTTAACTCACCGTTTGCTATCACTGTCATCATTGTGGAATAAAAATTTCCGCTGAAGATCTGTGTGGCTAGTTCAACCTTCATTTTCTGAAAAGCATTACGACTGACATGGTTTTCCGTTATCTTCAAAAAAGTACGAGAAAGGTAATTTCTCATATCGATTTCGTACGATTCTTTTATGTCTCTCCAAGAACCATTTTCACCTCCGATTAGAATATCCCTTTTCATAAGAGCATTTCTCACATTCTTGATGAGATGGGAAGAGGCGTAAAGAGCAAAAATTTTTTTTCATTGAAGATAAGGTATGGCTTTTCATGGAACACTCCGAACATACTATAAACCGATGTATTACTTCGATCCTTGACCACAAATTAAAGCCTTAATATTCAATCCCAATTTTTCAATGGTACTGACCAATTGTGGTACAGTACTCTGACCAGGAATACAATAGCATGGGATGCTCCCTTCGTAGATCTTCCACCTTCTTCGGCAAAATCTTGAAATCCCTCAAATACATCTTATCTTTCATCATACTCGACAGATATTTTCAAAGAAATTTCATCCATGATAAAAACACCTTATTTTTTTAAGATGCTCATGATGTCAATTCGGGTTCTGAGTTTTTTCACAAAGGTAGTGTTACAACCTGTTTTGAATCTATAACACGAATCCAGGTTCTCAATGTACTTAAGGACGGCAAATTCAAATGGATTTTCCCCAATAAAAAATTATACAATGCAAGCGATTTTTAAAACATGGATATGCTAATTTTTTTTCCGCTATAGACCAGGGACTGTTAGGTTTATGTCTTCACGCTAGGATGTAAATCTTGCAATGATTTTTTCAATTGAACAGCTTCATGCAAGGTGGATATCTTCGCTTCTAATCTACATATTTTTTGTTGATAGAATCGACATTTGGAATTTTTCCTATTGATTAGAGCCCTGACTTTCTTATTTTCCTCGTGAAGCTTCTTCAACGCCTTTCTCAATTGAGGTTTCTAGCAGAAAGTGGTGCATTTGTCATCTTTTGTTCGAGCATTGAAATTAGATTCGCGCATCTCTGGACTGTGTGTATATATACTTCTTTTCGCTGGCGGATATGTTTGAACTTCAGCAGATCGACAAACCTACAATGAATAAATAATAACGTAAATTGCATGCTTTCGAAACATAGGTTGGAAGGTTTTGTGCAATGTTGCTGCCATTAAAGTTCCCCTTCAATAATTATGATTAACTCGCCATCAAATCGTTATGATCGTCAAAATGTATGGGCATTGCAGTGTTCAATAATCTTTTGCTATAATTCTTGTCAACAAATGCATTATCATCGAAATGATCTGAGCTAATTTAGTCAATTTGTGATGGTCCAAATCTATAAATATGAATAATTTTTAGAATAATATCTCTGGGCATAGTAATTGTTTTCCGTTTAGAAAAATATAAATGAATTTAATATAAATATGGAGCATTTGTGAAATATTACCTAGAAATTCTAAATTCCCACAATGTAATACCCATTTTTGACAACGATCCTATCCTTGACTGGAAATGTGAAGAATGTCGTAGATTTATTATCAGAAATTTTTTCAGAACATCTAATATATGTATCACCTGCAGAAATGAAGTTCTGATATTCGATGAATTCATATTTCATTAATTTGTTCAGGCTTTCGCCGCCATCGAACAATGAATTTCGGCCGTCGTGGAATCCACGACGACGGCCGGAATTCCCGAAGGAACAGATGAGACAACTCATATTTCAATTTACAAAAAAAGTTTTTTCTACAAGAGTGCGCATTTAATCTCGTTTCCGCACACATTTCAAATCCCAAAGAGTCATGTTCACACGCCAATATGCGTGCGAGAAAGGGGTTCATTAGAAAATAAATCATATTCTGTCATCTCTATATGCATCGAATACCCACGATGAGATGAGTATGGTAACAATAAATAGAACTACTTCTTTCATTCAGATCTATTTGAATTAATCAAATCAAATTTGATTTATGTTCAAATGGATCTGATGATGTGTGCGGTTGGAAAACAATGCTTGCTTACTCGTGTAGGAAGCAGGATAGTTCCACTTCAAGCACTTGGGAAAAATCACTATTTTTCACAAGCATTCGAGACCAACCTGCACGCATTTGAAATAGCAAAACTTTACATTCCAACGCAGTGCTATAGCGTGTGAAGATATATCTTCACACGCATTTTTGGCCGGGAATGTTACAGAGGATAGGACATGAACAACAATTAACAGTTTAAATGAAACGTAATAATCTCAACTTTGTTCGAATTCTTTCTATGCCCTGTATTTTTTGGAGTTACTCCTATAGAAGTAATTTCGCCCACAGAAAGAATTTCAGCACATTGATCAATTTGCTCATTTTCATATTCATCACTGCTTTCATTTTCGTTAGGACCTTTAGCTGTTTCCAGTAATTTGGAAATACCCCCAAAATGTCCCTACTTATTATAATATAGGTTGATGATAACTTCTCTTATGTTTGGTTTCTATACTGTGGTACCGGGTAATCTAGTGGGGTGGTCAGCAACACAGGCTTCGGAGAATTTCCTGTTCAAATTGCAGGCACTCAGATGTGGATGATTTTTTGTATCTGATCCTGGTGTGCCGAATACATAAGGATTTTATCATATTATTTCTCTTTTTTATTATTATTCGAATGCACTCACACAAATGAGGGTCCAAAAGCACGGGAACTGTCCGATTCAATTTGCCTCTTATTGTGAAACGAACATATTTTTCAGCCACTTCTTTGCATCTCCATCCTCAACCGTTTCATATTTCTCAAATTTCAGTATACTTATTCTCTACACCTCTCCCGCACGTCGTCTATTGAAAACCTGGATAGACGTTAGCGTCCAATGTTGAAATGCGATTCAATCGTTCTAGTACGCCTTTTCTTTTTTCACTCAAATAGTCGAACATTTTTTTAATGTCGCTCATGGTAGGTAGCATCACGGTTTTGAACGACTCATTTTGAGTTGAGTCTCAGTTCTGTTTACATTTATAGTCTTCTTGGGTGAATATTTTCAGAAAATCTTACTGGTGTGAACTATTTCCAGCATGTTCTTTCTGCATGTTCAAAAGAGCATGGCCATTGAGGAATGCGAAATTTTTATGCAGACTCTCTGCGCTTTCTAATCTCCTTCATTCGAGAATGAACCAAGTGTATCTAGCGTTCTTGACTCATCCTCGCACATTTCGTCGACCTGCTTCTTCTTTTTTCAAACACGTTTATTTTTAAGTACTGGCACCACATCCAATTCTTCTGAAAGGACAGTAGCTTCCGAGATCCAATCTTCAATTGGTTTTTCTCTCATTCCTTGCAAGATCTTCACAAGACCTTTTGCATCAAGGATAATGATCGTGAAATAATAATATTCCCTTTCTGAATTTCCACATGGACCCTATTGATTTCTCGCAGAATATTATCCCAAATTTTTAGGTTCAGGATGAATCTAAAATCCAACACAGCATGAAGCAAATGACCAGCTTCATACTTGGATTCTGCGACTTGTGAGGATTCCTTGATTTCTTCCAGAGCTATCACATCTCCCGGTAAATTATTTACCAAGACAATAACAGCTTGATGTTTAGCCGACCATCTTTTTTGGCTACCTCTTTTCAAATTTGTATTAGTGTTTTTTTCATAATTGTCCATCGTGTGGTGGAACCAACAAAAAATGTATATAGTTTTTGTGCAACACCAAATAAATTTACTGCTTCTGAACATGATGAAGCCGAATGGACACCCACTAGATTCAGAGAGTATGCTAGGCATGAAACAAATACTGCCAGCTCGTTCATAGCTGGAATTCTGGATTGGACTCCTTCATATATGCCAGCCATATTAGATCCGTTGTCGTAGGATTGTCCACGACATTGTTTGACATCTAAATCATCAGCTTGCAATTTATCTAAAATTCGCTATGATATATATTCTCCAGTCTTTCTGTCAACTTCTAGGACTCCGTTCTCTTTAAATATCGTATTACCTGGCTCATTTGTTCTATGTGAGATACATCTGGGGTGCAGTCTAACAGAATAGTGAAATAGTTGGCCTCCTTGATCTCATTGATAATCTTATTCCGAACTTTAGACGCCATCAAATCGATACGATGTTTTTCCTTTTTTCAGGTGGTCTAGATGGCACTTTAGAGTAGGGTCATATTTAGCGAGCAGATTTATCAAATTGCTTTGACTCGGTTGAAGAAAAATTTTCTGTAAAATCCATTTAGGACATGATTGGGACAACCTAAATAAAAGGCTGAGAAGTTCAGAAAATCATCCGGCTACTCTTGACAATTTACTCTTAATGACTCAGGAATCTAACTCGGAGAAATCTGGGAAGGATAAGATCAGAACATTTTAAGATCACTCATTTTGAGTATGAACCGTCGTTGCCGAGCTGTAATTAACGCAAGGGGTGGAAATACCAAGTATTGAATCACTTATCAGCATTTCAGTATTTTGAACATTGTTCATTTCTCTTCTTTCACATATGATTCGGTGACATCCTGAACTTTTCTTCGATTTAATGTGTGTTGTTTCGTTCAAAAGTCAATGTTGAGTTAACTTTCATTAAAATTGAGATTTTCTGACTGTGCGTTAATTTTTTCGCGCAGTGTATATGGAGAGGACGTTTTCCGAAACTATAGTGGATAAATTAATGAAACTACTTGTTAGTGCATCAAAGTACCAAGTATTTAATCTTTTCACATTCAACAAATTGGGAATTTGGCAAAGATGAATACATTGCGTATAGAAAAAAGAATGCCGAATTTTGGTAAATGTGGGCGAAAGCAGAGGTTTCTATTCACTATTTAACCCAATGGACTGGGATTCCTAGATTCTCACCGTCAAGTTCTGGAATATTGCTATTTTTATTACCCTTGCTGGTAATGGTATACATATACACTAACGGCCGTTTTCAATAAACAACCGAAGATAGCCGATAGAGCTCTATCTTCGGTTTTACCGGCCTTCTATCGGTGCTGATATCTATCTATGGTTTGCGTTTCACAATGATGGTTTAACCATATCTTGGTTAAAGCATGGATAGATAGGGACTTCTTCAGTTCTCACCTCAATCCATAGAACTTGATTTATTCATTTCATTTTTGGAATCATTAATCGCATATTTTTGTATTATCACTGTGATTGGATGTCGAATTGGAATGTAATTATTCATATAAATTCTGTTGTTATTTCATTTTTCCTTTTTTTGATGAAAGAATAGGCATAAAGACAACTCATGATCTATGTTTAGAACTCGGAAGTTTTGTTAGTTTAAAATTGGAATTAGGGAATACCAGGGGAACTAAAATAAAGTATTTCATTAAACTGACTTCCCAATCTGATTTGGTTGAAGTAATTGTACTTCAACCCTTCCTTTAGGTTTCACTTGTGAATAAATGATTATTTAAAACAAGTATTGGCTATCAAGGGATCTAGAAAAATAATTAAAAAAATCATAAACGTGATGAGAAATTAAATGATGTTGCATGAATACTTATATGAACTATATCAATTTCAATATTACTAATACTCGTTAACAGTTAAATAATGAAAAATCTTATTTTTAATGCAGAAAATCATTTATTTATATGTAAGTGACTGTCTTCCTGCTGTCTAATATTTGGATGTGAAGAAACGGACTACAAAAAAAAAACAGAGAGAAATGTCATTCAGGCTGAAATTGAGAAACTCTAATTGAAAGCACAATTGCAATCATATTCGTTCGTTATCGTAAGGTTACCCATTATGATCTTGTTCATCTGCATTTCCTCGTGGAACTAAAATAATGGGTGAATAAGCAGATAATCTATCCAGTAAGGACAATAAAAAAATTATAACAATAAATAAAATGAACAAACAGCTTTATTTTCATACAGGTGAAACCTTGTTACATTAAAATTAACAAAAACCCTAAACTAATTAGACAAAAAAATAAAATGACATCCAACTTTGTTCTAGCCGACCATTCAATTATTTTGTACAACTCCATTTATTGCGGTGGCAACGAAACTTACAATAAACGGGCACTAGGATGCCTATTGTACCAAACTAATTGGCAATGGCCTTATTCAGCTTGCTCAATCAAAAGCAAATTCACATCCGTTTAAAAAATGAACTCTATGGAATAATAAACCAAGCTGAGGTTATGACTAAATACAGGAAACCAACTATCTATAAGTGACACTCATTTCTGCATGTACTTCTTTAAAATTGTAACTTTTGGAAATATCTTCAAGTAGCTGTAGCAGTATTTACAAATAGAATATTTTCAAGTTTCAACCCTCATCTTCAATGCTCAAACAGAATATCTTCTCCTCCGAACACCTAATCACCTGAAAAAGTATTTGACTTGAAATTCAACTTATTGTGTATATTTTTTTCAACTAAATTATTATCTTTCAGTTTGTTATTACATAAAAATAATAAATACATGATATGAGATTCCGTTGAATATTTGTTCAGCTCTACTGCTGGATATCCATTATCACACAATAAGCAGCAATTTCCGAGTCTGTCTTGTTGTTCACAATATCCTGAAATCATTATACAATGGATACTTGTTGGTACAGTCAGGAATAGTTTATAAATTTCACCTTCCAAATCTGAATGATTAAACATTGCTGTATCATGAATTCATCCTGGTCACCAAGTCGAAACATTCAGAAGCATAAGTTAACACAATCTGAACATACGAAGATGATATGCTTTTTATATTTCTTGAATCTCCCAATGTGAAATGTCATATTTTCACTATTTCTGAAAATAAAAGTTCGTTAAAGCCTAAATACATGTTATTCTATTTTCAGAGTGAATACTTACTCGTTGACCGTATCAATATACGAGTTACACCATTATGTAGCCTGTAAGCCTATAAATATCACAAATTTTGTGAAATTCTTGTTGGTAGAACCTTTCTATTGAAACGTATTGCACGCACAATTCCGCTACAGCTTTTTTTCCGTGATTCCTGAAAACTAAGAACGTGGATATTTCTAAACTGAATAGGTTCAAATAGTCTTACCTCGGAGATTTTACTTTCGAATATAAATGAAAACGTCATTCAACACACTCTTGTTCAATAAGAATTTACATGTGAACTCCTAATCATTCAAGTATTTTATGGACTTTTCGCGTAATCGTTTCTTTCCATTCCTCAACTTCATCCAATCATTTTATTGCAATAATTCTATATCGCGATTAAAGTACTTCATTAATACAATTCAATTTCGCTCAGGTATCCCAGAAAACAGCAATAAAATGTATTTTAACAAAAATTCCCAATACTTATCCATAGTTCTTACTGCCCGAATTCCACCAGTAAACAAATAACGCTACCGAAGATTCTTTCAACTATCTTTGGTTAAGTTTAAAGTTCTTTGGAACGCCGGTAGGCTCATTTAGTTCAGGGGTTCGTATCTCTGTAGGTCTATCTGACCTCTGTCCGAAACCAACGATACACCTTACCGATCGGTAGAAATCGCCGTAGGCGGATAGAATATTGGAACAGAAGTACAAGTACAGTATGGAAGTACAAGTACAAATGGATCGATTTCTCTAACGCTGGTAGACAAATATCGGCTATCGGCTATCTTCGGTTGTTTATTGAAAACGGCCGTAAAGCAGCTTGTTATTTTGGTTGGGTTAGCCATAAAACATTTGTTCGGTTCGAATCGTGTTGCTAATCACATTCTTGGAATATTGTGAATTCACCAACGTTAAATATACAGGGTGTTTGTTCTCAGACGAGCCAATCCGTATATTTCTCATTCCATAGTGATTTGAAAAATTTCCCGACACCCGAAACACGTCGAATTACTTTTTTTCTGGGGTATATCTTTTGAAGTTTGAACGCGCAACCCCTTCAGAAGTCTTTCTTCGACCCCTCAAAATTGAAAAGGGAAAAGAGTTTGAGTGACACTCCATTTTGAAGATCCTGGAAGCCTCCCTACAACGGTGCATAAAACACGAACCATTATTGCCAAAGCTCAAGAGAGCAACCTTGAATATTTTGGTTATTTTCACAATGTATAATCCCATTTATACTGACACCTTTCTACAAACTTGAAAAATCTTAAAAATGTTTTATAATGCTAAACAAAAATAGATCTGCGTTTTTAAATCGAATGTTCGAATTCTCCTTCATCAAATTCCATAAAATGATCTTGACTGAAAACCTTGTTTCAGAATATTTGGAGTTATTTGACGACACACATTTACAATTTGTTGGCGTAGTTCGTCCAAATTTTCAGGTTGTGCCACAAAAATTTTGAGTTAAGAATTTGTTATTTGGCGAAAATTGTTCATCAAGATTACGCCTTTCATACACCATTCCAAGGAGACCTCCAAGACTTTTAAACTGAAGTATCACTTGACTCTCCCCTTTTTAATTTCGAGGGGTTGCAGGCTGAAGAGCCTCGTTCAAGCCTCAAATAAACGTCAGAAGATATCTCCTGCACAGCTGTACAAAACGATTCGACATGTTTCAGAAAAAATTTTCCAGCACTATGGGATGAGAAATATACTCAAATTTCGTCGAAGAACAAACTTCCATTTGTAACTCAATATATTCTATTGATTCTCAATTAATGACTCCCCATTATAACATAAAATTGATTTAAAAAAAATTTGAAGGTGTTTCTGTTTGTTTTCTCTTTGTACTCACAAAAATATAATGAAAATTCTGATTCTTTAGAGTGCTTGATCATTGATCGGCGTGAATCGAAAAAGGAGTAATTGTAATTTCAGTAATTTCAGAAAAATCAGGGCTTTATACCACATCCCAAGTCACTTCGAGGAATCCTGAAGGATTTCCAAAAAATTTCCGAAAGGATTTGTAAAAAATTTTCAGGAAAACGCAATAAGAAAAAGCTTTCAGTACCGTGTTACGAGTTATGTTATGATTAATTAAAAAATGACAATTTATCTCTCAATAATATGATGCCCCATCTTTTTCTAACATGTAACACTCTGTATATTTTATGGTGAACTCCTAATTTGACTTCCAGTAATTCAGTAGAACACTCTCATGACATTAATGAATACCAATTACAATTAATACCGCTCGTAAATTAATTTAATATGTAATATTAATATTTTTCCTTACCTGTTGTACTTAAAAAAAACACTTGTATTCACTTTTGAAGTTCGAGTCTTTTATCTCAATTTCAACAGCAATTAATTTTGTAACACTGATTACACGTTCACACAAACAACAAGTAAAACTTACAAAGAGCTATCTACTTGTCACTCGAATGAAATCGCAATTATTGCCAACGCCCTTAGTTCCAGATGTGAAAGGGATGAGTCGGTAATTCCCCAGGCAAAGAAATTACTATGGCTCTATGCTCGCGTTGCGATAGACGTATCCGATGTTTCAACCTATTTCACCCGAGTGTGGCAGTCATTTGAAGATGACTGAATATTGATAAAATAATAATGATAATAAAAATAATGTATGCAGTTAATTGATTCCTCATTGATTTTAAAGATTTTTGGCATAGTGATGGTTTATAATGTTTTAATTCTACTGTTACGATTTTAGCACTAGGAAATAATTTTTTGCATCCATATATATCATATTCAGCTACTCTCGAGCAATATAAGCATCTTTCATGCATTGGAGAAGATTTTTCTAGGAAGAACCGTTGAATGGTTCTTCGAAATTCGTTTATATCTACATTTTTCATTTTTGTTCAATGTTTCTTCCGAAATGTATTTCTGGAAATAATAAATGACCAACATTCGGCAGTTTGAATTATCCTCTTGATAAATTATAGGTTCATATACAATTTTCCACGATCTACAATAACTCTCTTTCTGATTCTTTCTAAGTATCTTTGAATCTTCGGAAATACTTAAGCTTTTTCACTCCTCCTTGGATTTCTGTTCTCTTCAAGGAATCCATGAACAAGAACTTTTTTGCTTTGACATCGAGGATTATGAGAATGAAGTGACTATTATTTTCATTGATGGAAAGTCCCACAAAATCTTTTTCAAAATTCAATTTATTATTCTCATTCGTATCATTCGAGAACAAATTGCTTGCTTACTGAACTGACAGTTTTTGAAATTCATTCTGTGAATCTATGAGGCATAAATAAGTATCCATCACGAAACTTGTCAAATAATTTCCATTGTTGAGGCTAAGAAAATCACTGATCTCTATTTCTCGAACAGGACATAATACATTTTCGAAAAATGCAACAATATAGTTGCGTTCGGATGCTCTCCTTCGTGTAATTTCTGTTTGCCACTGATCAGGTATATTTTTGTAAAAGTTTGAATCTTTTACTAGGCCGTTCGGATAAAATCTAAGTCTTTGACGGTCCTTCATTTTCTGTCAGTCGAAGTGTCTAAATAAATTTTTTTCTCCTTGAATAACGCATGGCAGAAATTGAAAATAATAGGATTTCAATTTAGGAAGCATATTTTCCTCCCAAAACGTTGTATTCATGTCTACTCTTACTATATCCACTCCTTTGAATGTGAATATAATTAAATCACACCAATGCCTATCGCAAATATTCAGCAACCTCTGGATTTGATAATAATATTCACTATTATATTTAACTTTACGAAACTCATCTAGGCATTTCAATTTGATTTCATTAGGATCCTGATTTCTTATATTAAATCGACATTTTATTTCTATGATCCCATCAGGAGAAACCAAACACCCTGATGACGGCAGGCGAATGCTTGCCTAGATAATGGAAATAGCCCAAATAACGTCCCAACAAATATTCTATTATCAAGAATATCTCGTTCACAATTCACATTTGACATTGGTTATTGTGTAATATTTTTCCCCAGCCAGCTTTTCTTCATTCTCCACACCATAATTTACGGCTGGACAGTTCAGAATAATTGAATTTTGAATTTGCTTTATTTTTTTTATTTGGAAGATGTCCTACATTTACAAATTCTGTAGAAATGTGACGAAGTAATTCTTCTTTCTCTTTCTTTCTACCCACCAAAATTTCGCTGGGAAAATAGATTGATTCAATTTCCTCCATACATTTCGTGTATAGACATGCGCCACGTTCTTTCCCACGTAGTTTTTGAACGTTCGTTTTCTCAACCGCGATCTCATCATGACCATTCTGGCTACTTTCATCTTTTATACAAGTAGTTTTTTTTCTATATCTAATTTTTTCAAATAATTTCCGCTGAAGTGTGAAGTATGCCTTTTCGGCTTTCTCGACCCAGATGAAAAAAATATTCAGCATCCTTTGGCTGGATACAAATCTGTCCTAAAGATTCATGAATTCGAATTTCTGCTACATTTTTTCGAATGTTTGAGCAGAAATCTAAATCTAGAAAAAAACTTGATGGCACGTTTTCAGGGGCGGCATTGCTCATTATAAAAGTTGCAAGTGATGGTACCGGTCCATGAATCTTGTGAAATTCAGCCCAAAATCATAACTAAAGCACATGAAAAAATATTTCTATGGCTGCTTTTGAAGGCAATTTCCGCAATTCAGGTTTGGGAAAAATGTCATGAGATGAATTGTTTGGTATCATGGAATATGCCTATAGGCATATAGGAAACCATGTAAAAAAAACGAGCCGTGCATTCTACCTGCCTCCCTTTTTTGTGTGCTCAATCAATTCATCATGCCAAATATGGTTATGCTCCGGCTAACGGAAACTGTTTTATCGAATTTTGAAAAATAAGGTATATATTTTGGGAAGTGCATCGTCAAACACCGACTGTCTGAAATAAAGAATAAGTGCATCATACTGTTCAAGCACCCTGTTCACAACCTGTTCTGATCACAATCACCTTGTTTTCTTTCCGATAATCTCAGAATGTTATGAAGTTTTAACTCGCAAAACTCTTGAAATTTTTCAAAGACATTTATCCTCTTTGAACTATGTGCAAAATGAGAATAAATGTCTCTCACTAATTTTTTCTCTTCCTTCGGAAGTTTTTGACATGCGTGTGACAAACACCAATTGAATGAATGTGCTGAGCAACCAATTACTACTATGTATATGAGAATATTGTCTTTTAAAAAAATCTGAACACCATTCAATTGCCTCATCATAGTAGCACAATTATCTTCAGCAAATTCTGCAATAAAATTCAAATCGACACCTATGGACTACAAATAATTTGTCAATGCTTCGTGAATTGTAGATACACTCTTTTATTTTCCTCAGACTAGTACCTCACTAAAATTGCCAAACACTTTTTTGGTCAAATGTCCGTTGTTTCATTAATGATGATGGAAAAAAATTTCACTTCAGAAACAATTTTTCTCATCCAATGGTTTCGTTTATGATTTGCGGAGAGTCCACACAAATCTATTCCATCAACAGGGGCAAATGTTCCATTATTTTGAATGATAAATCGTGCTAGCAATAAAAACTACCAATTTGAGATCTGCAGATTTTGTTTCCTCACTCCATTTATTAGTACTTTTTCGCAGTGCTGTATCGATAACAATCAATTTTTTTAATTGTCATATTCCTTTTAAAAAGATTATTTTCTTCATGCCTCTTCAAATGAGTCTTGCTACCTTTAATATCTTTACTGCACACTTTGGCAATATGCAGCAGACTCCTTCGATTGCGTACACCATTTAAGTTCTGCTTCCCATCTTGAGGTATACATCTGCTTGTGCGAATATTTTTTCCTCTTCTCAGAATTCACAAGTCGCTTCTGCTCACCAGCTAATATGAGGCTCTTCCATGTTAGAAGACATTCCACTTGTGGATGGCTTTGATACATTTTCTTATGACAGCTGTTCTGTCTTCTTTCTTCATGGACAGCTTTATGAATGATTGAACATAATTCATTCTCTTTGAAATCAGGATTCACCCGGAGGCATTGAGGGGAATCACTTGAGGATTTTTCACAGGACGGACAACACCACTCGTTGATGCAAAAATCCTAACGCATTTTGTTGTATTCCTCTAAAGAAACTTCGACACACTTAATGTGGAAATTATTTTCGCATAACTTGCAAGAAATTGGATCGCTAATACCACTTATTCTCGTCATGACGACTCAACATGGAGTGATGATGAAAAGATTAAACGAAAATGTAATTATTGTTGATGACGACTTTGATGAGTTGATGTTAGTGCTAAATGGAATTCCAAGAACAATTGATGAAAGGGCAAACTATTTTGAATCTTTCGATAAGCCTACATTTCATAGAAGATTCCTGTGAAAAGATTATATTGCGAGAAGAGCAAGACATTATATAAAAATGCTAGAAAGGAGAGAATTTAATGAAATTCAGCTCAAATTATCTGAAATTGGAAGAGATGGTGCTGTAGATGGAACATATGTAAAAATTCAATCTCCTAGAGGTGAAAATGCCGAAATTTTCTGAAATAGGAAGGGCTATTTTTCTATCAATGCCCAGATAGTCTGTAGCGCTGATCTAAAAATTTTGAATCTGGTAGCTCGATAGTCAGGTGCTACTCACGACTGCACAATATTCAATAATTCGAGACTGATGTCAAGATTTGAGGGGAAATGCTTTCCGAACAGTTTTATACTCGGCGACTCTGGATATTGTCTGAAACCATATCTATTAACACCGATTTTAAATCCAACAACTGAAGGGGGAAAAAAGATACAATTCAAGTCACATAAAAACCAGAAATTGTGTTGAGAGAACAATTGGTGTTTGGAAGAGGCGATATCCCATTTTGGCTTATGGATGTCTCCTCAAATTAGAGACAGTTTTCGAGGTGATGATTGCAACAGCTGTTTTACATAATATATGCAGAAGTTTTAATACTGAGGATCCCCCTGAACCTGTGGATTTATAATCTCTTGCCCGATAACTTGATAAACACAAGTTCTCAGCATAACAGCAAACGACCACAATAATAGAACCATAGGAGCACATATGCGAAATTCAATTATACAAACTTATGTTTTGAATATTTCGAATAGTGATATTTATTTCAGACCTACTTGAAGCTTTGACATGTTATCATAATCAAATATTGTCTATAAGTTTTTTTTCATTTCATAATGTTCTTTTTTTTTCATTCCAATATTACAACCACAGATACCATCCCTTGATATAATTCCGTGGTGCCGGGGGAAATAAGTCTATTGTTGAGCAAACCGAGATATGTCTTGATTCTGGACGATTTGTAATCAAACTTGAAGTAATTTTCCTGAACATTCTCAATAACGGACTTATCTCCTTTTTCCCCAACACCACGGAATTATTTTTAAATCTCCTTGAGCTTCGTTATATAGATATTGCGTTGTTTTTAACTAGGAATATATTTCAAAAATATTAATATTCAAAAATAGCATGTACGAAATGTTCAAAAGGATATTTAAATCAAATCATATTATTTTAAAAATAAATATTTATATAAATTTTTTGCTTTTAGAGAATGGGTTTCTAATATCTCTAATTCCGCTTTATTTTTTGATCTTTTTAAATCATCTTCCTCCAATGCCCTCTGCGTTGCTCTCTCATTTTTTTCTTTGGGGTGTCGGAGTTCCTCATACGCGATTTGCTTTTTCGACATCAGAATTCGCCATCCGGAATATTTGATATTTTTTTTCCTCTTCAATTTGGCCAGTCTAGTATATTCATCTGATAACTGTCCAGATGACTTCTGGATGGCTGGTCGCCTTCTTGAGGTCCATGGGGATGAGGAGTTGCCTCGATAAATCGTATCTGTAAATAAAATAAAATGAAGATTATATCTTAAGGAAAGGCAGACCATAAATGCTAGAAATATTCATCAGAATATGATTCATACTTGCAGCAGGTGTATTCAACTCCTCAGTATTCTCTATTCCCATTGAAGGTCCCATGTCATTTGAGCCACTTCTGGCACACACCTCTTCATTTCCGTTCAACTCATTTTCGTATCCTCGTCGAATACGTATCTGGAAATGATGTGAATAACAGTAAAGCCGTCTTCATCTAGGGAATTTACATCAGTTCCGGATTCTACAAGAAGTTTGATGCATTTTGGTTGTTGGGAAGATATCGCTCAGTTGATGATTCAGAAGTAGCAGACAATAATGGCGTTTCGCCTATATTATTCTTTGCTTCTTTGGCAGCGCCGTGGTCCAAGAAGAGTTTGGTTAAATCTGGCTGTCCCGTGATGGCAGAAAGGTGCAGCATCGTGTTGCTTCCTGGGTCTCTCGAGTTCAAACTTGCGCCTCTGGTAAGAACCTTGCGTCAAGCAACATCCTGCATATGTCCATGTTCAGGGGCGGCTCCAGATTTAATTTTTTGGGTGGGCCCATAAGAGGCACAACAAATACCGGGGGGTCTGGGGGGTATGGAATACCACCCAGGACAAACGGGAGGTCCGGGGGTCCTCCCCCGGAAAATTTTGAAAATAATGGTTAAAAATGGTGAGTTTTGAAGGTTTCTGAGAGGTTATTTTGTGAATATGAATGACGTCAGGTTATGTATTTTTAATGGGTAATTGCTCCCTTTTTGCAATGAAAATACGCTAATAAAATATACCCTGATTAATTTAATACACTCTTTTATAGACTAGAATGGTAGTTACAATCATGGAGAGATTATCATTTTCTAATCTAGAAGTGCTTTATTTTATAACGGGGAATAATAAAATGTATGAAATTATTATGGTATTGAAATGAATAAATAAACTCGCTGTTCACATACTTTTTATTAGAACTTCCAATTATTATGCCAATATAATTATTCCAGCTTTTCTACAATAAGTTAGATTTCTTATGTGTATAAACTTGACTTGACATATTGAATGTTTCATTTTAAAATAAATTGTAGGCGCCTTCCCTTTTGAGCTGCGAACTCGTCTACAACTGGATCCGGCTCCAATAATAAGGGGTAACTTAACTCCCTCTCGATTGATACAATCGCCAAGTTACTTAGTCGCTGTCCTGCCATTGATGCTCTTAGATGAGGTTTTATCCGTCTCATTGTAGAGAAGCTTCTTTCTGCCGTGGCTGTACTCACAGGAATTACTAAAAATGTAGCAACCAGTTCTTTGAGTTCTTTGAAAGATTCACCCATGTTGGATATCTCATTGTACACATCATATGAATCTTTACAAGTGGAAAACATTGTTTTCCCAAGCTCACACTGTGTTTTTATAACAGAGAGGTTGTCCTTATCTCTGCCATACAATTCGGCAGCAGCACACATCACTTCTGTGTTTAAAAAGGTTCCAGATGCTGGGTCACAAGCAGATACGGCTGAAATAAAAGAACTGTTTTCTGAAAATCTTCGTGTCATTTCATTTGAAATGTTGTCTAAGATGGAAAAAAAGTTAGCTCTCATCTTTGTCTTTTCGGTCTCAGCATCATTTGTGGCACTTCTGCCTTTGCCAATAGTCTCCATTGTAAAGTAGCCATCCAGTCGGAGTCGGCTTGACACTTTCTGAGTCCGTGAACCGATTGCGCTTCCTGGACCTGGTACTTCAATATTGTTTTGATTTGCAATATTAACTGCTTCAGCATAGCACTCTTCAAATTCTGGATCAGTTCGGAATGATGATAATCTTGTCATTGTAGCATCAATAAGTTTGAGGCTTTTCCCGATACCTATTGTTGATGATTGTAGCTGGGTTGATAGTATGTTAACACATTGAAGTATTTTGTTTAGACAGACTAAAATGATAACGTTACTGAAAGATGTAAGCTGGCACAAGAGTCCTTTTGCCTCAGCAGACTCCTTTTTCTTCTCACTTTCCACACATTTTTTCAAAGCACTGACAACAGATGTGAACTCAGTTGTAAAAAAGTGGACTCCCTTATATTTTGCAACCCACCTTGTATCAGATTGCTGGGGTACACGTAAGTGCTTATTTCCAGTTGTTGTGTTTTTCTTGAAAGCAAATATCTGTTGCCGTAAAACAGACGACGACTGAAAAGCGTAAACAGCTTCAAGAAGCCCAATTGTTTCAGCAACGCTAGAAACATTTTTCGCAACATCTACAAGGACCAAGTTTAGCCTGTGGGCATGGCAATGGATGTAGGGGCATGGATTTTTTGTTTTTTGTCGTATTAGTGCTTGTAGTCCATTAAAAGCGCCAGACATGACACTGGCACCGTCATATGATTGGCTAACACAGTTTTCAATATTAAGCTGCAAATATATTAAAAACTCTTCAATTTTTGTAGCCAAGTACTGTGCATTTAGTTCGTGCAGTTGGACGAACCCAAGAAATCTTTCTTTCACTTTAGAATCGTGAATGTATCTGCAACATACACTCATTTGTTCACAGTGACCCTCATCACGGGCCTCGTCAATAATTATACTGTAAACTTTACTGCCTTCTTTAATTTCTGAAACAATTTTATCAGTAATTACTTTGCTGGTGGCTATCATAATATCATTCTGAACCATTTTTGATGTGTATTTTGCATTTTTTGGCATACTTTTAATATTTGTATTTAACGTTTCATTTTCAATACATAGGAGGCCTAGCAGTTCTTTGAAATTGCCTTTGTTACTTCCTTTTTTCGGCCTTTTGGTTGTAACTTTACTTCCAGAATTGCCATCGTTTTCAGAATCGCTAGATTCACTATTTTCTGCCTGTTCTCCACCTTCCTGTCGTTCATATTCGCGGTGTCCGCGCAAAGCAATATCTTGCCTTCCACAAAATATAACGCTTCTGACAACTGACTTAAGGACGTCTCTATTTTTTTGTACCTCTTTAGTGAGTTGTTCATTAATTTTTGTAGTTACCGCACCAGTCATTTTGGAAGATTTCCAACCGTGATATTTAGATTGACATGCTTTATGGACATTAGAACATTCATGTTTTGCCGCCATACTTCCTAAATGTTTCCAATCATTGTAACCAGTGTTTACTAACACATCTTCAAGTAATTGACTCTGTGTTGAAAAATGACGACACACAAAGCAAAACACAGAGTCATTTTTCAGTGAATACTCAATCCAAGGACATTTTTCATACCATGATCTCTGAAACGATCTCTGTTTGCCGCTAATGTATCGGCGAGGAAACGTTACTACCGGCTGTTTTGGCCCGTGTTCACAATTTAAACTGATATCAACAAATTTAATTTGATTAGGCTCACCCACCAACAGTGTATCAGCACGACTTGGAATGTTAATGTTAGATGTACCAGGCTGATCCAATTTAATTCTTTTAGCGTTTTCTTTATCTGTTTGAAATGTATCTGAATCTAAATCTGCATCTTTTTTAACTGAACTGCAACTGTTTTGATTTTGAGAGGGTTTTTTTGTTATAGTTACAAACTTATCCATATTACTTACTTTATTACGGCACAAAAATCAGTAACGCAAATATTTTATATCAGTCTCTGAAATATTATGTTACTTAAAGTTATTTCTATTTTAGTCCTTTGTAGCAGTAACGGTAAAAAATACAATTGTTTGCCTTGGTCTTTATTTAAAACTAATATAACAACTATAGTCCCAGTCCAGTCCGTAGCACATTACGCACACAACAACTCACGCACTCGTCGTCTCGTAGTCTACATCAACTTTCGTCGTTAATTACCGACACGCATGTCGGTCGCGTCGCGAGACTGGTCTACACGACACTGACGCAGTGACGTGACTGGGTGACTGACCGCGAACCACCACTCCGACTCCACCGGTCCGCCACCGAGACGACAAAACATGGTCGGCATGATTGCTCAGCGACGGCGTGATGAATATATATACAAATGTGTGTTAAAGACGTCAGTCGTCAACAAATGCTTGCAAAAATCTGGGTGGGCCCGGGCCCACCCGGCCCACCCGCTGGAGCCGCCACTGTCCATGTTCAACTTGTCCCGAATAAACAGGTAATTCAACAGCGTTCGATCGTACTTGTCCTTATTGTTAACTTCAGCGCCGAATCTTAGGAGCGTCTCGACCTGTTTAGTCCGGTTGTATGAAATTGCGGTGAACAACGGAGTCTGACCGAAGCAGTTTTTGGCCTCGAGATTAGCTCCATTTTCCAGGAGCAACCTGGTGTTTTCCGAGTTTTCTTTGGAGACGGCGACGTGGAACAGAGTGTCGTGGTTGGTCGCGTATAGTTCTTCGTTGAGGTCTGGTGTTTTTTCGAGGATGTGTCGTACTACTTGTACGTATTGAAACTCGACCGCTGGGGAAAGGATTTCCTGTACGATAGTTAAGGATTCGTCTGGGCATGGACATTTATCGGTTTCGCGTAAGAAGATCAGGAAGGGGTCCATGATGTCCGAATCTGAAACAAGGATTTTGGACATTGTTAGATTTTCCGGGAGATCAAGTATCGGAAATAACAGAGTTTTGTCTGGGAGTAGCGAGTTGTTGAGTCGTTGAATGTCCAGCTGATTTTTTCTCTTCGTGTGAAGTCATTGAAGCACCACATACAGCATTTTTGGGAAATTCGATATCAATATATTATTTTAAAAATAAATTTTTATATAAATTGGGATTTTGATTTGAATTGGAGCAATTTCATTTTTGCTTTTAGAAAATTGTTTTCTAATATCTCTAATTCCGCTTTATTTTTTGGTCTTTTTAAATCATCTTCCTCCAATGCCCTCTGCGTTGCCTTCTCATGTTTTTCTTTTAGGTGTCGGAGTTCCTCATACGCGATTTGCTTTTTCACTTCTAATATTTCTTTTACGACATCAGAATTCGCCATCCACCGGTCTGATACAGCTCCCTTCTTTCGGCAGCCATGTATTTTCTAACATCTAATTTATTCTCATGGACCTTCTTCAGGGATTCTTTACTTCTAATATGCAAATCAGGGGATTGTGCGTTAAATGATTCTGCTATTTAATTCCATGCTTCGACCTTATCCCTCCATGTTACAGAATTTGTCTTTTTGCATGAAATTACTTCTTAGTAACCTTCGACTAAATTTAGCAGAGTATTTTTTCATTGAATGAAAATTTTGGAGATCTTGTTGTTTTTTCTTCTATATAATTCATACTGAACTGGAATTAAGCACTTCACTATTACAAAATTACAATTTTCACAAGAAGTATTCGAGCATCGACATTTTCATATCCTCGTCGAATACGTATCTGGAAATGATGTGAATAACAGTAAAGCCGTCTTCATCTTGGGAATTAACATCAGTTTCGGATTCTACAAGAAGTTTGATGCATTTTGGTTGTTGGGAAGATATCGCTCAGTTGATGATTCAGAAGTAGCCGACAATAATGGCGTTTCGCCTATATTATTCTTCGCTTCTTTGTCAGCGCCGTGGTCCGAGAAGAGTTTGGTTAAATCTGGCTGTCCCAGGATGGCAGAAAGGTGCAGCATCGTGTTGCTTTCACTGTCTCTCGAGTTCAAACTTGCGCCTCTGGTAAAAACCCTGCGTCAAGCAACATCTTGCATATGTCCATGTTCAACTTGTCCCGAATAAACAGGTAATTCAGCAGCGTTCGATCGTACTCGTCCTTGGTGTTAACGTCAGCGCCGAATCTTAGGAGCGTCTCGACCTGTTCAGTCCGGTTGTATGAAATTGCGGTCAATAACGGAGTCTGACCGAAGCAGTTTTTGGCCTCGAGATTAGCTCCATTTTCCAGGAGCAACCTGGTGATTCCGAGTTTTCTTTGGAGACGGCGAAGTGGAACAGAGTGTCGTGGTTGGTCGCGTATAGTTCTTCGTTGAGGTCTGGTGTTTTTTCGAGGATGCGTCGTACTACTTGTACGTATTGAAACTCGACCACTGGGGAAAGGAATTCCTGTACGATAGTTAAGGATTCGTCTGGGCATGGACATTTATCGGTTTCGCGTGAGAAGGTTGGGAAGGGATCCATGATGTCCGAATATGAAACAAGGATTTTGGACATTGTTAGATTTTCCGAGAGATCAAGTATCGGAAATAAGGGAGTTTTGTCTGGAAGTAGGGAATTGTTAAGTCGTTGAATGTCCAGCTGATTTTTTCTCTTCGTGTGAAGTCATCGAAGCACCACATACAGCATTTTTGGGAAATTCGATATCAATATATTGTTTCAAAAATAAATATTTATATAAATTGGGATTTTGATTTAACTTGGAGCAATTCCACCCGAATTACCGATGATTCCAAAATCGACTGCTGCCGATTAAATAAATGCTTGCCTAAAATCATTAACTTCAAATTTGGCTAGATAATGAAGCTCTCAACATAGATTTCATCATTGTAGGTCGAGTGTACCAAAATTTTAATTATCTTACAGTGTTGCCAAACGGCAATGTCCCTTAGCTGAGTTTCTGTTAAGTGGCACCTGTGCAAATGACAAGATTTTTAGGTCGAACTTAAATCTAAGTGAAACCTAGCAAAGAGGAACTTTTGAGGGTGAGCAGTGCAAACGGCCGTCAATTTTCTATATTTCTGGTGATCATTCAAACGAAATCACCAAACCTGGGTTTTATTTCCATTCGGGCACAAACGCCACTTTAAAAACTAATTTTTCATTTTATCGAAATCTGCGGAAAGGTTAGTTTCTATTGTTTGAAAATTGGAATGATGAAAAGCCAGAGCAATATCATCAGCATAAATAAATTTTTCCGAAGAAGTAGTTGGAATGTCACACAAATATAAATTGAATGGAAAAGAGGTGCTAAAACTGAACCTTGTAGAGAAGACCATTATTCAAAGTTTCGAAATTACTACTAGGAACCTGCTGTCGGTTAACATATTTTCCAATAGTCTTACCATTTTTCCACATTTCAAATGATTATAGAGTTTATAAATTAATCCATCTTTCCATATATAATATTAACTCATGGGTATAATGTGGACTGCCGAAAATTCGAGAAATGCAATAACAAGAAAATCGTCAGAAGATCTTGTATTATATTGATACATCTTATTACAGCACAGGAAAAAAACAAAAAATAATATCAATAGAAAAACAATCAATAACTTCTATTCCATATCTTAATCATCTGAACTTGAATTGACCCACTCAAATTTATCGATCTCATCGACGGGTTCATCCTCATTATTTTCCATTTCAATTATGTCTCGTATTTTCAGAGGAGTTTGATCTGCTATAAACCCAGTTGGTTTCAAATAAGTATCCAAATACCAAACGTAATTTATAGGGTTTAACTTTTCACTTTGCACATACAGATTCTGTTGCATCAAGGGCCATTCGCACCGACTCTCCTTAAAATAGGTCTTACCTAAAGTTCACTTATTGTTAAGGGTAACCCATGATACTACAACAACCCAGATAAGATCATTTGACGAACGAGTTTGGAACCTTTTCGCGCATGACGTCACGATGAGACCTATTTGAGAAATAGCGCTAATTTACAAACGTTATTTCTTAGATGGACAAATAATATCTGCCAAATTATAGCGTGAATTTAACGTTTATATTCAGAATAATGCCGAAACTATCATATCCGATATAAAAGAAATCTAACTTGTACCCAATTGCAAAAGTGACACTCAAATATTCGTAATAAAATTCAACAAACTCTGAGAGATAGCTTCGACCACCAAATCAATTTTGTCGAATATTATTGTTATGTTATGAGGTAAAATGCATTCTGAATCAGTTAGACGGAAAAAAGTGATATGTACTATAATAAATCTAGAACTGTTCAAGGGCAAAATTTCCTGGTCAATATACTTTTTCAATTCTGGGAGGTCTCATTGCTGATATGATTATTGTTGACCTTATGGCAAATCGGTAGTTTGAAAGTTTGTAAATATATTTGTGTTATATTTTATTGTTGCTAGAGGTAGCTGCTACAACACGACAAACCATAATTTGTTATATGGGTAGACTAACCAAAAACCAGCACAATTCAAGAAAGAACATTTTAACACACAATTGAAATTCACCAAAAACCTTTTACTTCTCAATTACTTGAACTTTTTCAATGAACAAACCCATCAAACCCCGAAAAATATGAAATGGGTCTCTTCGTGACGTCACAGATCTGAGAGAGATAGAAGATTGATATGCGCGTGGGTTAACCTTGTAGTTTTAGTATCATGAGGGTAACCTCAACTTCTTTTCGTTCAGGACTACCTGCTCATCGGCTTAGTTAAGTCCATGTTCAATTTGACAACACTGCAAAATATACGCATTCTACATTCTGGAGCATAGAATTGGATCATTACAACCACTTGAAGATACACAACATAAATTCCTCCAAATTTAGGTACTTCATAAGCAATATGGATGATCAACTTGATCAACGTCAATCAATTAATGCAGATGTGAGAAGAATAATTCTTCAAGATTTGCAGCAACTAATGAATAGCATGCATTGGTTGGATTGTTTTAAACTGCCAAGTGACGATCACAAGGTTGTGATTAGAGCAGATAAACGACCTGTTGGACCACATGAACGCCAATTCAACGTCCCTACAATAGACAAAGTGGCAAGGTGGTGGTAGGTGAAAACTTGGAAACGACTGATATTGATATTTACATCTTCTATATATGAAACACACGGTTCATACGATGCACTACAATACCCGCTAATGTTTCGGATAGGTGATGATGGATATCACTTCAATATCGAGATGATAAATCCGTTGAATGGTGGGTACCTATATTAAAATTTAAAATGTCTACTTAGTAAAAATTTGAATTATTTGCGTTTAGGCCAAGAAACCACCAAGAAAGTTGGCTCGATGAATTATTATTCATTTCGTTTAATGGTTCGTCAAAATGCTGATAACTATTTGCTGAGATTTCGTGGATTGTTGCAGCAGTATTGTGTGGATATGTATTGTGAAATTGAAACAGAGCGCCTCACTTTTATCAGACTGAATCAATCTAAACTACAATCAGAGGAATATATTCATTTTCGAGATGCAATCGCTACCGAAGGAAATGCAGCCAATGTAGATTGACAATTTTACCAGATACGTATATTGGCAGCCCGCGTCATATGCATGAATATGCACAAGGTGCAATGACATACGTTTGAAATTATGGTCGTCCTGATTTATTCATTACATTTACCTGCAATCCAAAATGGGAAGAAATCACTCAACTGCTTCTTCCCGGACAAACATAAGTTGATCGACATAACATCACTGCTAGAGTATTCAATCAAAAAGTGAAGTCACTAATGAGTTTTATTACAAAACATCATGTCTTCGGGGATACTCGATGCTGGATGTATTCAATTGAATGGCAAAAACGAGGCCTGCCACATGCACACATTCCCATCTGGTTAGTAGAAAGAATTCGACCAGAATAGACAGTTGCACATTGCACAATTCTCAAAGGAAAATATGAAGGTGGGAAAGTTCTTATTCCCAGAATTCCGATGATCCCAACAGATGCCATTTGAATTTAAGAGAATTCAATTTCCAATTCGTCTAGCGGTTGCTATGACAATAAACAAATCCCAAGGCGAGTCCTTAAGTGTGTGTGGCATAAATCTAGAAAGTAGTTGTTTTTCTCATGGCCAGTTGTAGGGTAAGCGCACCCGTTGTGGCCACTTTAAGACATTTTCCAACTTTACATTGTGATCATTTCACTGTTCATGCACCGTTTTACATTTAAAAATATGAAAATTCTCCCTATGAATATTGTGATTAGTGAGTTGCCAAGCAAAAGTTGTTTTTAATGCGAATAAAATAATTAAAAAATGAAAAGGAGAGCTAGTGCAATTCATCCAGTTGTGGCCACATTTTCCACCAGTTGTGGCCACACAATTTTCCGTTTGTGGCCAGGCACGGTTTTGGTTAAACTTGCACAGTTTGATACTACTTCCATCGAAATTCAACAAACCCTCTCATAAATAACAAAAAAAATATATTGGAATTTTATGAAAATGTAGATACAAATAATGAAAAAATTACAATCTTTCTTATACTTGAATAAAAAAATTCATCGAAATATTTAGGTTTCTAAAAAAATTTTTTTTTAAACAAAACATGATTCGCGATCATCAGCAGCTCTATGTTCTTCAATTTTCGTGATGATCTAATACCACAGAAGGTCTGGAGGTTCATGCCATTTTCAGTTTTCCACTTCTGGAGATTGCACAGAACTTCCCTTTCAACTTCAAATTGAGATTAATCACATTCAAATTAGGATTAAACAATTTCTAAATGAGAATAAGCAACTTCGAAATGGTAAACACAATCTAATTGGGAAAATAAACACATTCAAAATGAGACTAAACAATCTCATATTGGGAAATGACATTTCTTTTTTTATATACAGAGAATTTTCACGCTTCTGAAGACTTCCATGAATAGATTTTGATAGGACAATCTTTGAAAGTTCGAAGTGTCATTACTTTTTCTATTGTGACGCAACAAGTTTTTGAATGGATTTTGGCCTTTGACCAATGTGTGCACAAATTTTACACAGTGGTTTTTTTTCTATTATGTATTTAAAAATGTTTCTGCTTGATTCTTGATCCAGAGTCTGGGAGAGAAAAATGGAGAGTATTGATTCTCACATTTTTCTACGAAATCTTTCATAATATACACATATACATGTGCGTTGTTAAATACATTTTTTCCTCATTTCGATTCTCAGTTACATCAGAATAATTCTCTCGAAATATGAAATAAAAGAGAAAATTTAATGGGTTTAATCCCAATTTGCATGTGATTAGTCTCAATTTGAAGTTTAAAAGGTATAGTATTGGTGATCATTGATATTTTTTTTCTTGCTGGGTACAAAGTTTTTTACCATATAGATCAATTTCGGAACAATGTCAGCACACTTGCTCGACTCCAGCTCTTTATATTCATAGCCCCATCCTTACAATGATATCACAATACATATCTTTTTTCTAGTCTCTCTCTTCGTCAGCCCTCCTTTATCCACTCCTGGACGTAGGCCTCTTTCATGTTCCTCCATGCTGTTCTGTCTTGCGCAATGTGAAACCACCTATTTCCCGCATGTTGTTTGATGTCATCGAGCCATCTCCTCTGTGGTCTTCCCACACTACGTTTCGTTGCTCTCGGTCGCCAGGTGTTAGTTTGTATGACCATCTCGATTTGTCTTGTCGGGCCACGTGTCCTGCCCATTGCCACTTCAATTCTGCAATCCGTTGTATGACATCTACGACCTTGGTTCTTCGTCGGATTTCTTCATTCCTTATTTTGTCTCTGAGACTGATATTAAGTAAAGCTCGTTCCATCGCTCTCTGCATTACTCTCAGCTGGTTCGCGCTCTTCTTCGTTATTGCCATCGTTTCCAGGCCATATGTCACTACAGGTAATATGCAGGTGTCAAAAACTTTACGCTTGAGGTTAATAGGGATGTCTCTATTTCTGAAAATGTAGCTCATCTTTCCGAAAGCTATCCAAGTAAGCCTTATCCTCCTTTTTATCTCCGCTGTTTGATTGTCCTTGCCAATTCGTATTGAGTGCCCTAAATATATGTATTCTTCCACATTTTCGAGTCTTGTGCCGTCAATGTATATGTGTTCTGTAGTGTTGTTGATAATTTTTGTCTTCGACATGTTCATTTTTAAGCCGACTTTCCTCAGGGCATCACTAAGTTGGCTTAACATCACTTTCAACTCCTGCAGGCTGCTACCTATCAAGACTATGTCATCGGCAAAGCGGAGATGGTTTAAGTAGGAACCATCCACATTTATACCCTTATTTTCCCACTGCAGTGACTTGAAGATGTTTTCAAGCGCCAAGGTGAACAATTTCGGCGATATAGTGTCACCCTGACGTACTCCCCTACCTATCTTGATTTTATCCGTCCTTAAGTCCTCCTTTATTTTAACATGAAATGTTGCATCTTTATATATATTCTCCAATAAGTTTGTATATCTGGAGTCTATTCTTGCATCATTCATAGCTTGTGTGAATGACCATGTCTCTATAGAGTCGAATGCCTTATGGAAATCGACAAATGCCAGGTACAGGGGTACATTGTATTCGGTAGATTTTTCTATTAATGTCCTCACGGTCTGTAGGTGGTCGATAGTACTAAACCCGCGGCGAAAACCTGCTTGTTCTACAGGTTGGTATTCGTCAAATTTGTTGGTCAGCCTATTTGTAATGATCCTGGTGAGAAGTTTGTACATATGGGACAGAAGGCTTATTGGTCGATAATTTTCGATGTTATCACTCTTTCCCTTTTTGAACAGCAGAATAACTTCTGCGTTTTTCCACGTTTCTGGTATATTACCTTCCAGTAAACATTTATTGAGAAGAATTTGAAGGGGTTTTTCTATTACTTCTTCTCCCAGTTTCATCATCTCGCATGTGATTCTATCTTCACCAGGACATTTCCGGTTCTTCATTTTCTTCAGTGCTGCCCTTATTTTTTCTCTGGATATCTCTGGAATATCCTCAGAACCCACGTTGCGAACAGTAACACGCTCAATTGTGGGAGCAGGTTCGACGGATGTGTAGAGAGTTGTGTAGAATGTCTTGATGTGTTCGACAATACCCTTGTTATCTGATATCACATTTCCGCGCTGGTCGTTCATTTTGTTAATCGATTGTTTACCCTGGGATAGTTTTGACCTTAAAACCCGCATATTTGAATTGTCTTCTATTTCGTTTTCTATGATTTTAGTGTTGTAAATTCTGATGTCTTTTCTCACTTCTTTGTGTATTTTCTTATTCAGTTCACTATAGGCATGTGAATCTCTCGGTGTTCTTTTTCTTTGCTCCATGAGCTGCAGTGTTCCTGGTCGCAACCTGGTATCCTTCAAGCTCTTTGGTTTTGCGCAGACCTTCTTGACCGTTGTACGAATAGCAGTGGTGATTTTGTTGCTTAGTTGGTTAATGTTCATACTTTCGAGAGTGTTTGTTGGTCCTAGTTTCTTTTCGAGTTCTATCCTATACTCCGCACTTCTCTGTTCTAACCCTTCAGCAGTAGGAAACCTGCCCCCGTGTATAATTTTTTTTCTTTCTATTTTGAGCCTGAAACGAAGACATGCTCTAACCAGCCTATGGTCGCTATTTGTGTCAAACCTGTTCAGCACGGAAACATCGGTGCATATTTTGTTGTTATTGGATAGAATGTAATCGATCTCATTCTTAGTGTGGCCATCAGGGCTTTGCCACGTCCATTTTTTCTGTATAGGCTTTTTGAATAAGGTGTTCAGACAGTATAACTTTTCTTTATTCAGATGGTCAACCAGCATATCTCCTCTGTGGTTCCTCACACCTAGACCAAATTTTCCCACGTAGTCCGAGTCAGTTGTAGTTTTCTGTCCGATCTTGGCATTGAAATCTCCACTTATGATCTTGAAGTGGGTTTTATGTAAGCACTTCGCTTTTGATAGGTCTTCAAGGAAGGTTTCCATCTCTTCATCATCTGCCTGGCTTGTTGGTGCATAACCGTGAATGAACTGTACACTGTATCTTTTGTTTAGTTTCAACACCATATAGATTACTCTATCAGAGACCGATTTGGTTTCTGCTATCAAATGTTTCAGCCTTTTATTAATTAGGAATGCTACACCTCCCTGATCGTTGTGATTGTCAGCATTGTTTTGATACAGCACGTGGCCCGATTTCAAAATTGTCGTTTTTTCACCTGGTAGCCGGGTTTCGCAGAGACCGAGGATATCCCATTTTATGTGTTCTAGCTCCTTTTCTAGCTTGATCAAATGTTCTGGGGTTCTCATCGTTCTTATATTATATTGAGCTAAGTAAATATTTGTGTAATTTTTTAATTTGAAGGGGTTATTCCGATAAATCGAATCTTTGCCTCCCCCAGAATCCGATATGAGGCAGACTGATTTTGAATCAGTGTGAGATTCTGTGTCATCGACACTTCTCACCTGGGGTATTATCTTTAAATTCGACATCTCAGCATAATTTCACTTGAAAGGTTTTGGCAAATAAAACGCCCCGCTTGCCGAGCGTGTTGGCGAGTGTGTTCGTCGGCCGCCCAGTCTGGGTCAGACGCCGTTTGTAGCCGCTCATTTTGAGTCAGACGCTACTGTGATGGTTTTGGTCCGCCCCGAGTATTTAATTTCCTCGGTACCACCCATATCTGGGAGGCTTTCCCCTATCCGCCACCTGGGGAGGCGCCCTATGGGGGACCATCATCCCCACAAGGGTTTTTCTAGTATTTCTCAAATTTCTCTAGTTTTCAGTCTCCTCCATTTCGTCAATATAACAACTTTGTGTTTTATTATTCAGACTTTTTTATAAAGCTCATCATTTTCATTCGCTTCCAGATCCTCCATTTCATTTATCGGACGATATTGTTAGGTTTTTCATCTTTGTCAGTTACATACGATGCAGTATTATCTATCCTTCACTAACTAGTGGCCACAACTGGGTTTGTGCGCTCCGTTTCTGGCCACTAAGTGGCTGCAAGTAGCGAATCGTACTTTTTTGTGATCCAGTTGTGACCAGCACTATATTATTTAGTTAGAATCAGAAATTTTCAATTTTTTATAAAAAATATAGAAGAATATGATATAAGAATGATATAAAACATTTACTATTTGTAACGCATATGTTTAAATAAAAAAAAAACATTGGAAACACAGCCTGTGTTTCTTAATCGCACTTCTAAGCATTCGCCTACTACCCCGTCATGTCAAGAACTAAATAAAAAAAGCAACGAATTTCGTTATCTCTTTTAAAAAATGAGCTTGCCAATTGGTGCAGGAATAATGAAGGATGGCAAAGAAGGCAAATTCCATTGGCTAATTCGAATGTACTACGTTTTATTCAAGAAAATAATCTCGAGTGGCCACAACTGGAACGATGGCCACAACCGGTGCCCTTACCCTATGTTGCGTGTTTACGAGTCGGCAAACCTTCTGCTGTTATTATTCTTGCACCCGGGAAAAAAGGTACTACAATGAGACACCGCTTGTGAAATCTTTTCATGTAAATAACAACGTACATACCTATCTATTTTAGTGTAATTTTTTTGTATATTTTGTACTTTAACTTTGCGTAACATACCCCCGTCTTGACAAAATACCAATGTTTTATTGATACAACTCAATGTATTTCTGAGACGAAACAAAGTTCGCCGGGACAGCTAGTAGTATACATATTCTAAAACAAGTTGCAGAATGAGTTCCTATTCCAACACGAATGCGAGGTTCGAAAACGAGCGACGAATGAGCTAGTTTTCGATAGCATGAGTGTTGGAATTGCGTTCTGCAACTAGTATTAGACGATATTAGGTACCTTTACATTAAACATTAACGATCTTTCACTCGAGCTTTGGCGCGGTCTTGAGTGGCGCGTGTAAACTGTATCAGCTACATGTAGACTAACGATCTTTCCTGCGTGACTGGAACGTCACGTGCCAATCGCGCGTTTCGTGAAATACACTCCAAATTCAAATAACAATTCAGGTTAGTGACTTTTATATTTCAACTTGGCTGTTGGTGTGACTTACGAAATTTGACAGATTACGGAATTCGAATTGATTTGATTCGAAACTTGATTCGATCGGAGGTCAGTATTGACAACTACAAAACGAAAAATATAACTGAAAAAATTCTGTAATGAGTTTCATTACAGCACAAGTTTTAGTACTGTTATGAACTCATTACGATACTGAAATAGAGAAAAATCTGGTCACTATAATAATATGCATTGCTCGAAAAATAGAATATAGAATCACAGTCTCAAAACAATGTAGGGAACTTTCTGAGAGACGGCAAATGAACAAAACGTCATTTTGACGTTGAACATTGTTTACTAATACTCTTCACATCTGAAAAAATTCAATGTAGGCACTGCAATTTCATTCAACTTCTGTTAAGGTAAGATCATGTAATGGTACCGGCTATTTTCCATTGAAGATTACCGTTGCCCAGTTAGAACCTCGATGAGGTATAGAGGTCCCTCTTACCGGGGAAAAAAGAAAATTAGGAATAGAAAAGGAAGGATGAAATGAATTTGTCATGGAGTATGAGAAGTATAATAATGGGTTACGCAGAGTTCCTGAGAACTGGAACCTAAGGAGATAATCAAAGTAAATGACAAACGGCGATCATGCAAACGCCATCTGCCAATTAGATTGTATTTTCCTCAGGACTTAGACCATGGAACTCTGCGTAAACCCAACAATATACTACTCGTACTCTATGATATCGAGTTCATTTTTGGAATCTGGAAAAAATAAATGAAAAATATTTTTTTGTGCGTAGATCTTTAGGTCTAACGCACACGACCGGCAATCGGTGAGCTACTATTTTGTCGGTCAAAATGCAGAACACGTAAGTGAATGCACCAACGCACACAAACGACTTTTAGTCGTACCTACAAAACAGTCGGAGCGCGCTCCATTTTCGGACCCGTCACGATTGTCGTGGTTTCTCTTGTTGTAACGCACACGAACGACAGATTAGTCGGTTCTTGCTCTCTATTCTGTTGTGAGTTACTATAGTCGTGAGTATTAAATAGTAAGTATATGACAAAAAATGTATATCGACATCGGAAAATTAATCGGTGAGGTACAGAATGCAAGACATTTGTATGATACCTCAACAGCAGAGTACTCGAATAAAATAATGAAGAAGAAACTTTGGGAGTAATTGTGTGTTCAGTTGATTGATGACTGGGGTAAATTGGAAATTCCGTATAATATAGAAAAGGTGACTTGTTTTTGTCACTTCTTTCATTAATACATCTGATTTCAATATTACATAGAAAGAGGAAAATGAATGACACCTTACGGTGGTTTTTTTTAGAGAACTGTTAATGCATTGCTCTATTTTTTTTCGTTTTCTAGTTACAGTAGAATTCGGATATAACCACCGTCAAGGGACCAACGATATTCGGTCGTACTAACCGGACGACGCAATAAACGAATGGGGAATAATTTAGACTTAAACCATTCTAATAATGCTGTGTCTACCTGATCTTGAGTTGATTTCCTCATTCTTTTAGATTTCAGAACATTGTCATCGAGGAGAGCTCTAATGTTATTTTCGTTTTTTTTTAATTGTCGAAATTGCGAGAGTGAGAAACGCTTTTCTCCTCGATGGTGAAGCTTTTTCTCTTCGCGGAAGTCATTTCAGCACAGCTATAGTCTTTTTGTTCTGTCGCAAAGCAAATGTAAAAAAACACTGACTAAGATTTGCGCGCGATAATCATAAGGACATTGAAGTCGGGTTGATGCGACAAGGTATCGAGTATATGCGAAGTTCTTGTAATAAAATCACGACACGTCCTTTTAACCGGACGATTGATCATCAAAAAGGCTTGTTATAAACGGATGGTCGCAAAAACCGAAGTCGTAATAAACTAAGGTGACCATTCGTACTGATTTTACCAGTACAGTACTGGTTTTCGGGCATAAGTCCTGGTTAGTCATTAAACTAAACCAGTAGGCGAAATGTACTGGTTTTAGATTAGATTTAAAATTCAAAACATTGAAAAAACGAAATATCGAAGTCTGAATATTAAAATTAAAATTGACAATCATGCGCTAAAAATATCATGTATGTAATATAGTTATGTGTCTTGTAACATAGATGAATTTAAAATAGTAATCATCGAAATGAATACCATTTTCAATTCCCAGGCTCAGAGTTCTTTTATCATGAGGTTGGAGAAATGATATTAGATTTTGTCACTGAGATGAGAGATATACCGGTTTCGGCCTTGTTGGGCCTCATCAGTATCCCGCACATTTCAGGACAAAATCTTCATAAAAAACTTCAGAATTTATTAGCAATTGGTTGTGAAGTAATGAGTAAAATATTACAAAGTACTAAGGTGGTGACATCCAATTGCGTCAAAATGAAGTTTCACATCTCCAATCAAATGCAAAAAAAGAAATCTGTACTTCCTCTTTCACTGAATGAGATTTTAGCAGTGGCTCTATTCAGGGCCCGCTTGCTAGTTTCTCAAAGTGATGGAAACGCCCAATTCTTTTTGTGACTGTGAAGCCTGATGTTTTTAAGAAAAAGAAAATTCTTTGCCTTTACGAAGGCACATCAAGAACATTTTTGAACCAATTGCTAATAAATTCTGAAGTTTTTTATGAAGATTTTGTCCTGAAATGTGCGGGATACTGATGAGGCCCAACAAGGCCGAAACCGGTATATCTCTCATCTCAGTGACAAAATCTAATATCATTTCTCCAACCTCATGATAAAAGAACTCTGAGCCTGGGAATTGAAAATGGTATTCATTTCGATGATTACTATTTTAAATTCATCTATGTTTCAAAAATGTTCTTGATGTGCCTTCGTAAAGGCAAAGAATTTTCTTTTTCTTAAAAACATCAGGCTTCACAGTCACAAAAAGAATTGGGCGTTTCCATCACTTTGAGAAACTAGCAAGCGGGCCCTGAATAGAGCCACTGCTAAAATCTCATTCAGTGAAAGAGGAAGTACAGATTTCTTTTTTTGCATTTGATTGGAGATGTGAAACTTCATTTTGACGCAATTGGATGTCACCACCTTAGTACTTTGTAATATTTTACTCATTACTTCACAACCAATTGCTAATAAATTCTGAAGTTTTTTATGAAGATTTTGTCCTGAAATGTGCGGGATACTGATGAGGCCCAACAAGGCCGAAACCGGTATATCTCTCATCTCAGTGACAAAATCTAATATCATTTCTCCAACCTCATGATAAAAGAACTCTGAGCCTGGGAATTGAAAATGGTATTCATTTCGATGATTACTATTTTAAATTCATCTATGTTTCAAAAATGTTCTTGATGTGCCTTCGTAAAGGCAAAGAATTTTCTTTTTCTTAAAAACATCAGGCTTCACAGTCACAAAAAGAATTCGGCGTTTCCATCACTTTGAGAAACTAGCAAGCGGGCCCTGAATAGAGCCACTGCTAAAATCTCATTCAGTGAAAGAGGAAGTACAGATTTCTTTTTTTGCATTTGATTGGAGATGTGAAACTTCATTTTGACGCAATTGGATGTCACCACCTTAGTACTTTGTAATATTTTACTCATTACTTCACAACCAATTGCTAATAAATTCTGAAGTTTTTTATGAAGATTTTGTCCTGAAATGTGCGGGATACTGATGAGGCCCAACAAGGCCGAAACCGGTATATCTCTCATCTCAGTGACAAAATCTAATATCATTTCTCCAACCTCATGATAAAAGAACTCTGAGCCTGGGAATTGAAAATGGTATTCATTTCGATGATTACTATTTTAAATTCATCTATGTTTCAAAAATGTTCTTGATGTGCCTTCGTAAAGGCAAAGAATTTTCTTTTTCTTAAAAACATCAGGCTTCACAGTCACAAAAAGAATTGGGCGTTTCCATCACTTTGAGAAACTAGCAAGCGGGCCCTGAATAGAGCCACTGCTAAAATCTCATTCAGTGAAAGAGGAAGTACAGATTTCTTTTTTTGCATTTGATTGGAGATGTGAAACTTCATTTTGACGCAATTGGATGTCACCACCTTAGTACTTTGTAATATTTTACTCATTACTTCACAACCAATTGCTAATAAATTCTGAAGTTTTTTATGAAGATTTTGTCCTGAAATGTGCGGGATACTGATGAGGCCCAACAAGGCCGAAACCGGTATATCTCTCATCTCAGTGACAAAATCTAATATCATTTCTCCAACCTCATGATAAAAGAACTCTGAGCCTGGGAATTGAAAATGGTATTCATTTCGATGATTACTATTTTAAATTCATCTATGTTTCAAAAATGTTCTTGATGTGCCTTCGTAAAGGCAAAGAATTTTCTTTTTCTTATGTGTTTTGTGTTGCATATAAGCAAGGATCAAAGATTATATAATCTTTGCTAAGGATTGTCTTGTTTTACGTTTCATTTTCTATTCGGCAACAATCGTTGACCTTCGAAGTTTAATCGTTGATTTACCTACAATACCATGGTGGTCAAACGAAAAAAATGCCTCTTCAGTGAAAATTTTAAACTAATTCATACATTTATTCAAGAAAGTACCTAATATATTGAGCCTAGTGAAGTGTATATTGTGAGAAATGTATGGGTATGATATATACTAAGAAAACAATAATTTAATGAATCATGAAATTAGTAAAATTTGGTCGTTGCTGGTCAAAATTCGTATTGTCCTGGTTTCGGGTTAGAGAAAAATGGTCACTTTATAATAAACGGATGTAAAAGCATAGAAATTTCTATTAAACCAAACATCAGTTACCGTTCACTTCGCTAAAAGCGGTTGTGCGTTGTAAGCGGAGTCGTTATATCCAAATTCTACTTTATATGCCAAAATTGAAATTTGGGCGATTTCAGTTTTGACCATTTTCTCCGTTGTGCTAGGATTTTGAATTGAAAACCTCATGCAGGCATTTTTTTATAGCAATCCAGAAGAGTACTTTGTCTTTTCGCAAGAGGTTTCCTTGCTGAGCTATAACATGAAGTTGTGTTATTTCTTATGCAAACAATAGTTTGATATGGCTTAGAAAGAATCGTCATTTTTCCCGTTTCAGAAATATATCATACATCATCCTCAGATTCATTCAGATATCATGAAAAATATATCTAGTTGGTATTTGAAATTTGAATTATTGAGTATTAAGTAGGCTGAACCACAGAATAATATGTCTCTACGCAAGGCGGCATATTTATTTTGCCATTGTATACTTGATTCAATTTTCCGTGGTTTGATCCCTGTTCAAAATAACTGTAAATTATTAAAATTCGACGTCATTATTGCCGGCATTATGGAAATGTTCGAAAACTACGAGAAACATGATATGTTAAAATGTTTTAATTCAGCAGCAATAATGACTTCGAATTGAACAGAGATAAAACCTTGGAGAATTCAATCAAGTATTCAATCGCAAAAATAATAATGACACCATGCGAAGAGACATATTTTTCTGTGATTCAGCCTACTCAATACTCAATAAATAGAATTTCACATACAAACTATATTTTTCATTATATCTGAATGAATCTGGAGGCGATGTATGATGTTTGATATATTTCTGAAACGGGAAAAAATAGCGATTCTTTCTAAGCCATTTCAAACTATTGTTCCCATAAGAAGAAACATAACTTTATGTTATAGCTCAGCAAGGAAACCTCTTAGGAAGAACAAAATACGCTACTGGTTTGCTATGACACCATACGTAGAGACATATTTTTCTGCGATTCAGCCTACTCAATACTCAATAAATATAATTTCACATAAAAACTATATTTTTCATCATATCTGAATGAATCTGGAGGCGATGTATGATGTTTAATATATTTCTGAAACGGGAAAAAATGACGATTCTTTCCAAGCCATTTCAAACTATTGTTCTCATAAGAAAAAACATAACTTTTTGTTATAGCTCAGCAAGGAAACCTCTTGGGAAAAACAAAATTCGATACTGGTTTGCTATGAAAAAAGTGCCTTTATAATGTTTTCATTTCAACATCAATACCTGAACGGTGAGAAATTACTGGATACACCCAAAGTATCCCATTTCTTCTTTCCTTTCTTCGGTATCTCAAATAAACCGCAACACATCTCAACTTATTCCTATCCAACTCCCGTTACAATCAACGACTGCATAATCGTTCGTGTGCGTTGACCACCGATTTTTTTGGTAGACTGTCGTTCCTCTGCGTTAGACTTAAACATGATCGAAGGTCATGTTTATATAATCCTTCAAATCAAGATTATTGAAATATATTCATACGGCATTTAGAATGGCAAAACTAAAATCTGAAATTACTCTTTGAATAACTGACCATTTCCTGTTTTGCATCATGCAAAAGGAGCGATACTTCAAAAGCCAAGCACCAATGCTGCCAACATCATGTTCTACTGAAACCATTTCGACCACAGGACATAGTCGATAGGTTACGAATATGTGTGACCCCCAGCGTAGTATATCTTGTTACCTATATTACTAGACCGATGTACTATACTTCCGGTAGCATCAATATGTAAAGTCGTTGATTTTCGCGACGAAAAAAGTACAAGTTGTTCAGCATTGCAAAGATAAATATGTAAAGGGGTTCCCGCTTCCTGAATATAATTAGGAAGATTCCTTTGCATTTTGATTATGTCGAAAATATCATCTACATCGCGATCATTTCTCGGGAATGCTTCCGAACGCGCTTTCCTATAAACCGTATCCGATCTCACTTCAGCTAAGTTACTCGTTTCCCAAGAATGATTATTAAAATTCGAAATATCATCTCGTCTCTGTTCTAATGCTTTCATATGCAACATTTCATTTTTCAGCAACTTTCGTTGTACTCCTCTCAGTTGTGTAGCTAAGTTATATAAGTGGTTGAAATCTTAATAGTACTGAACACCGGGACAGTATGTTATGATACCTAGTTCATTATTCGAAAAATCCCCTATAGTGAGAATGAATTTTTTACGAGTTTTGTGAGAACAATAAGCATATACTTTCAAAGTATCGCTTCTCTTGTGAAATATATAATTTTGAAATAAAAATAACAGGTATTATTGACGATTACGATTTTTTCATTGAGAACGAGAGTATAATATTCCGAAACGAATTTTTTCTTTCTACAAATGGCCGAAAACTCTCTCTCTCTCCGTTAAAACGAAAACTCCCTCTAGAAAATTGCAGTAAAATGTTGGCAAAGATTCAGAATGTTGGATATTCTAAACACCTTTTCAAATAATTCAAATCGGGAGATAGAGTATAGAAATCACAGCTGAAATCTTTTTCATTCTGTGAAGGAGTATCCAGAGAAGTATTTTACTTTGAAAATAGAGAATTTGAACTCAAAGATGTTGGACGATGAAAAAATTTGGTGTTGGGGTTGAATGCGAAAACTTGATAGAACTTTTTATGGAACTTTCATTTTGGTCAATTGTGGACATATATCACAGACAGGCTGAGTGGGCAAAATTTCCTCTTGAATCAGAGTAATTTCATTTGGGGGCGAGTCTGAAATAACGATCAATATTCCTCCTAACAAAAAAAAAAATTTTGCGGTTTCTTATGGTTACTGCCAAATTAAATATAATTCGCACAGTTTAGAATTAATAGAATGGGCTGGATAATAGTTATATGCTAAAGTAGTTTCCCAAGATTATACTATTCTGAGTAATAATCTTGTTGAAGACATTCAATTCTAACTTTTGAAATTTGTTTGAAAATGGGGATATTACATGATTTTCTTGAGGTTTTTTACGTGTTTAAGATCACTAATCTGAACGACATTTCGAAGTATCCGTAGAGAAAATAAGAAGTGCAGATAGTCTGATAATAGTCCAAGAGCTAGTGAACCTCTTGAGTAACGGTTTGTCTGTAAGGCTAGAAATTTTTAAAGCGAGTTCCTAGCACGCTGAGGACGAAAACCATGACCTAGCACCCCTCACCCCTGCACATCATCCACCCTTTTATCTTTGAAAGTGTAAAAAACATAAAAAAAACTCGTCGCTGGTTGAAACATTCATACGATTTTGTTCATCTATTGTTAAGTTCAAAAACAAATTGACAGACGATTTCGAAGAGCACAAGTACCTGCCAGGCTACTCGAGAAGAGTGTAAAATACGAACAAAAATGATTTTTCCTCTGTAAGGCTGAAATTTATATATGTGTTCGTCTGAGGGAATGGAAAACTAAGTTTTATTATTTATCTTCATCATAATCTGAAATGTTATCAGTAATTTCTTCATCATATAGTACAGTCGTTTCAAGCGTAGTACACTGTGTCCTTAATTGGTTGAGCCTGCATTATATCTCAGCTATTATTGAAAACGAAGTCATGCGGTTTCCGCGACCCTGGGTCACTTTTTTGTAAATCTTTTAAATCCACAATCAGAAATATTCCATCTTCTTTTGTTTCTGAAATACAGGGCTAAAATAAAAATGTACATTTTTTGAAAATGTTATTATTTCTCGGGCCATTCCCTCAGACGAACACATATATAAATTTCAGCCTTACAGAAAAAAGTTCATTTTTGTTCGTATTTACACCCTTTTCGAGTCGCCTAGCAGGTACTTGTGCTTGTCAAAATCGCCTGTCAATTTTTTTTTGAACTTAACAATGAATGAACAAAATCGTATGAGAGTTTCAACCTTACAGTGATAAGTTTTTTTTATTTTTTTTACACTTTCAAAGATATATTGGTTGATGATGTGCAGGGGTGAGGGGTGCCAGGTCATGGTTTTCGTCCTCAGCATCACCCTTACAGACAAGCCGTTACTCAAAAGGTTCACAAGCTCTCATGAATATTGATTTCTCAGTCATGATATTCTCACATTTGTAATAATCTCAGTGAAGAACAAACTTAAGCTACTAAGTTTTCAATACACATTGATAGATACGTGAAGGAGATCTCTAAAGCCTGATCTCACTCTTATTACAATTCAGTCTACTCTAATGAATTATTCAACATTTTGTTTTTCTGACGGAATAACGAGGCTCTCGCAATAAATTTCATTTGCATCATCACTGTAAACTCTGTATTTAATTTTGAATTAATGGAACTCTCTCAAAGTCTAAGTCTGACTTCATCTGACCTCTCATTTTGAACATCTCTAGATTACCTCTGTTTTTATTACAATAATTCACTCTGAGTTTATAGATGATTTTAATATTTGTATTTTTTACTGTATTAACTTCATGCGGGTGACTTATTCATTTCATGATTGTGAATGATGTCAACGAATGTTTTTAACTACCATCTACAAATCAATTATCGGGATACAGTCCTTCACAGTAATTCAACAAAACCAGAACAACCCCGATTTAGAACATTTGGTTCTTCGGGACGGATAGTTGAGTTGGAATTTCAGTACCATTCACGATCATATTTCTCAGTACCTGATCATAGTTCTCATACTTCTCAAATATTTCATATTTCTCATACTTCTCAACTTTCCTATACTCCTCAAATTCTCCATTCCCCTCAAATTTCTCATACCTCTCGAATTTCTCATACCTCTCAAGTTTCTCATACCTCTCAAATTTCTTGTACCTCTCAAATATTTCATACTTCTCATATTTCTGAGTAATAGCATCTCATATCAAAATTGACCATATCAAAGAAAGAACACCTCAGGGAACGGTTCAAATCAGCTCTGCTCTGAGAAGTTCAGCTATGATCAGGTACTCTCGCTCCTCCTCTGTTGATGTAGTCTTTTCTGATCTCTAATTATTCCTCAAATGTCGCCCTCTTCGTTCTCCGACCAAACTGGCCTCATCCAATCCTCTCCATGACCACCTCCACATGACAACCTCACTAGGGTTATCTCGACAAGTTCAGCCACATCTTCGAAGACTCCTCAAAAAGTCAGTGACGCCATGCAGGAGTCGATTCAGTTCTCCTTATAGGACTGTCCATGTGGAGTTCCTACTGTCACAAAGAGTGAAATACTTCAATTATTTAATTTTTTTCCACTGGTGACTAAAGTAAATAATTTTAGGGAGCCTCTGTCGAATTCTTGTGTCCACTTCATTAGAAGTTTTATTTATATGATGAAGTCGTATGGTGAAATAGTTCATCAATATCAGCTTGACCAATTATTGTAAGACATGGTCAGAGAGTGGATCTTGTTCCATGGTGTGTTCTGTTAGGCTTAGGAAAAAGTCTTTCAAATTAAGTTTTCTCAGAGACATGATTATCATTCGATTGATGATATCATTTCTTGAGAAATTCGTCAATGATCTGACTATAGATTCCGCCACAGGACAAATTTTGACAACATCCAAAGAAGGTTTGCAGAGACCTCCTCGATTTTTTCTCATTAGCAGGGCTGATGAGGTACTAGTCGAAATCAATGATTGAGCACATGTTTCACAGTTGATCCTCTTTATCATTTTTCTGCTCACAAAACCAGCAATGTATTCGATAATGTCCTTATAGTACATTGAATTTGTGATATTTTGAAATGGTACCATGTTGTCCAAATCCTCAGCTTCTATAACCCTACATTCAAGGAATCTATAAAATTCCTATTCATTATACTAGAAGAGACAACATTCAGTATACTAGTATCGTCTTGGGCTAAACAATTTGCAGCTTCCGATGATCGCAGCTCGCTATGGATAAGGATGCTCTTATATGCACCTTCAAATTGCATAGCTGTCGGGTTATTATTAAAACCCCCTCTGGATCTCATAATAGAGAAAAACATCTCCAAATGGTCCTGACTCAGCTTGTATGTACATAGAAACTTCATCATCTGAGTTTTTATCAACTCATCAAATATGTTTCGTACACTTGTCAGGCAAATTATCAATCCGACAAATCCAGTTTTCCTCTGGGAACTTACAATTGGATTTCCCCTCAAGTCTCTGAGACTACTCAGGTATTTAATTGAGGCTTCTATTTTATCTTTGATAAACACCTCATTTCCTAGACAAAGGGGTTTTTCCATAATATTCTTGTTTAAAAAGTTCCTACTATTGAGTATATCAAAAATATCATTCATATATCTACAATACTCCACAAGGGCTCCACTGCCTTTGAATTGTGATATATCCAAATCTTTATCACAATACTCTATGGCATCTGCCACGCTGGCGCTGAACATTTCTACAGCTAACTTTACACGCATTTTTTCCTTTTGATAATTCAAATGCCTATTTCGTATCTTGGTTGCTGCATGTAATCCTGATTCATTTTGAATCTTGACTAATTCACCAAAAAAACTCCATTTGATTTCTTTTCCGTTTTCATTGAAGAAATATCCCCAATCACCTAATGTGTTACGGCACAACTTTATCATGTGGCGGGCATCCAGAATTATATGAATCCTATCATTTGCAATTGGATGCGAATAAATATTTGCATTGATGACAAATTTGAACCAAAAACGTATCTGAAAAGAAATTGGGAATTCTGACCCCATAAAGAAAAAGCAGGCATGCAGGTGAAAAAGCAGCAAATAACACAATTTTCCCAACTGAATATAATTTGGCCAATCATAAATAATTCTCCCAATAATTTTAATTTCCTCACATTCTCTGAATTGAATAAATTCAGTTTTCTGTGAATTCTGCAATTTTATTAAAAATTATCAAATATATCCATCGTGTGGATGCAACTTTGGGATTGCATATAGCATGAGCCCTTGAGATAAAGATTATTTTTTTACATACCTACTTGTATTCTGAACATATTTAATTTTTATACTCCCTAATACCTGAGACATTAAAAATAAATTAAACATTCTGTAATATTGTTGCTTATAATAAAGTTTTGAGAATATCTTGATAAAAGGCCAAGTTAAAACTGTTAGAAACCCTGAATACCTTCAGCACTACTGATGATTTTGAAGAAATTTGAAATCTTCTTTTCAAATCATCAAGAAGACTATTCAAATCTGTAATTTTTTTCTTCATTTTGAAAGTTTGGAAGAGTATTTTTTATTTGATCTTCTTAAAGTTTTTATAAGAGATTGAGAAACTTCCCAGTATCTAAGACGCTTAAATGGGTTTTCAAGGTCAGCTTCAACAAAATCGCCCACATAAACAGGTATATATCTTTTTCTACAGAAAAGGAAAAAGGTTTTAAAATTACAATTGGTTAAGTTACTGTAGAATTTCTACAGAATAGTAGCTCCTCAATGAATTGCCCTTTTCCTGATATTAGTTTCTGATCCGGGGGGAATATCTCTAATTGCAGCAGTTTATGTCATATATCGTTGTTCCATTTCTAGTTGCTCCAGCTCTGGTTGCTCTATCTCTGGGTGCTCCATCTCTGGTTTCTCGATCTCTGCTTGTCCCATCTCTGGTTGTTCAGTATCTATCTCTAACTGTTTCTGTCTGATTTCTCCCACACCACCTACTGATAAAAAAAAATCTATATAAAATAAGGCGTCAAGGGATTGTTATTCTACATCAACAAAAATCAAAACAGTGTGTTCAACGAAGAAAATATTAATGTACCTTCTGTTTCATATTGAACTGGGAGACTCTCATTTTTTTCTCCCTCAGGAAGATGACCAGAAGAATTGAAAATAGAAGGAATAGCACCTTTCTACGAGTTTTTGTACCATGAACATTAACAAAATAATCATGGTGATGAAAATGGTTACCACATATTTTCGATGATGAAGAAGGCTTGAAGTCTATTCTTCCAACTGCTTTCAACCACTGTTCCCTTAATTTTTCATCCTTTGGAAAACTGCGAAAAAAACAAATGTTTTTTAAATATGCCAGTATCGAAGAATATGAATACTTCCGAATGAAATTTTAAGTTTTGGCCTTTTCTCAACCTCGCTGTACAATTGAAAGCTACACAAGCATGAGGCATCTTGAAAAATGTTTAAATGCTTGGAAAACTTAGATATGCGCTCCCAACGATAATCACGAATCACAGATGATTAACCTCTGAAATTAATTAAACACTTGATTTTTCCTTAAAATTTTCATATAAGATTGGCCTTTTTGACAAGGTAAAGAATATATGAATTCGGGAAGGATTTAATGAAATACATACCTCTATTATCAATTAATAAAGTGTTCAACACTTCTAGAAATCGAAATAATTAAAATAATAAGAATTTCAATTCAGAATAAAAGAAAAATTCACTATTTTCCGAACGTGTGTTCAATGTTTTCATCAGATGATTTTGACGTTGACTCAACTAGCTCCATCTCTCTCTTTCATATGCGGCATGCCAGCATGTCGCTCAGAGAACCGGTCCATAGATATAAGAGGTCTATGGTCTTGAATCAGTCTTCCCGTAAATAAATATGTGTACCCTTTTTTTTCATCAAGTGCCAATGGCTTTACAGCATTAATGGTAACGAGAAAAGCATCAAAACTGTTTGGCCTTCCTAATTTTCCATTTGAACCAACTTTATAGAGGTTTTCCAATAAGCCATACCCAGTATTTATAGCCTTTAACACCTGTGGATTGATGTCACCTAACACTCGATTACATGGTTTCGAAGAATGTAATCGTGTACTGTTAAGAGCATCAAAAAGATTATTCATGGTTTCCACAAAATGGGCCGTATTCTCAGCCGTCGAAGAAATGATTTCACCAGTTCTGAACGTTGTCTTGATAGCGGCGTGAACGCTATTGTTGAATAACTACGCTGCCAATTCTCATTTTTTCGAAGGCATTTGGATTAAGGTGTTCATCGGTAAGTTTTAATAATGCCTTCCCACTTCTGCTTCTCTTGTCCAATTCATAGACTTTTATGATATCGGAAAAGCTTATGAATTTTCCGTTCATTACGAATTGATTATTCAGAAAGTTATTCCGGATACACTTCAGCAGATGAGGCACATCGAAAAAAGCATAATATTTTTTCTCATTGAAGAAAAAATATGGTTTTGATTTCTCAACACACAAATGTTTGAAAAATTTTTGATTTGTACTGGACAAATCGCAAACTACACCAAGTGTTTCCAGTTTACATTCTCCCTGTTTCTCCAGTGCTTTTTCGATGATGCATAATAATGAAGTTTGGGACACTCCATTACACGAGACAAAATAAGCTATCGGCATTTTCCATGAGCTATAAATTCCCCTTATCATCAAAACTAGGGCCTGGCTTGCAGAAGATTTTCTTCCAAACTCACCCAGATCTTCGAAACCTTCAATTAAATCGGTTGTTTCATTATATTCAATGCATTTCTTTATGCTCATTTCATCGAACATGAGAATGCAGGTTATCTCAGAAACCGTCATGGAATCTGCTCTCAATTTCAGATTGGCAAAAATTTTTTTATTGAATCCAGGTTTACAAATGAAATTGTTGACCCATGACTTCAAAGTAGATAGGCCCTTCTGGCGTAAATACCTATAAGTTTTAGGTCCTCTATAAAATAAAGATAGGGCTGTACTTTTTCATTCGGTAGCCATGGATTCCTCTTCCTATGCCGCATTTGCATGTTGATGACGGATTTTGAGAATCCAGTAATGCAGGATTCATCAAAATGGGTCTTCGCAAATTGTTGAATATTTATCAGTTTATTTTTCACACCTTTTAGTCCTTCAAGTTGTTATTTTTTTTTCTGCTCAGGATAAATGCCTTCTTTAGACGTTCACTCTCATCTTTCAATAATTTATTTTGTCTACCACTTCCCATCGAGTTGGATGGAAGATTTTGAAACTCCATCAACCAAGTTTCATCCTCATGTTTACTTTTAGGACATTCATCCGATGAACTATCATCATGGATGTTGAGGGTGTTTTGGACGACATTCATTATTCTTACCGAATGTACTTCATCCGATTGATCGTCTGAAGTCTCAGACTCGATATACCGTAGTGTTTACTGCAAATCCGTTTATTTTTTAATGATTCAGGGTCTAGATCTGCCAAAGCAGCATTACCTGAAATCGATAAAAAGGTATTTAATTCTACGTACGAAAGTGATTAATTTTTTACCCTCTGTCTATAAAATGATATTATTGAAAAGCTCTTTGAACATACAGGGTGTTTCAGAATAAGGTTCCGTAAATTCAGGATCTTAATCCTCAGATGATTTCATGATATAAAGTTCCTATGAACTATGGGTCTCTGACGCGCTGTTTCTGAGAAACAGGGTATTGAAATAAAAAAAAATTGGTTTTATGAAATTATTTTTTACACCGTACACGATCTCTTTTTGCGTTTTGGCACGTTATGAGACATATTTTTCCCGATCGAAACGATGTTTAATTTTCACAAGTGGCTTCCGTACGATTTTCTGTCCGAATAAATTTGGTGAAAAAATTCGTACGCCAATGATTTTTTTAAAATCCACCACATAATTACCAGTAAGAATGGTCTCTTGATTTTTTTACCTACGACGAATACTTTCTGAGAAAAAAAAATAAAATACAATTTCATCTAGGAAAGTTACGAAATTCTTTGATTACTTCCAAAATGCAATTTCATCTAGGAAAGTTACGAAATTTTTCGATAACTTCACGAAATTCAGAAAATGTGTTTTATGGCGTACTGATAAGCTACCAAAACACAAACCCGTTTCTCAGAAACAATGCGTCAGAGACCCATGATACACAGGAAATTTATGTCATAAAATCATGTGAGAATTAGGATTCCGAACTCACGAAACTTTAGTCTGAGAATTAGTCGGTATTGAAGCACATGCCGAATTTGCATTTACACTAATTTCTTCACATAATTTGTTCGGACAGAAGTCTGTACAGACTCAACTTATGAAAATTAAACATCGTTCATTTTTTTTTATTTGCATATTGTATACATATATTCTTTCATCTTCATACACAATTGTTAAGTAAGTCAAAAGGAATTCAACAGTTACTAATGAATGTGAATATACCCATATTAATTCAATTACCTCTACTCTTAATGCATGTTTGTTATATGCATAGTTTTGCTATTCGATAATTTGTTTTCATGATATGATCGAAAACAAAACAAATTAGGCACATCATTATTGGTACATAAAATAAAATAAATAATTGAGTAGGGTCGGTTTCACAAAATGTAAGGTTTTTTAATCGCACAATTAAAGTTTTGTGAAACCGAACCTTAATCTATTTTCTTCAGATTTTTTTTTTTTCTTAATTGAAAATCTTTCATTAAAAAATAATAAAATCTCTCTCCGTTTCATAACGAATATGCGAGCGACAAAAATAAATATGTAACTAAGGTGAGAATGAAGTTCGCCCAATTTTCGAATTCGCCACTGATTTGTTTTGACATCATCATACAACCGAAATAGCGCCATCTGTAATAGGTAAATAAGGGCCATCTATTAACGAATAGCTCTAATACTCAACCGACGGATACACATAGTACGAGCTAAGACATACTGTCAATTAACAGCTATCCGTTGTGAGCTAAGACATTCCTTTGGAGCCCATGGAGCCCATCGAAGTGGCGCCATCTATTGGTGGGATCCAAGTCATCAAATGATAAAACCGTAAGGTTGGATTACTATCCTTCTTTATACTATGATATAACTGCTTATATTTTGTCATCTCTTTTTATTAATCTCCCATCTTTCAACTGCTCTACAAGACCGTCTCTGCCTCATCTCTACAATTTGAAGCTTGCTGATCCAGACTTCCTCACTTCACGGTTGATCGACATACTACAGGGTGCTGATGTTTATGGTGCCATCATTCTTCCTCAACTCCGAACAGGACCGAATGAGTCAACTCCAATAGCCCAGTTGTTTATCTTTAGATGGTTGGTCCTAGGTCCAATATGCCCTCCTCAAAAATCCTCCTCAACTAAGCCACATATTGGATAAGGGTCTGATGGTGGCAGGATTGTTTTTTGACCTGTCCAATGCTTTTGACGTACTTTCTTTCAAATTTATGATATCTAAGTTCTATAATCTTGGCTTTCGAGGCGTCTTCTTAGACTGGCTTCATAGTTTCATTTCGGGCACTACGATGAAGGTTCGTGTTCAGGATGCTTGGTCATGTGAATATAATATCACTTCAGGAGTGCCTCAAGGTTCAGTATTGGGACCACTTTTGTTCATTCTATTCATAACTGACTTATCCAGTTACATTAACGGTAGTAAGTTAATATTATTTGCGGATGATACTTCTGTTGCCGTGTCAGCAGAATGTTTTGATGAGCTTACATCCTCCTGTAGCAATCTTGTCCAGGAGTTTTCTGACTGGGGCCAGCGTAATTCTCTCATTGTCAACCTTAAAAAAACTAATTGTATCTACTTCGGAACCACCAATATTATTAGAGAGCAACTAATAATCAGTTGTCCGCGAGCAGTAATTAAATCACAGGACTGCATAAAATTTTTAGGTGTATATGTTGATAAGTGTATAAATTGGTGCCATCATGTTGACACACTATGTAAAAAACTTAATAGTGCATATTATGCAATTAATCGTATTAAGGATTCTTTTCCTATCAAATCGCTCTTAAACATCTACTATAGCCTGGCTTACAGTCATATAGCCTATAATATTCTACTCTGGGGGTCTTCCCCCGACGCAGGTAGAATACTTATTTCACAGAAAAGAATCCTCAGACTGATATTTAATTGTGATCCACGATCATCGTGCAAACCTTTGTTCATTAAAACTTTTCTGGCAAATACATGGTAAGACTCCCATTAAAGTCATCTCTTAATCTCTTGGGATCTTCTAGACAACGTGCCTATCGATGCCTCCAAGAACTTCTACGAAAGTTCGAGGGAAACCAAGAATTCCTGTCCGAATATGAACAGCTCAGGCATATGGAGAAAGCTCCAATTATCATCTCGCCTCCCAGGTACTTTTTGCCACATCATGGTGTCTTCAAACCAGACAGCGCATCCACCAAATTGCGTATCGTGTTCAATGGTTCCAGTCCCACCTCAACCGTTCCTTCTCTGAACGACATAATGCATACAGGAGTGAAACTACAATTAGACGTCATTGATGTATTATGTTGGGTACGTCGTTTTAAATTTGTCTTCTCCGCAGACATTACGAAGATGAACAGACAGATCTGGGTGCATCCAGACGATGGGGATTTCCAAGCCGACACGAAAGAAGAACTCCAAGTATTCTCAAGATGTTTACCGAGGAAGAAATAGTTCGTTCTCTGATCTCATTTGACGACTGTCCTACTTCGACGAAATTACTCGGCCTCCTCTGGTATCCTCAAGATGATTATTTCTCATTCAAGATACAATCTTCCTCATCCGGTTCCGTGGTAACTAAACGTACTATGTTATCTCATATTGCTCAACTCTTTGATCCACTTGGTTTAGTATCCCTGTCACGATCAGGGCCAAAATGTTGTTACAGGAACTTTGACTCCAGAAACTCTCATGGGACGAACCAATGTCACCTCCAATTATCGAAAGATGTTGCAACATCAGAGAAGATCTCAAATTATTGGCCAATGTAAGACTTCCTCGTTGGGTAGGCACCCAACAAGACACCTCTGTAGAGCTTCACGGCTTCTCTGGTGCTTCTCAAGTTGCCATGGCTGCAGTACTCTACCTCGTCGTCTGCTCTCCGTTCACAGGATCCAAAGTCACCCTGTTCTCCTCCAAAACTTGAGTAACGCCTTTGAAACGCCTCTCAATCTCGAGACTTGAACTCTCAGCATCTCTAATTTTGGCCAAATTAACTCAGTACGCTTTTCGTATTCTAGATTCCAAGGTACACTCAACGACTTTGTGGACGGACTCAACGTCGTGGATCAGATCTCATCCGTCACGATGGAATGACTTTGTTCGAAACAGAGTAGAGCTCATTCAAGACCTGACTCCAACTGCCCAATGGAAATACGTTCCCGGCAAAGAAAATCTAGCTGATTGTGTTTCTCTGGACTCTTCTCATCTCCACTACTGAACAGCTCTCTAAGGTGGACGGGACCACCATGGATGTCCAAGTCATCAGATTCCTGGCAAAATCGTCAGCCGGCACTCACAATTGACCCCGAATCTGAAGCAAGGCCCACAAAGACCATCCTCGCAGCTGCAAAACAAGACAACTCGTAGGATCTTATATACAGGTATTCTTCTCTATATAAACTCTTAAGAATCACTTCTTTTTGTTCAAGAGTCAGATGCTCCTCAAGTCCGAACATGGAATCTCCGCTCACCTCAGCTGATTTGGAAAAATCAAGGATCTATTGGATCAAGGCAACTCAAGAAGTATATTTTCCTCAAGAACTCAAGGCTCTTCAAACTGTTACAAATCAATTTCTTGTGTTCAATAGACTCACAGCATTCTTGTGTGTAGGCGGACGAATCCACCACTCTCTCTCAGACCCAGATAGCAAACATCCTGCAATCATTCCTCGTTTTTCTTAATTGACTTTTCTAATAATTGATTCAGCTCACAGGTGAACGATGCACGGAGGCATGCAACTCACACTTTCTACCATTCGACAACAGTACAGGATCATTGGAGGAAGAGCCCCAGTGAAATCCCACATTCTGAAGTGTGTAACCTGTGCTAGGCAAAGAGGTATTCGAGCTCAACAACTCATGGGACAACTACCAGAACCACGTCCCTTCTCACATACTGGTGTAGACTACGCAGGCCTACTCACGATCAAAACTTGGAATGGAAGAGGAGCAAAGACACACATGGGTTGGTTTGTGTTTTTGTCTGCTTCGACACCTCAACAGTACACCTGGAAGCTGTAAGTGACTATTCCTCTTATTCTTCCATTGCTGCGTTTCGAAGATTTACAGCTCGACGAGGCATCTGTCACTCATTGTACTCAAACCGCGGAACCAACTTCATTGGAGCAGATGCAACCCTCAAGAATATGTTCTTGAAAGCCTTCTCAGAAAACCAGGTCATCGCCAGACTCCTTATGAATGAAGGTAAAAACTGGTGCTTCAACCCTCCAGCAGCTCCTGTCGTGGGAGGAAAATGGGAAGCTGCAGTCAAGTCCTTCAAGAAGGATTAGCCCATCACCATGGAAGAACTGATGACAGTTCTCGCCCAAATCGAAGTCATTCTCAACTCATGACCTCTAGAACCACTCAGCGATTATCCCGAAGACCGCTCTGTACTAACTCTTGGTCATTTTCTAACAGGTACTGCTCTGACTACTCTACCTGAGCCATCTCTCAAAAAACTCCCAACATCTCGGCTGTCAAGATGGCAGTTCATCCAGCAGCGAACTCAACAGTTTTGTTCAAAATGGTCTACTGAATATCTACAACGTCACCTCTCCATCTCAAAGTGGCATCATCCATCCCACGACATAAAGGTTGGATCTCTAGTACTCCTCACCGATGAGCGACTTCCTCCTTGCAAGTGGCCATTAGGGCGAGTAATGGCAGTGCACCCAGGCTTAGATAGACTTGTTCGAGTCGTTACCCTCAAGACCTCCACGTCAACGCTAGCAAGGCCGATCTCGAAGCTAGCCATTCTACCAGTCATCTCTACAAATGGAGCAACTCCGTAAGATTCTCAACTTTCTATATTTCAATAATTAATTTCATTGCTTATTGGCGGGCGGAATGTTGAAAATTGAGCATTGCACCCCTCAGACCTCATCCTCAGCTACGCCTATGGTTGGATCTCAGCGCCACGCTAACTCCACTTCTACAGCTCTATGGTCGGCTGATTGACTGCTCGCGTCAAATAAGTCTCCTCTGTGTACTAAGCAGCTGACAGATTGACTCATGTTCATTAATTGAATCAATTAATCGTTGTCTTTTGTATCCAGCTTTTCCTGTGAATAGACCTCCTCTTGTGCTACTCTTGTAGATTAGAATTTTACAAAAGTCACCCCGCTTGATAACTGATTATCTCGTTCATTTCTTGAAGTATCTAATCCCCAAAAAGGTGAGTGAATTCTCAGAATACTTAATTATTGCTTATTCCATGTTATTTTCCTGCTTTTTATTTGTCCACGTTTCAGATGATGATAATTTATAAAAATATTGGTTATCCTCTCTCCAAGATATATATTTTGCTATATTTTTGCAGTTCTCATAGATTTTTCAGATATCTGTAGACTCCTCACATGGAAGTGATTATTTGCTCCAAGAATGAACATTCTCGGTGGTAATAAATACTGATTTGTTATATTCTCATGTGCATCTCATTATCTTGATCGATTCATCTCATTTCTCAACTATTCAATTCTCATAATACTTGCTAATTATTGTTCTCGAGTTTCAGATGAATGAAAATCTTCAAACGCAAAGGTGAATAATGGAATCAGTCCTCTCTCTCAATAAAACCAAGTGAACTTCTCTGAAGTATTTGAACGATCAAGTAGCTCAAACATTGCACCTGATTGACAGTCTCAGTCCCTGCTTCATTTCATTCATCTGAAGCACTTAGCAAGTAAGATCTCAAGCCTTCTGCTTTGTCGAACCAACGGGTTGGTGGTTATTAACTCATACATAGTACACTCATGTTATAATCCTCATAATTGTCAATTGTAGCCTCTATTTTTCTGATGAACACTAACCCTGCTTATTAGAAGCAGTTAATTGATTAATAAGCATTCTCTTCACAGACTAACGTTATAGATCATAAATATTGATTGCTCAATCATGATATTCTCACATTTGTAATAATCTCAATGAAGAACAGACTTAGACTACTAAGTTTTCAATAATGATAATAATAATAATAATAATCTTTATTAATCCCAAAAGACATAATTAATATGTATAAGACAAGTCAAGGACAAAGACAAAAAAATAAACAATCATAAATCAAAGATCAAAAATATTATTATCATCTAGAAATTCTTTAATACTATAATAGCTCTTTTTGAGCAGTTGACATTTTACTATTTTTTTAAATTTTATTTCACTTAACATTTTAACAGAAAGTGGTATATGATTGTATAAGACTATGGCCTGATAAATAGGCGAACACTCAAATTCTGTTGTTACATGTGTAGGAATGCACAGAGTAGCAACATTTCTTGTAAAATAATTATGAAAATCAGATAATTTTACCATTGATTTTTCATGTTCCTTCACATAAATTAAACATCTATATATAAACAATGAAGGAAGAGTTAAAATCACGTATCTCCTCTAAGGCCTGATCTCACTTTTATTACAACGCAGCCCACTCTAATGATTCATTATTCAACCTTCTGTTTTTCTGATGGAATAATGAGGCTCCCGCAATCAATTTTAATTGTAAACGCTGTGTTTAATTTTGAATTAATGGAACTATCTCAAAGTCTAAGTCTGACTTCATCTGACCTCTCATTTTGAACATCTCTAGATTACCTCTGTTTTCAGTTGAATAATTCACTCTGAGTTTATAGAGATGATTCTAATATTTGTATTTCTTACTGTATTAACTTCATGCGGGTGACTCATTTATTTTATGATTGTGAATGATGTCAATAAATGTTTTTACACTACCTTCTCCAACTCAATTATCTGGATACAGTCCTTCACGGTTATTCAACAAAATCAGCACAACCCCGATTTTGAACGAGGAGACTATAGATTATCTTATAAAAAATTGTCCCAATTATAAATTTCAAAATGCATTTCTAAAATGGGTGGTTAATTTCAAAATAATTTGACTCATTCTGAATAATTGGTTTCTTTTCTGCTTTTGTCTTTTCTCATTTTAGATTAAGAATTTCGGGTCGTTTTGGGTAGAATCTGTTTATCTGAGCCCATCGACGGATAACATGAGGATGATCACACTAATTTCTTTCAAGATTCTCCTGATATTTATTATTTTAAGTAATTAGACTGCTATGTATTCAATTTTGTTTGAAATTCAAATGTCAGTTGCTCCAGAATATCGCTGTATTGTTTACAATATAGACTATTGAAGGTACCTACCTAGTAGGGGTAACTCTTAAGTATACCTACCGAGCATTGTCACTGTCTTATATTCAGATACGACTGCGATGTTCGGTCTCTAATTATTACCTGACGCGTAAAAAATACAATCTTAAAATCTCGGCAACACGTATTAGGTCCGATTTTCTCGCAGGCAGCCCAATATCAACGTGTTCACAATAAAACAGCGCTTATGCTGATATATTTTTTTTTTACTATTATCACACAAGTGAAAGTATCTCATTCGGACACACTTGTTTAAACCAGGCAACCAGTACTTCGTCTAGGTAAATAACAGGCAACCCTCTGTTTGCAATCAGTACTTGACAATATATGTATAGCCGGCAATAAATGGTATTTATCCCAATATTTTTACCATCAAGTGTTAGGTAAGATGCGGCATCAAGAAGTAGGTACCCAGTTGTAAATTTTTCAGTTACGTCGCATAGACTGTGCCATAAAAAAACTATATAGTATCATAAATTTAAGCTGATGAGCAGAATCATCATTAGGTACGCTCTCCGTACATTGTGTTATAGTTTTGCGAATAGACAATATGTGTAAATAAATTTAAATTATGAACCAAAAAAGATACAAAGTGAAGTTTGAGTTATGTGATGCTTTATAAAAATTTTAAAAAAATGTATGAACAGAAAATGCACGAAGAAAAACAAGTTTGAAAGAAAATAATGGGTAGTGGCCACAGAATATCGGAAATCACAACAACAATCTTTCAAAATACCAAATATTTCCTCAATTCCAAACACTTATTGCAATATACGCCGCAAAAGAGTTCGAAATCGCCAACTCAAATTAAGAAATTTTTTTCAAAATCGTTGCTTTAATATGAGTGATTAAGGTCAAAACCGTTTTCCTACCAAATCGGGAATCAGTTTTCTTTTAAGAAGTATCTTGATATGTGACACACACTTTGAACACATTTTCTGTGTAAACTAGGGATTAATTTTGCTTTTCTTTATTTCATAAAATCTGTAAGTAAAAGTTGGGCTCATTTTCAATCAAACAAAATATATTTACTGAAAATTTTGTTCCTATTATTCTGTGAAATGGACCCATGTTAGGGATGAGCAGTTTCAAAATATGTTGAATCTCATCAAAGTAATTAACTTTGATTTTTCATCTACCCAACATTCAATCATGTATATTTCTCTATTTTTATGGAATCTGCATTTTTGTGAAAAAAATTTTGTTTCATGATGCTTGAAATTTTGAGATACAAGAAATAATGAAACTGAACCAAACTAAAGAATGAAACAAAAAGTGTGAAATAAAGAAACTCACATTATTGAATATTGGGTAATTGGAAAATCAACTTTAGTTTTTCATCACTTTGATTCCCAATATTTACCCCTTTTACGGAATGAAAAGAATAGAGTTTTCAGAAAAAATATTTTCTCTGATGAAAATGAGCCGTGCCTTCGCTCCCAGATTCCACGAAATAAAGAAAAGCTCCAAAACTGAGGAAACAAACAAGTAGTGTTTCTCAAAGTTTCAAGCAACATCAAGGTACTATTTATGAAAAGAAAAAAAACTCCATCAAATCTACTTAATTGAATGTTCGGTAGATGGAAAAAAAGTTAATTACTCCTCACTCTGTTGAAATTAATCATTTTGAATTTTTTTTTACCGAAGCAAATATTATACCAACATATATATAAAGAATTCCTGCCAATTCAATGTCCAGTTGAAAAATTTTCGATGGATTTCAAAATTAGTACGTGGTTTTTATCTATTCAAAAATAAACAGGTATGTATAGGAATATTTTCATCCCTTTATTTCTCTTGTTTCAGGAGGAAGCATTCAGACTTTCAGAACTGCTCAGGTTCGAATTCTTTCTGATATGGTGATAAGATCACTTGGAGTTCTTCATGCTGTTGAAAATACTGTACCAATTTCTGATGATACTTTACAACAAACTAATGATTGCTCAAAAACCTCTTTCGATAAAATGACCTCTTCAATCGAGAATTCTCCGGGGAAAAGAAAATTTTCAGAAAAACTTCAACGTTCAGAAACAATTAGTGCCAGAAGAAATCGAAAACTGAATTTATTACGAAGAAAAATGCCACTTAAGGAAAAAAATATCAAATGTGGAAACATTATTAAGAAGTTTGAATTCCAATTTCCAATTTCAAGCATTCTTGTTCGAAAACAAATTTCAAACATCCTTCATGTGATGACGAAGTGGCCATATTTTTAGATCCTTCACATATGATTAAATTGGTGCGTAACACACTGGGTGAAAATTTATCACTACTTAATTGTCATAATGAACTCATTGAATGGAGGTATGTCAATCAGCTACATGATTTGCAACAAAGATATTCATTACACTTCGCCAATAAATTGAGGGCAGGATATATGAATTTCTTCAAACAGAAAATGAAGGTTCGGCAGTGTAGCCACTGCTTTGAAATTTTGTCAGGGGATATTATTATTGGACAATTTCAAAGATGCAAGCGCCACTATCGAATTCATGGAAATAATGAACAACTTGTTTGCTATTTTGAACTCACGAAATTTGTTACAATATAATTTTAAGAAACCAATTTCTGAAAGTAATTTTTCGCATATATTGAGTTTTTTGGATAGAGCGGATACATATATCAGTGGGTTGAAAATATCTGCAAGTGGTCCATTGATGTTAGGCCGGGTCCAGACGAGTGTAATGTAACGCGTAATGTAATGCGAATTCTTGCGTTTGGACGGCACTACGAGCATTACTCGTAACGCTCTCAACGAGAAATTCGCATTACATTATTTATTATTTAGACAGCAAACGGCACACAGGGTTTTTGGGACTTCGATTTGTAAAGAGCAATGGCTTAAATTCATTCCTATGTATAAGGTATCACAGGATAATTTAGAATTGTTTTTTTGTTCAATCCGCTCTCACGGACGGCATAATAATAATCCGACTGCTAGGCAATTTCAGTCGGCATATAAAAAATTTTTACGTGTGGAGGTACGTGACAGCTTTAGAGGAAATTCTTTACCACTCGAAGAATTGAATATTTTGAAATGCAATCCGGTTCCTCAAATTAATATAACTTCGTGTGAATATTTAGTGTATGGTGCGGATGTGGGTCAGAATTCAAGAAAAAATATAAAACATGTAAAAAGCAATATGATATTGAAATCACAAAATTGAAACGAATGATAGTCAGTAACAAAATTCAAACCTCTGAAAATAAAACAAAAACAACTTGGAATATTAAAGGGTCTTCAACAGGTAAAAGTCATTCTAGGCAAAGCGTACTTCCAAATGGCTGTCAGCAAAAATTACTTGAAGATTTTAATAAACATTTCGTGAATGCCTCTAAGTGTACAACTTCTCTCCCAAAATGTAAAGTAGGAAATGCGCTAAAGTATGTAGATAAGTCGTTTTATGTTTTTGAAATGATCAAATTCCTAGTGTTGTGATAAAAAGGGCTATTCACGTTATCGTTGCATCAATTAGACATATTATGAATTGTGCATTTATAACTGGTATATTTCCTTCGGCACTGAATCTATCGATGATATTTCCATTATATAAGTCTGGCTCTTTAGACGACCTTGGTAACTATAAATCTTCTGACAACTTTTACCAAAATTTTTGAGAAGGTTCGTCTGATTCATTTTTTCAAAAAACCTGGCATCTTTGGTTCTGCTCAACATGGTTTTATGAACAAAAATACAAGCACAGCAATTTTTGAACTCACTCAAACTGTTAAAGCGGCAATTGAGAAGGGAGAGGTTCCTGTTGGCTTGTTCCTAGATATTTTCAAAGCCTTCGATTCTGTAGATCATAGTAGGCTATTGAGTAAATCATGAAAAAGTAGTGATCCAATCTATTACGTCAACTTGAACACACACAGGGTCGAAAGTAAAAAGTGTGTATTAATGTCAATGATAAAAGTTTCCTCTGATGATGAAGATATCATTAATGGTGTAATTCAGGGTAGCATTTTAGGTCCGTTATTGTTTATTGTATATATAAATCACTTACCCAATAATATTAACCAACTGTTGAATTAATCATGTATGTAGATGACACAAATATTATCAAGATCTTGTCTTATGTAATGCTTTCGAATGAAGAATTGAATGAGGCCTTTTCAGAGGTGTACATCAAAAAATCTCAGGTTGAACGCTCGAAAAACAGAATGTGTCATTTTTCATATTTCAATATCAAAAGTCCAATTACCAAATGAAATTTCTCTAGATGGAAATCGAGTAAAAATTTCAGACTCCACCAAGTTCCTTGGAGTTCATGTAGATTGTGAGTTGAGATGGGATGTACATATAGAATACTTAAATAAAAGACTGAATTCAACTATTTATGCCATTATGTCTTGAAGAAGTCTGTTGATTTGTCCACTCTGAAGATTGTATATTATGCTAGTTTTCAATACAATTTGTCATATGGTATTGTTTGTTGGGGAAGCAGGCCCTTCACTGAAAGCCTTTTTGTAAAACAAAAGTATGCTGTAAGATCTATCATGAATATGAAATACAGGCAGTGGTGTAGGGAATTTTCGGGCTAACAATATACATACTTTAAAGGGTTCATATGTATAACGCTGTATCAAATTTTTAATTAAACACCAAGAAATATTTGAGCCCTATAAAAATAAAATATGAAAACTAGGCAAATAGACTGTTACCTCTATCCAATATGTAAGTTGACATTGTCACAACATAGTGCAATGTTTCATTTCATTTAAATATTTCCGTTTTTCAATAATTCATTTCACTAAATCAGAAATAAATCGTTAAGATTAAAAAATACCGAACTGTGTTGTGGTCTCGTTTTTCATAGTAGCGCTTGCATCTTTGAAATTGTCCAATAATAATACCCTCTGACAAAATTTCAAAGCAGTGGCTACACTTTCACTGAATCCTTGAGTAGCAAGTCAAACCTTCATTTTCTGTTTGAAGAAATTGATATGTCCTGCCCTCAATTTATTTGCGAAGTGTAATGAATCTCTTTGTTGCAAATCATGTAGCTGCTTGAAATACCTCCATTCAATGAGTTCATTCTGACAATTAAGTAGTGATAATTTTTCACCCAGTGTGTTACGCACTAATTTAATTTAATCATATGTGAATGATCTGAAAATATGGCCACTTCGTCATCACATGAAGGAAGTTTGAAATTTGTTTTCGAACAAGAATGCTTGAAATTGGAAGTTAGAATCCAAACTTCTCAATATTGCTTCCACACATGATATTTTTTTCCTTTCGTGCCATTTTTCTTCGTAATAAATTCAGTTTTTGTTTTCTTCTGGTACTAATTGTTTCTGAACGTTGAAGTTTTTCTGAAAATTTTCTTTTCCCCGGAGAATTCTGATTGAAGAGGTCATTTTATCGAAGGAGGTTTTTAAGCAATCATTAGTTTGTTGTAAAGTATCATCAGAATTTGCTACAGTATTTTCAACAGCATGAAGAACTCCAAGTGATCTTGATATCACCATATCAGAAAGAATTCGAACCTTAGAAGGTCTGAATGCTTCCACCTGACACAAGAGAAACAAAGTTCATATAAAAGAGGGATGAAGATCTTCCTATACCTGTTCATCTTTGAGTAGATAAAAAGCACTTACTAATTTTTGATACCTCTTTTATTGGGAGCATCATTTCTTTTCAAACGAACGTATCATTAGGATGTCCTATCGAAGGATTCAGATGTAAAATCTTTGGAACAAAGCACAGCATAGTTCGAAGGTTGCCAAATTTCATCCAGGTCTTGGGTCTTCAGGAAATCTGTTAAAATAAAATTGAATGAATACCAAATAACGAGTTTTTCTTTAGCTGTTAATATACACACACATACCTTCATATTGAGAACATGGAAGAAAACACTCATCATTATGGAAAAACTAACAAATCGCATCGACAAAAACTGTGAATACCGATCTGTTCACTACTAGGCCTTACCGATGAAATGTTATTCCTCGTCTCTGCTCGCGCAACTGCGTACAGTACAGGAAACCATGTTTTCTCAATTATTCAACGAAAAGAGAAGTTCAATATTTCGATATAATCACAATTAAGGTAGAAAACAGGCTAAACAGATACAAATTCAACAAACGTCAAAATTTAACTGAAATTTCGTATCAAAATGGTGGATCTGATACCATTCTAATCATGTGATGTCGTCTCTATACTATTTTATCTCTATGGTTTTTTCAGATGATTCGTACCGGTTCCTAACTGAAAACGGTTTTCAGTTTCATTTCGTTATAACTGACACGAGGCTATGGTTTACTGATTCAGGTACGGCCGAAGCCAAATTTCTGGGGGGGGGGGCGGGGGTAAATCCATCGGAAATTCTCCAACTGGACATTGAATTGGCAGGAATTCGTTATATATATTTTGGTATAATATTTGTTTCGGTAAAAAAAATTCAAAATGATGATTTTCAACAGCGTGAGGAGTAATTAACTTCTTTTCCATCTACCGAACATTCAATTAAGTGGATTTTATGGAGTTTGTTTTTTTTTCATAAAGAGTATCTTGATGTTGCTTGAAACTTTGAGAAACACTACTTGTTTGTTTCTTCAGATTTGGAGCTTTTCTTTATTTCGTGGAATCTGGGAGCGAAGGCTCATTTTCGTCAGAGAAAATATTTTTTCTGAAAGATCTATTCTTTTCATTCCGTAAAAGGGGTAAATATTGGGAATCAAAGTGATGAAAAACTAACGTTGATTTTCCAATAACCCAATATTCAATAATGTGAGTTTCTTTATTTCATGGAATCGTTTTTATTTGTGTTCGAAATTTTGAGACACACTTTTTGTTTCATTCTCTAATTAAGTTCAGTTTCATTATTTGGTGTATCTCAAAATTTCAAGCATTATGAAACAAAATATTTTTGCAAAAAAGCAGATTCCATAAAATAAAGAAATATACATGATTGAATGTTGGGTAGATGAAAAATCGAAGTTAATTACTTTGATGAGATTCAAAATACTCAAAGAAACAGGTAAAAAAGAGAAATGTCAGGTGTGCCCTCGCGATATAACAGCGGAAACTTTTAATAAGCATTTTGTATCCGTTTTTTGAACATATACAGGGGAGAGTGCCGCCAGCTGTGGACCACGCGGGCGAGTTAATCAGAAAGCTCAAATTGGACATAATCATGGTATTTGATGGTGCCTTTGCCTTTCTTCTTCGTTTCGGACAATGCGCAAATGTCAATATTGTGTTTTACTAGTTCCATTAGGACTTCCTGGTCTCTATTATTCCATGACTTTCTGTTCCAAGATCCAATACGTATTATCTGAGATTTAAACAATCGTTTTTTCCATTTCCTTGACGTGTCACCTTTCCGTAATATCCGTCCATATTCCGAGGCCTGATTAACAGTTCTTTGAGCGATTATCATTTCCACAATGGGTAGGATGCTAGCCGCACCCATAAACCCTCCTCCTTTGTTCGGGCTTGGGACTGGCAACATCAATATGACGTTCAAAAAACTCTCGTTGAGGCTTTATAACAAATTGCCAGAAACAGTGAAGAGACTGAACGAAAAAAAATTCCGCAAAAGTGTAAAAGAACTTTTATTGAAAAAAACAATATTCACCCTCGAAGAGTTTTAACGTGTCTTGTTTTGTCTAGAATGTATTTATGTGATGGATTTGATTATCTGTTAAAGTTTACTTTTGACAAGTCGTGTAGTAATTTGACGACAACTATTTATCATGAGACACTTTTACATTTATGATACTTTTTAATTTTCTACTTGCCTGTGTATACATGTATAAATAAATAAATAAAAATATTTTGAAACTGTTCATACCTAACATGGGTCCATTTCACAGAATAATAGGAACAAAATTTCCAGTAAATATATTTTGTTTGATTGAAAATGAGACTTTCTTTTGCTTACAGATTTTATGAAATGAAGAAAAACAAAATAACTCCCTGGTTCACACAGAAAATGTGTTCAAAGTGTGTGCCATAAATCAAGATACTTCTTAAAAGAAAACAGATTCCCGACTTGGTAGGGAATCGGTTTTGACCTTAATCACTCCTTGAAACAATTTCGAACAAAATTTCTAAATTTCAGTTGGCGATTTCGAATTTTTTGCGGCGTATATCGCAATTAGTTTGGAATTGAGGATATACAGTGAAAGCTCCCACAAGCGGACATTCACGGGACCAGAGTTTTTGTCCGGTCATGGGAGATGTCCGGTTAAGGGATAGTCTCATGAAACATTGCTGTTTCTTCGAAAAGTTTGGGAACTTCTGATTTGGTTATGTAAAATGCCTTTGATTAGTAAAAAACGAAATACAGATATAACAGCTATTATTAAGTATTAATCAATCGTACGTATAAATATATATGAATTTTTGGGAAAGACTGAATGAAAATTTGATACCTCTTCTAGATTTAGAGATATTTCAGTGGAAAATAAGCGTATATGAGAGAAATACAATCGTCATTCGGCAAAACTATTTATTCAAGTATTTCTTTGAAAATTGACAACTGCCGACTAATAAACTCTACAGTGATTTTGTTTGTGGTTTGGTTTACCAGGCTCTAAGGAAAACTATATTTGGAAATTACTCATTTTCTCCAACAATAAATAGATACCTACTTGAATTTTTATTAACCCAATAACAAATTAAAAATATCAGAGTTGGCTTGTCGAATGAATATATCTACCCCTATTCATATATAGGCCAAGCAAATTAGCTTCAAAAAATGGTGTGCCTGGAAATAATTGGTGGAGTTCGGGAAACTGTTTCAATAATTTCTTCAGGCGTCTAATAAGAATATTGAGTTTTGTCCCAATTTCCCAGTGGAGCGTATGTCGTGACTTTCGAAAAACCTCGAAATTTTAGAACTATTTTAGGTTTTTCTCGAATAGTTCCTGAACGAAGCACTTTATCAAAAACACTGTAATAGTCAAAAGTGTTCAGCATTAAATTCTGCTTCTAAAACGTACTACGACATTATATTTCAAACAAGTAGTTTCGTTGAAATCGTACGTCGAAATATGGAAAATTTTTGCACTTTTTGAAAAAAACAAAATTTTTCACTATAAAACGTAAAATATCTATGGAACTAGAAGCTTCAGTACAGAATGTCATAGAATGAGAGTTGTAGACCATCATATTGTGGTACAAACGTAACTCCATCCCTCCAAACCACAATGTTTAATCTCGCAGTAGCTCATCCTGCTGAGGATGCTGATCATTAATTAAATCGTAGCTAGTGCTGTTACTCAGCAGTCCCATAAGTGGGTGATTATTGTTGGGGGACTACACTGACCTTTTTGTAATTTGAACTGTTCCAGCCCCTATGTACCAACAATTTCTTAATAAAGACTGGCAAAGGCAAGCAAGACGATGTTGTCCATTCTCCTTTGCACAACTAGTTTTCCCCTATTTCGAAAAACAACATATTATGCAGGTTTGAGTTACCATAATATGATGATCTACAATTGTCATTCTTTGACATTCCATTCTTAAGCCATATTTCGACGTATGATTTCTGGAATGATTTGTTCAAAATATAATGTCGTAGTACTTTTTAGAAGCAGAATTTAATTTTATTAAGTCCGTTTATTGGAGCTTCGTGTCCGCTTTTAGGAGATTTCAGATACAATGGACGTATAAAAATAAAAAAATTCATTGAGTCTGGAGTTATGTGTCCGGTTATAGGAGATTTGAGTAAGAAATATATGGAAATATAGTGTCCGCGTCCGGTTAGGAGAGCGTCCGCTTGTTGGAATGTACTTAATAGGAAAAATACACACAAAAAATTGGTTCCCAGAAAATTGGCCGCTTATGGGAGATGTCCGCTTATTGGAGCTGTCCGCAAGGAGAGCTTTCACTGTATTTGGTGTTTTGAAAGATTGTTGTTGCGACTTCCGATATTCTGTGGCCACTACCCATAATTTTCTCTCACACTTGTTTTCCTTCGTGCATTTTCTGTTCATAAATTTTTTATAAGGCATCACATTACTCAAACTTCACTTTGAATCTTTTTTGGTTCATTATTTATATTTATTTACACATATTGTCTATTCCCAAAACTATATCACTCTGTACGAAGAAGGTACCTACGTAATGATGATTCTGCTCATCTGAAAGTAACAGCTTAAATTTATGATACTAGATGGTTTTTTTATGGCACACTCCATGCGACGTAACTGAAAAATTCACAACTGGGTACCTACTTCCTGATGCCGCATCTTAGGTAGAGGTATGGTAGAGGTAGAATCTAGATTCATCTGTGAAGATCCCAATCGGCCTCTTTCCAATGGATATGCTCTCTCATAAAATCCAAACGCGCCCTTCGATGGGCTGGGGAAGAGCTGGGCCTCTTGCCGTCCTTGCCTTAAAGCATATTCTCTGAGGCGATTTCTTATTGTCTGAGTGCTAATTTGCACCCCATGAGTTTGCTCAAGCTCATTTTGAAGGAGGCGTGCGGTTGAAAACCGTTGTCTCAACAAAGAAACTCTCAAGTAACGTTCTTGAATGGCAGTTGTTACCCGTGGTCTACCCTATCCTGATCTTCGGACATTCATACCTGTTTCCCTGAATCGGTGCAACTTTCTGGACACACTTATATGGGAAACTCCAAACTTTTCTGCAATTCTTGTGTATGTCCACCATTCTTCTCGCAGAACTACCGCTTGAGCACATTCCTCTTGGGTCAAATTGCGTGTTTCGCTTTGCATAGCGATCGAGTGTAGAAAATCAAACGAAAGAAAAACTATTGATCACTAGAACTGATCGAGAACAACTGAATTTAGCATGTAGCCAATACATTCAAAATATATTAATATCATCTTTTTTTATTCCTGCTGGGAAAAACATCTGTATCGAAGAAAAACGTTGAAAGTGGATAATATATGCATGCATAATTCTGATAAGAATAATTATCATTGAGAACACCTTCAATTGTACAATAAATTTGAGATTTCCATAATGTGCGTTTATTTTTTTGCGCAGTGTATTACACCTTTTTTATTTATCTTTCTCAAGAGATTCAGCCAGCCAAACTCACGGTGAATGTATGATGAAGCCTGCAATCACCAGATAGGGCATTCAATTATAAAGTTGGCGCAATTTCCAACTGAATCTTGCCGAGATAACGCAACTATCGCATATTATGAATAACCAGCGTTCAGCGAAGCGAATCATGAAACCACCTGTTTCACCGTTAGCAACCTATAACGTGTGTGCATCCCTTGTTGGTAATCTGTATTGGAATCTGGCAGGATTCTAAATGCAGATAGCAGAGTTGGATGCCAAAAAAAATTGATCCAGTTTCAAATTTGTCTCTCAAGTTGATAAAATTTAGTGACTGTCATTTGAACAAAATCACGTTTGGTCCGACTAACCTCTGATTCTGTGCCGGAGGCGCTGTGTTCTGGAGCGTTGCATAATCTAAAGCTGCTCCCTTTCCACTAATGAACAGGACCCCACAGACAAATCAAGCAGATTGAAGGACAGCATCATTGAACCGATGTGGGCGAACTTGAGCATGCGGTGAATAGGATCAATTCTTCACGACTCCGATTTATAGGACTTTGCAGCGCCCGGGGTTTATTATTGGGAGTGTCCACTTTAGGATCTTCGACTAGGGATGTATTTCGACCGGATAATTCCGAAATCGTGCGATATTCAAACAAAAACAGCAAATGAACGTTTTTTATAGACCAACAACAGTAACAAAATAGATAAAAGAAATAATTCTGAGAGTTTTGAATGCCAATAGAGAGTTATCGAAACACAAATACAGGCCTGACTTTATTAAAGGATCCTGTAATAAAAGATCCCTTAACGTTGGTCGAATATTTGAGCTATCGCAACGATTTGTATCTTGACAACTTTATTATGACATTTCCTTTATTTTGACAGTTGTGAGAAGCTGTTTAACCTAGAAGATTACGAGAACTGTCAAAATAAGGGATCTTTTATTTAAATACGGCTGTCCTTTATTTAAGTTAAGTAGAGAAGGCCCGTATTTTATTAAAGGCCGCCTTAAAATCTTTTGCAAATGCGCATGAGTAAATGTCAAAATAAGGGAAACTTTATTTAAGTTAGGCCTCTATTTGCGTTTCGATAACTCTCTAATATCGAGCGCCTTTTGGTTGTTGGGTTAATTTTTTGTTGTCGACATAGAAAAGTTCAGAAAGGTGCTTCTAAAGTTCATCAATTCATATTACGTCATAAATAAACAGTAATTTACGATGGTCGAGTACAACAATGAATTTCCGATATTTATAATTAAAAGATTCCTCCTATTTATTGAATGTTTGAACAAATTTCTCTATTGGTTTCCTCTGATGAAATCAATAATAATTCATACCGAAAATATGTTCACATAAATGTCGTATTAATGCCTTTTTCATATATAATAAGACCGACTCGTATTTGTATGATTCTATGTCACCTCTTTTCTATACAGAAACCAATGCTGGACTTCTGAATAATTCGAACAGCTTTATTATTACTCTCCTGTCTTAAATTGCTTAAATAGTTATTCTGTGAATTTGGTCAACATTTTCGAGTTATGAATATTTGAATGTCTTTGTTGGTTCCTCAGGAGAATATAGAAAATTTAACTTAGCTCTCAATCAACGATATGTGATTATTTCATTTATGTACCTTGAGAATGACGTGTTAATTTATTCCAATTATGATTTGCAATGCTAGAGCTGATCATGAGAACAGTGTAAACACTTCGTTAGGTGTCGACATTTCATGATTCACTCTATTTATACATATTTTACATGAATTTAGTGAAGCATCAACTGCTGTAACTGATATATCATGAAAAGACTCTGTTTTCGATAACAAAATAGTTAGTTCTACGGACTAACTATGGCGTCAATTTTGGTAAAAGAGAATAAAAGAAAAATGAAGTTGTTGCAGAAAATTTAATAAGAAAAATTTATATGAAAAAATTATATAAATTGGTGAAAAAATACAAAAACATGAAAATAAAATAACAATGACAATATTTGAGTGAATTATAAGGTAACTATTTGGATTTCATAAGGATGAAACTAAAGTTTTATAGTGTAATTTCTTGAAAATATGGTAGGAAGAATAATTGGTAGATATATTGTGTGGCCAAATCCTTTGAAGAAGAACGCTAGATACTGAAACGTTATGACCAACGGCTGTATCCAATAGCGTTTTCAACATAAAATTTTTCGCCTCCGGCCCAGCACCATAATGGAGCAAAGCCCGAACCAAACACTCCATTTCCTCCCCAATAATCACCGTTCATCGCCAAAGAATGGAGGCAAGTGTTCCCCAGACGGTCGCAAGTGTTTGGATCACTCCAAAAGCCTCATAATTACCTCAACTTTATCTGGCTCTCATTTCACTAAATGCTGAAGTATCGAATCCTGAGTTTTGTTCTTGAGATTCACATCCGGATTAAATTCCATGATCGCCTCAAGGCTCTCAACCTGGTAGTGCGTATCTAGCAGCATGTGAAGTGGGGTGTTTCCAAAACGACCTTTCGCATTTATGCAACCTCCATATGTGACCAGAGGTTTCAGTAAATGGAAATGGCCAGAATTGGCCAAATGAAGGCTTGTGTATTTCATCGAGTTTGTTTCGTTTGGGTCGAATCCATCTTGAAGCACCGCTTCAACTTGATCTTTGTTTCCTTGAATTACGGCATCATGAAGAGTACTGTTTAACGCCGGATCTTCCAAATTGATTAACTGCGACAGAAGAAACATTTAGATGTTTCTTAGGTAATTTTTCACACATGATCATCATAAGGTATAATATATTTAGTTTATTGGCTGTTTTAGTATTTAATTTTGTTAGATTGCATTCAATGTTTGATGTGAATTGTAAATAATTGTAACTAAAAAAAAAATGATATCTTACATCAATAAACTTATAATAATAATAATAATAATATAATAAAATTAAAATGAGAAAGATAAATATGAAAAGTTGATACTTACTAGAGTTTCCATTTTTACTCTAATAAAATTTTAAATATTTCTAAACCAATACGTTATATTTCACAAACACAGTCTATCGGAATGAGCAGAAATACTCTCCGTCTGAAATATTCAAGGCCGTCGAGACTTGCACCAGTAATGTAGTTTGTTCGTGATCTCTCATCTTCATTTTCGGGGTTTGGGTTATTTCAGATTGCATGTGTGAGTCTCAGGTATATTCTTCTATCTTCGAGTGATGGTTCTCCTGACTCGCTGTATAGACTATCAATAGGTGTTGTCCTGAAAATTCCCAATGCGAGACGCAATGCTGTATTGTGTATTCCATCTAATATTTTTAAAGTTGTTTTATTTGCTGGAGAGTATGCATTAGATCCGTAGTCTATTTTTGATCTTATCGGTGATCTTATATAGGAGAAGCATTGTTTTTTTGTTTGATCCCCATTCTTTATATGCTAGCACTTTCAATATGTTGAGCCTTGCGTGACAGTCAATTGCTAAGTTCCTTATGTGTTCTTCCCATATCAACTTTTTGTCGAAAGTCAATCATAGAAATCTCACCGAATCTTTATAAGGTGGTTGTTCATTATTTGGTTTCAACGTTGGAAGGTTGTCAATATTTTTCTTGGAAAAAATTTAACACATACTTTCAGTTGGGGAGAACTGAAAACCGGTTTCTTTGGACCATTGTTCTAAATCTAACGAAGCGTCTTGTACTACTACTATACTGTTTTAATTTTTGCTTTTTCCATAAATCACTTAGTCGTCTGCATAAAGACGTTTTTTGAGTGGTTTCTTTAGGTTTTTCAGAACATCGTTGATGGCTATAATGAAGAGTGTGGGGCTTATGACCGATTCTTGCGGTATTCCATTTTCTTGTACCTTCTCCGATGATAGGACTCCATTGGTTTCGACTCGAAATTTACGGTTCACCTTCACCAGGAAGTTGTTGATGAAGGAGAGACAGTGTCCTCTGATATTATGTTTGTGTTGGCTTTTAACAATTCTATATCTCCAAGCAGCGTCATAAGCTCTTTTGATGTCGAAGAATGACCCTAGATTTTTTGATTATTGATGAATGCTTTTGTACTTCGTTTTCTAGGTCTATTAGGTTATCTATCATTGATCTGTTATAGCGGAAACCATTTTGTTCCAGGTTGATAATTAATCTTTCTTTTTTCGAAGGTCCATAATTATCTTTTGTTAACTATTTTTTCTAAGAGTTTGCACACAGTACATATCAGCGCTATTGATCTATATGACTCTGGGTTACTTCTCGTTGATTTTGGTTTCAAAATTGGGAGGATAGTGGTCTTTCTCCATTTGGTCGGAAATTTATGTTGTTGCCGTATTATATTGAATAGTTTCAGTAGATGATTGTGAGCGTTAGGCGGGAGGTTTTTCAGGAATATCATGGGAATGTCGTCTGGACAAGCACTCGTTTCCCTAGCAGAATTCAAAGCTTCCTCATATTCTTTTATCTGGATCGGCATATTTATTGGGTCATCTTCCTCCGTTGAGAAGTCGATATGGTTGAGTTCTTCTGTGTTTTTAAATTTGATGAAATTTTCATCAAAGTTTTTGTTGCTTGATCGAGATTGGTACATATCTGCTAGATTTTCCGCAATCTCATGATCCTCGCAGATAGTTTTAGTAGTCAATTGCAGATTTTTGATTTTATATTGTCGATTCGTTCCTGATATTTTTTTTATTTTTGTCCATACTTCTGTTACAGGTGTTGTGTTATTTATGATAGAAACATTTTGTATCCAAGAATTTTTTTCTGCTGTTTTTATCGTGAGTTTGTAAATTGCTCGTAATTTTTTAAATTCTATTTTGTTTTCAGTTGTTGGTTGTCTTTTGTATTTTTGAAAGCTTTTTTACTGTTTTCAATAGCTTCTTTGCAGTTCTTGTTCCACCAAGGTACAGGTTTATGGTGACGTATGTGTGTTGTTTTCCCCATAGATAGTTCGGCTGCCTCATGTATCAGACTTTCTAAGTTATGAAAGGATTCGTCGATATCTTCCGTTATTGGACAAGATGCAATTTTGTTTTCTATATGGTACAGCTATTTTCTTTTGGTTGGTCAAGTTCTATAATAGGAGGGTAGTGGTCGCTATTGTATGTATAGGTCATTCTTTGCCATGTTAATAGAGGGTAAAGGTCGCCGTCACACATTGTTAAGTCTAGTGGTGTAGCTTCTCCTGATCTTATGTTGAATCTTGTTGGTCTACCATCGTTCAATAGACATAAGTTGGAATGATCGATTGTTTCCTCTATCAGTTTTCCTCTCTGATCGGTATGCGAAGCCCCCCATATATGGTTGTATGCATTCATATCTCCGAGTATTATTCTGGGATTGGGTATTTGTTCCATGAGATTATTATTTTGTTCTCTGGCTATATTTGAATTTGAATTCTCCGGGTGGTAAATATATGTTGCATATGTTTATGTTCTTTTTACCACTAATTGACACAGCAACTGCTTCCAAGCTAGTCTCTAAAGGAATTCTTTTTGCGTTATGAAACTCCCCCGCTTGCTGTTCTGTTTTGTCGAATTTTGTTGAATTTATCGAAATTTTTCAGAGTAAGCTTATGACGCTGCTTGGAGATATAGAATTGTTAAAAGCCAACACAAACATAATATCAGAGGACACTGTCTCTCCTTCATCAACAACTTCCTGGTGAAGGTGAACCGTAAATTTCGAGTCGAAACCAATGGAGTCCTATCATCGGAGAAGGTACAAGAAAATGGAATACCGCAAGAATCGGTCATAAGCCCCACACTCTTCATTATAGCCATCAACGATGTTCTGAAAAACCTAAAGAAACCACTCAAAAAACGTCTTTATGCAGACGACTTAGTGATTTTTGGAAAAAGCAAAAAGTAGTATTACAAGACGCTTCGTTAGATTTAGAACAATGGTCCAAAGAAACCGGTTTTCAGTTCTCCTCAACTGAAAGTATGTGTTTAATTTTTACCAAGAAAAATATTGACAACCTTCCAACGTTGAAACCAAATAATGAACAACCACCTTATAAAGATTCGGTGAGATTTCTATGATTGACTTTCGACAAAAAGTTGATATGGGAAGAACACATAAGGAACTTAGCAATAGACTGTCACGCAAGGCTCAACATATTGAAAGTGCTAGCATATAAAGAATGGGGATCAAACAGAAAAACAATTCTTCTCCTATATAAGATCTCCGATAAGATCAAAAATAGACTACGGATCTAATGCATACTCTCCAGCAAATAAAACAACTTAAAAAATATTAGATGGAATACACAATACAGCATTGCGTCTCGCATTGGGAATTTTCAGGACAACACCTATTGATAGTCTATACAGCGAGTCAGGAGAACCATCACTCGAAGATAGAAGAATATATCTGAGACTCACACATGCAATCTGAAATAACCCAAACCCCGAAAATGAAGATAAGAGATCACGAACAAACTACATTACTGGTGCAAGTCTCGACGGCCTTAAATATTTCAGACGGAGAGTATTTCAGCTCATTCCGATAGACTGTGTTTGTGAAATATAACGTATTGGTTTAGAAATATTTAAATTTTTATTAGAGTAAAAATGGAAACTCTAGTAAGTATCAACTTTTCATATTTATCTTTCTCATTTTAATTTTATTATATTATTATTATTATTATAAGTTTATTGATGTGAGATATCATTTTTTTTTAGTTACAATTATTTACAATTCACATCAAACATTGAATGCAATCTAACAAAATTAAATACTAAAACAGCCAATAAACTAAATATATTATACCTTATGATAATCATGTGTGAAAAGTTACCTAAAAAACATCTAAATGTTTCTTCTTTCGCAGTTTATCAATTTAGAAGATCCGGCGTTAAACAGTACTCTTCATGATGCCGTAATTCAAGGAAACAAAGATCAAGTTGAAGCGTTGCTTCAAGATGAATTCGACCCAAACGAAACAAACTCGATGAAATACACAAGCCTTCATTTGGCCAATTCTGGCCATTTCCATTTACTGAAACCTCTGGTCACATATGGAGGTTGCATAAATGCGAAAGGTCGTTTTGGAAACACCCCACTTCACATGCTGCTAGATACGCACTACCAGGTTGAGAGCCTTGAGGCGATCATGGAATTTAATCCGGATGTGAATCTCAAGAACAAAACTCAGGATTCGACACTTCAGCATTTAGTGAAATGAAAGCCCAATAAAGTTGAGGTAATTATGAGGCTTTTGGAGTGATCCAAACACTTGCGACCGTCTGGGGAACACTTGCCTCCATTCTTTGGCGATGAACGGTGATTATTGGGGAGGAAATGGAGTGTTTGGTTCCGGCTTTGCTCCATTATGGTGCTGAGCCGGAGGCGAAAAATTTTATGTTGGAAACGCTATTGGATACAGCCGTTGGTCATAACGTTTCAGTATCTAGCGTTCTTCTTCAAAGGATTTGGCCACACAATTTATCTACCAATTATTCTTCCTACCATATTTTCAAGAAATTACACTATAAAACTTTAGTTTCATCCTTATGAAATCCAAATAGTTACCTTACCACTCAAATATTGTCATTGTTATTTTATTTTCATGTTTTTGTATTTTTTCACCAATTTATGTAATTTTTTCATGTAAATTTTCTTATTAATATTCTGCAATATTTTCATTTTTCTTTTATTCTCTTTCACCAAAATTGACGCCATAGTTAGTTCGTAGAACTAACTATTTTGTTATCGAAAACAGAGTCTTTTCATGATATATCAGTTACAGCAGTTGATGCTTCACTAAATTTATGTAAAATATGTATAAATAGAGTGAATCATGAAATGTCGACACCTCACGAAGTGTTTACACTGTTCTCATGATCAGCTCTAGCATTGCAAATCATAATTGGAATAAATTAACACGTCATTCTCAAGGTACATAAATGAAATAATCACATATCGTTGATTGAGAGCTAAGTTAAATTTTCTATATTCTCCTGAGGAACCAACAAAGACATTCAAATATTCATAACTCGAAAATGTTGACCAAATTCACAGAATAACTATTTAAGCAATTTAAGACAGGAGAGTAATAATAAAGCTGTTCGAATTATTCAGAAGTCCAGCATTGGTTTCTGTATAGAAAAGAGGTGACATAGAATCATACAAATACGAGTCAGTTTTATTATATATGAAAAAGGCATTAATACGACATTTATGCGAACATATTTTCGGTATGAATTATTATTGATTTCATCAGAGGAAACCAATAGAGAAATTTGTTCAAACATTCAATAAATAGGAGGAATCTTTTAATTATAAATATCGGAAATTCATTGTTGTACTCGACCATCGTAAATTACTGTTTATTTATTTCTGTGGGTTCATGAAGTTTTCGAATGTATTCAGTGGAGGGTCTTTGGCTATGTTTTTTTTTGGGTGTGTTTTCTGTTGGTTTTTTGAACTGAGGTACTATTTTTTCGTTTGGGTCTGGTGGAGTTAATGTTTCGTCGATGTTCCTCTTTATTCTGGTTTGTGTGGGGCTCGATGCTGTTTCAATATTAATTTGTGTGGGAACATGAGATTTTATGCTTGTTCTGCTGCTAATGGTACTAGGATTCGATATTTTTGGTGGGGTGTCTGATGTTGATAGGGTTAGAGGTGTGGATTGTTACATGGATGTGTGTGTGTGTCGGTCGTAGTGTCGCTATTTTTGGTTATGTTAGTACACTTCGCTGCTATATGACCTGTTTGTTTGCAATTAAAGCATACTGCGTTGTCATTTGCTATGAAAATTCTATATGTGGTCTCGTCAAACTTGATCAGTATCGATTCTGGTATTGCATTATTGGTAGGACTAACAAAGACTTGTCTGCGGAAGCTCAATATATGGCCAAATTCTGGTAAGGTGGCACCAATTTTCATTGGTGTCATTGGTGATAATAGTGTTAATCCTATATTCTCTAGCTCTGCAATCAATATTTCTTTGGGTATTGTGGGACAGAAATTGGATAATATTATCCTTTCCGATGGTGGTTCGGGGTTCTGTCGAATGATTTAGAGAGCTCCTGTAGTCAGGAGTCTCCTGGTTATTTATCGATGTCATCTTATTTACGGAAATTTTATAGTCTGCACCTGCCTACCTAGGCTCATGCCGTAAAGATAAACAGGTGTTTTTGCATGTTGATAAGAATTCCGCTGTCGTTCGGTGATTTTATTGCTATTGTTTTCAAACTATATATTGTAGTGAAACTGTACTTACAGTTTGATCACTATAAGGATAATTCACTATTTCGTAATAACTTTCACTCTCACTTCGAATAAGAATTAAACTAGTAAATTTGCTCTAGTAAAATTAGATATTCGTCAGATACGAATTGAACTCACCGTTCTGATCAAGAGTCAGGGACGGCCTCCGATAACAAAGATATTTGAAATATTTCAGAAATATTAGATACTATAAATCTTGACAATGTCTCATTATTATTCGTATTTGAGTATCTAATGGTTATCGCCTTCATCATTGCTGCAAGAATATGTTTTATATGTTATGCATTTCGAATTACTCCACCTTATTCCATGAGGAGCAGAATTTTCACAATTTTAAATGACTGGTATACGTCATCCGGTAGTCTATAAAAATTATTATGGGTACCAGGAGTGTGTCCCATGAAGGTAGATAATTGCTCCAAGTCTGAGTCCATCATGCTAAAAATTGTGACAAGGTGGCCAGGTGTTTATTCAATCTCGTGGAAGTGAGCGCATCGTGTCTTTCTGCTCCAAAGGCTTTTGCGTATTTCGCCAGGACTTTATAGCCGACGAAATGAGAATCATGTCAGGTGGAGCAAATAAATATCTATTTTCGTTTTTTACCTGTATCTGATTTTTAACATCATTGAGATATCGTCTTGAACGTCCGTGCTGAATAGGACAGGAACGCCTCGATTTCTCTTTCCCCTTATAACGATTCTCTTGAATCGACTCATCAGAATTTTTTCGGTAGGTGAAATAACATCGGAAAATTCCTCATAATTTTGTCTTTCAGAAAATTGATTATATGAATCTATTGATAGTCGCTGTAAGTCATCTGGCCTCTTCCTATTAAGTAATAACACCCTACAACAAACTGTTTTCGTTAAGATTTTGTATGCCGACCTCTCTTCATTTTCTCCATTCAATGTTTGTTTTGTGTTGTCAGCTTCAGCAGTTAGATAACTTTTCAGCAGTTTTGAGTCCTTCGCTAGGCTATTCCATTTTTTTATATGTAAGTTATTCGATGCAACTGTGGATATATCATATCTCCAGTTAGCTTCAATGAGCTCTGAGAATGTTTTTATCACAGACTCAGCAGTTGCTGCAGAAACTGTTGAATATATATGTTTTCTATTCAAAGCAAATATGATTGGCAAATCACAGCATTGCTTCAATGAAGTGGCAATGTTCATGGGGAACGTCGGACACATAAAGCATTCTTTGCTATTATAGTACTTAGCAACTTGTTTCGTTGCCGTTATAACTGTATCGTAATATTTTGGTGGGAGAATATCCATCATCGTATTAACAGAGTTATCGAGTTTTTTTTAACTATATCAGTAATCGGGAAAGTTCCCTCATTTATCTCAAATAACCTGCCCCAAAAGCACAAATAAGGGGATCTTGTTGAGCGACGATAGATATCTTATCTGGCCTCATTCTTGGGAAAGCTTTTTCTCGCAAATCTGGATATAACTTATGAGTTGTAATATGTAATGCCGATGTAGAGGTTATGCTCTTCTTTTAGTGAAGATTGTCCATACAATTCTTTTTAGGTCGCCATAACTGCTTATATACGAAAGTAAAAGCCAAGACAGTAGAGGCAAGGTAAATATTCACTGGTATCGCTACTTGTTGGTTTTTTTCATTGATTTGGTACAAATTTGGACATTTTTGAGATAATTTCCTTTTTTCCTCAAAATAGTAATTAGATTTTTCCTTTCGAGGCTTTCCACAGGCTCTGATAGTATTCTTTGACCTTCTATTTCTCCTGAGTGATATCTTCTTATATGCCTACTGAAATTGAAAACTGCTGTTTCACAAAAGTAGCAGTTGTCTCTTTCAGGGTTTTGTTTTGTAAATTTTTTGCTTCTTCGAATATTCCTCTTGTTCCACAATTTCCGGGTTACTTTTTTCAAAAATTGTGTTTGATTGTGTAATTGCCAAAGTTTCATCAGGTATATCAGAATGCTGAAAAAAGATGAGAGTGGTAAAGGAGACTCGTATTGGGGCGATTCCTATGAAGTGACCAGTCAAAAGTGAAGTTTATATTCAGTGCGATTCTCCTTCTAGTTGAGAGAGAAAATCAAATATCATTCTGAGTAGTGTTTTGATTGAAGAAAATTTATTAATGAAGGAAATAAGGTATTTCTATGAATCGATACCTGTGAAATTATCAATTTCATAAGTTGAGAAAAAAAATCTGAATTGCAAATGGAAGCTACAGAACGGTCGTTTCAGAACCTGTGACCAATTTTTTTTCTATTGAGTTCCGTTCGAGATTGGTTTCCTGTAGACAAAGAATATCTGGATTTTCCTCCGCTAAGATAATTTGGAGCATCGGTAGGTTGCTGAAAAGGCCGTTGATGTTCCACTGTAATTAGTGTTGTGAGCAATCACTTTAATTATCAGTTGTTGTATCGTTTTCTAACTGTATGTTTAGGTGTTTTAGTAAGTTTTTCCTCAATTTTATAGTTCTGGTTTCAATTGCTTTTTCTTGTATATGCTCTTTTCTGTATATGCTCTTTTCTTGTATATATTTTTTCAACATATCAATTAGTGCTGTATAGTTTTCTGTGTAATTTTTAACTATGTTGATTGGGTCCGTTGTTCCTTTGACGTTTTCTAATAGATCTCTTGTTTGGTTGAAGTCTAATATCATCGATGGGTTCTGTGGGTTCATGGAGTTTTCGAGTGTATTCAGTGGAGGGTCTTTGGCTATGTTTTTTTTTTGGGTGTGTTTTCTGTTGGTTTTTTGAACTGAGGTACTATTTTTTCGTTTGGGTCTGGTGGAGTTATTGTTTCGTTGATGTTCCTCTTTATTCTGGTTTGTGTGGGGCTCGATGCTGTTTCAATATTAATTTGTGTGGGAACATGAGATTTTATGCTTGTTCTGCTGCTAATGGTACTAGGATTCGATATTTTTGGTGGGGTGTCTGATGTTGATAGGGTTAGAGGTGTGGATGGAGGTGTGGATTGTTACATGGATGTGTGTGTGTCGGTCGTAGTGTCGCTATTTTTGGTTATGTTAGTACACTTCGCTGCTATATGACCTGTTTGTTTGCAATTAAAGCATACTGCGTTGTCATTTGCTATGAAAATTCAATATGTGGTTTCGTCAAACTTGATCAGTATCGATTGTGGTATTGCATTATTCGTAGGACTAACAAAGACTTGTCTGCGGAAGCTCAATATATGGCCAAATTCTGGTAAGGTAGCACCAATTTTCAATGGTGTCATTGGTGATAATAGTTTTAATCCTATATTCTCTAGCTCTTCAATCAATATTTCGTTGGGTATTGTGCGACAGACATTGGATAATATTATCCTTTCCGATGGTGGTTCGGGGTTCTGTCGAATGATTTGGAGAGCTCCTGTAGTCAGTAGTCTTCTGGTTACTTATCGATGTCATCGTATTTACGGAAATTTTATAGTCTGCACCTCTCTACCTAGGCTCATGCCGTAAAGATAAACAGGTGTTTTTGCATGTTGATAAGAATTCCGCTGTCGTTCGGTAATTTTATTGCTGTTGTTTTCAAACTATATATTGTAGTGAAACTGTACTTACAGTTTGATCTCTATAAGGATAATTCACTATTTGGTAATAACTTTCACTCTCACTTCGAATAAGAATCAAACTAGTGAATTTGCTCTAGTAAAATTAGATATTCGTCAGATACGAATTGAACTCACCGTTCTGGTCAAGGGTCAGGGACGGCCTCCGATAACAAAGATATTTGAAATATTTCAGAAATATTAGATACTATAAATCTTAACAATGTCTCATTATTATTCGTATTTGAGTATCTAATGATTATCGCCTTCATCATTGCCGCAAGAATATGTTTTATATGTTATGCATTTCGAATTATTCCACCTTATTCCGTGAGGAGCAGAATTTTCACAATTTTAAATGACTGGTATACGTCATCCGGTAGTCTATAAAAATTATTATGGGTACCAGGAGTTTGTCCCATGAAGGTAGATAATTGCTCCAAGTCTGAGTCCATCATGCTAAAAATTGTGACAAGGTTGCCAGGTGTTTATTCAATCTCGTGGAAGTGAGCGCATCGTGTCTTTCTGCTCCACAGGCTTTTGCGTATTTCGCCAGGACTTTATAGCCGACGAAATGAGAATCATGTCAGGTGGAGCAAATAAATATCTATTTTCGTTTTTTACCTGTATCTGATTTTAAACATCATTGAGATATCGTCTTGAACGTCCGTGCTGAATAGGACAGGAACGCCTCGATTTCTCTTTGCCCTTATAACGATTCTCTTGAATCGACTCATCAGAATTTTTTCGGTAGGTGAAATAACATCGGAAAATTCCTCATAATTTTGTCTTTCAGAAAATTGATTATATGAATCTATTGATAGTCGCTGTAAGTCACCTGGCCTCTTCCTATTAAGTAAAAAAAACCCTACAACAAACTGTTTTCGTTAAGATTTTGTATGCCGACCTCTCTTAATTTTCTCCATTCAATGTTTGTTTTATGTTGTCAGCTTCAGCAGTTAGATAACTTTTCAGCAGTTTTAAGTCCTTCGCTAGGCTATTCCATTTTTTTATATGTAAGTTATTCGATGCAACTGTGGATATATCATATCTCCAGTTAGCTTCAATGAGCTCTGAGAATGTTTTTATCACAGACTCAGCAGTTGCTGCAGAACCTGTTGAATATATATGTTTTCTCTTCAAAGCAAATATGATTGGCAAATCACAGCATTGCTTTAATGAAGTGGCAATGTTCATGGGGAACGTCGAACACATAAAGCATTCTTTGCTATTATAGTACTCAGCAACTTGTTTCGTTGCCGTTATAACTGTATCGTAATATTTTTGTTGGAGAATATCCATCATCGTATAAACAGTGTTATCGAGTTTTTTTTACTTCGATCAGTAATCGGGAAAGTTCCTTCATTTTTCTCAAATAACCTGCCCCAACAGCACAAATAAGGGGATCTTGTTGAGCGACGATAGATATCTTATCTGGCCTCATTCTTGGGAAAGCTTTTTCTCGCAAATCTGGATATAACTTATGAGTTGTAATATATAATGCCGATGTAGAGGTTATGCTCTTCTTTAAGTGAGGATTGTCCATGCAATTCTTTTTAGGTCGCCATAACTGCTTATATACGAAAGTAAAAGCCAAGACAGTAGAGACAAGGTAAATATTCACTGGTATCTCTACTTGGTGGTTTTTTTCATTGATTTGGTACAAATTTGGAAATTTTTGAGATAATTTCCTTTTTTCCTCAAAATAGTAATTAGATTTTTCCTTTCGAGGCTTTCCACAGGCTTTGATAGTATTCTTTGACCTTCTATTTCTCCTGAGTGATATCTTCTTATATGCCTACTGAAATTGAAAACTGCTGTTTCACAAAAGTAGCAGTTGTCTCTTTCAGGTGTTTTTTTTGTAAATTTTTTGCTTCTTCGAATATTCCTCTTGTTCCACAATTTCCGGGTTACTTGTTTCAAAAATTGTGTTTGACTGTGTAATTGCCAAAGTTTCATCAGGTATATCAGAATGCTGAAAAAAGATGAAAGTGGTAAAGGAGACTCGTATTGGGGCGATTCCTATGAAGTGACCAGTCAAAAGTGAAGTTTATATTCAGTGCGATTCTTCTTCTAGTTGAGAGAGAACATCAAATATCATTCTGAGTAGTGTTTTGATCGAAGAAAAGTTATTAATGAAGGAAATAAGGTATTTCTATGAATCGATACCTGTGAAATGATCAATTTCATAAGTTGAGAAAAAAAATCTGAATTGCAAATGGAAGCTACAGAACGGTCGTTTCAGAACCTGTGACCAATTTTTTTTTCTTTGATTTTGTCAAAATACAGGTATATCAGAATGCTAAACGAAATATTAATCAAATATTAAGCATGATACAGTCGATGCAGTTCAAAATATACTTTCAGAATGAAAAGCTACTTTGAACTAGTAGTACTTGATGAAGGTTGTTCTATGAAGCGAACTGAAGAACTATTCAAAAACTTTATTTTGTGATCTTCTATGATTTTTCAGAATAAAGCCTGAATTGTGCAAAATACACCAGAAAACCTCTTTAAGTGTAAACCATGTGCATCCGCAAGAGGGGGCCAGGGGGGACACGGCCCCTTGAAATTTTGATCCCCCTATCGTTATAGAGCAAAACGGAATGCTGATGTTGCCTACGTCTTGAAAATTTTCATTGAGCTCCCTCTGATGAAAGCTTCTGCGGGTGCCCATGGTGTAAACTCATTTAACTAGATCTAACTATCTCTCTGCCTAAGGCCCGGTTGTACAGACCGAGTTCAAGAGCTCAAGAACCGAACCCCACTTGTATTCGACAAATCCGTTGTATACAACGGATTTGCAAGATCAACTCTGAACTACCCTCAAGTTGAGCATTCGAATTCAGCCCCTCAAGCCCAGTTATCTACGGCTCAAGCTGTTTCAGATGAAACGTCACATCAAATTGAGGTAATGTTTCAAGTTTTGAATTATTGTTTGGCGTCTCGTAAATTTTTAATTATGATATGAGCTAGGATATGAGTTAACTGAAGTAAAACAAAAATATTATTATAAATTATCATTAAAATGTAATGTTAATTAAAATTAATTTTCAAATTCGTAATATTCTCTGCAGTGAATGAAGACGAAGATTTTGTGGAAGTAGTGGAATTTGTATCGCATTTTGTAGAAGGAATAAACAATGCGAATCACCACTCACTCTCAGTTTTGTTATAGAGAGCTTATGAATTTTCGTATCAAATAAAATGAAAAATTTAAAAACAAAATATTTCAGCTCTATCATAGAAGAACATTACTTTGTCTTGTTTTTCCCATATTTCCATAAAATATATATCTATAAATATATATATATATATATATTGCATTTTGTCGAAATTATGATATTTATAAAATATTCATAGAAAATGAATATTAATTTATAATATGCATATGAAATTTGAATACATATATATATATATATATATATATATATATATATAATGGATAAATTATCTTTTATTGACCTTCCTAAACCTATTTTATATATAAATTATGTTTTTCGGGAGGAAGACTTCGTTTTTAAAAAAAAACTACTTTACTTTATTCAATACAATACAACGTTAATACTTGGTAGAGCTACTAGATCGATTAATTAACTGACTAGAAATTGTCATCAACAGATATTTATAACATTCTCTTATCTTATTCTTCCTGCGTATTGACTGCAGGTGTTCATTGCTTAGTCTGCAAAATACAACATAGTAATATATGGAATCAATGGTAAACAGATAAACAATGTATCTAATTAGTATGGGGCCATATTATGTAATTCCTCCCCCCTTTGGATAAAGGTATCACCTTGATTAGGTGTAGCTTTACATTCTTCAAAATATTTCAATAAAAAGTATAAAATAATTAAAAACATAAATATTCCTATAATAATAATAAAAGTTGATGGTGTACTTGGATTCCATCTTTGAATATCTTCTAATTTGACATCTGGAATATCTTCTTCCTGGGATTCTTCTTTTTCCTCTTCTTGGGATTGGTTTCGTGGGATTATCGCCGTCTTGGGTAGAATAATGTATTTTTCTTCATTTCTAATCGAAGTTGGGAATATCTCTTTTTGGAAGTTACTTATGATACATTTTGACTGGATTATCGCCATCGGTGAAGTGAAGTAATATTTTGTTTGCTGAGGACATTTTTCTTGAATTTCCATATTGTTTATTGAAAGGATGCTTCCATCTTCTAAGGTTTTCAAATTTGATATAGCAATAACTTTTTTCCTGGGACAATTTTCTAAATGTGTCTTCAATACAGTATTCATACATTCTGGAGGTTTTGTTAAGGAGTCTTGATCGCAAAGGAAATCTTCTTCGACTGCATGACATTCACTGGTTGACCATTTCAATTCTTCTTGTTGAGTGAGCATATAAGGATTGGTATAAGGAAGGGTTAAGTTTTTCTGAGGGATATAGTAAAACTTGTATAGATTAAAATTCTCTTCATAAACGGTCGGAATTGATATAAGAAATAATAGAACTTTCTCTTTAAATATTACTTTTGTATGACATAACTGATAATAATCTTTTAAATGATGCATTGGAATAATAGTGTCATTTTTAATTAATTCTTCGAATTTCGTATATGGCAAAATAGATTCATGTAGAATATGTAATCTAGCAAAGCTCACTGCTGTTTGGATTTCATCTAATATGCTTTTAATATCCTTAATTTCAAATGTGAGAAGATGCATGTGTTCAATGTGTCTCAATTGCGGTATTGTTCGTAATAATTTATAATTATCTGCAAATTGTCGAAATTTATCAATATACTTATTTTTCAAATCATTAATTACAGTAGCAATCTGTCTTTGATTCCTCATAAGTGTGTCCTCGTTTCTTGCTATACTTTCAAAATAATTTTTATAAAGTTCTTCGTCGTCTGAATCTAAGGTTCCAAATAAAATCTTTGAAATTTTACCTCCAATATTAATGAGTCCTCTTTTAACTCTTATTTTTTCATTGAGAAGTTCTTCTAAAGTTCTAATATTAATTGTATTCGAATGTTTTAAATATTCATAATGCGGCGTTTGTGTAAATCCCAATAATTCTTTATTTTTCAAATTATCAATTTCTATCTGATACTTTAAAATAAGATCCTCGACTTGTTTCAAAACCAGTATGTTCATAATCAATTATTTTATAAGGGAGTAATATTTTCAATGATAAATGTGTTTATTTTTCATATCTTGAATTCTATGACTATCTATCTAGCAAGCATTAATATTTTCGTAAACTGAATCTAACTTTCTAACAACACGGTTTTTAATATACATGGGGTTTGTACTTAAAAGGAAGGAACATTCTTCTTTCTGCGGAACGTTTTCCGTTCAATCCGTCTGAAATATCTAAGTTTAAAATCATTTAGTAAATCTTCATTAATTTCATCATAAACAATATCATCAATTTCATTATAATTTATATTATTACCTCGTCGACAATTATGTTTTTCGTTCACTTTTAAGAAGACCGGCAGTATCCCATTAAAATCTATAAATTCTTTATTTACTTCAGTATGCAGTGGCGATAAATAATAAATAATTATTTTCACTTTGCATCTTGCAAAAATATACTTTATCATATTCAAAATAATAGGCCATTTTAATTCATCTAATCCGCACGCTATACGCGGTAAAGCTAAACGAGTTTCATTTCTTGACTCCATAAGTTTTTTCAAATATAAAATAGAATTAAATACATTCTCGTATGTAGGTTTATCATAATAGGATTTCTTGGTTATCAAATAGTAAATAACACGGTTTTTATTTTGAATAATAGCTACTTCTCCTATTTTTTTATTTTGCGATTTTAATTCATCTATATTTCCAAATTTTCTCTCAAAATCTCGGGCAATGCCTCTACTCATGTGGAAATCTTCTGATACGCAATGGGCTAACGAATATTTATTAGGGGCTTTAAATAAATTTCCTTGTTTTTCTTCAATATTATGACAATTGGGAATATTATTTGTTTCATATAGTTTCGTAAAGTTTTCATACGTAATGTCATTAAAATATGCGAAGTCTTTATTTATAATCGTATTTTCACCATTTTCCAATATTATTCTACTTAATGCATCTGCATGATTCATCGATCCTTTTCTATATTTAATTTCATAATCAAATTCTTCAAGTTTAATACGCCATCTCATTAATCGTGAATTAGGTTCTTTCAAAGAGAATAACCATGTTAAAGGTTTATGATCCGTATAAATTGTGAATTTTCTCCCGTACAAATAAGGACGAAAATGCTTGCATGACCAAACGATCGCGAGTAATTCTTTTTCTATGGTACTATATTTAGATTCTGCATCGTTAAGGTTTTTACTAGCATATGCAATTGGAAGGTCATTCGGAGGAATGCCTTGAGATAATACAGAACCTATCGCAAATCCTGATGCGTCTGTAGTTAAAACAAAAGGTTCTTTATAATTCGGATAACGCAATATCGGCTCGTTCATTAAACTCCTTTTACATATTTCAAAAGCTTCAATGTATTTGGGATCATCAATATTAATTTTCGCATTTTTCTTCAAACATATAGTCAAAGGTTTAGTAATCTTTGCAAAATTTGGAATAAACTTTCTATAATATCCGACTAGACCAAGAAATGATTTAATTTCTTTCTGAGTTCTCGGAATTGGAAATTGTGAAATCACTTTCAATTTATTTGGATTTGGCTTAATTCCTTCTGGCGTAATAATATGTCCTAAAAATTCTATTTCTTCCTTGAAGAAATGACATTTATCTAATTGAATCTGAAATTGTTCTTTCTTTAATACTTCAAGAACAGTATGAATATTTGCTAAGTGTTCCTCGACTGATTCTGAAAATATAATTATATCATCCATGTAGATATAGCAAATTTTTCCAATATAATCTTTAAGTATTTCATTCATGCATCTCTGAAATGTTCTAGGGGCATTTTTTAATCCAAATGGCATTCTAAGAAATTCATAATGTCCGTTATCAACTGTAAAAGCGGTTTTTTCAATAGATTCTTCATCTAACTCAATTTGATGAAAACCAGATGCTAGATCAAGAGTAGTGAAATATTTTTTATTTCCAAGTTTATCTAAAATATTTTCGATTTGGGGTAAAGGATATTGATCATCTATAGTTTTATCATTCAATTTTCTATAATCTATAGCCATGCGCCATTTAGTTTTTCCGGATAAATCTTGCTTCTTTGGGACCATTACAATGGAAAAAGACCACGGAGAAATGCTCGGTCTAATAATTTTCTTTTCTAATAAATCTTCAATTTGATTTTTAATTTCCTCTTTATGAGTTTCAGGGTATCGATATATTTTACAGTGTACAGGTATTTCATCGCTTGTACGAATTTTATGTTTAATTTTACTTGTAAAATTCAATGGTTGTCCTGGCAACTGAATAGCTTTTGAGTTCATTTGCAGAATTTTCATTAATTGATTGCTTAACTTGGGTTCCAAATGACTAAGATCAACAGGGATTTCTACTGGATTTTGACATACTTGTTGATATTTAAAAGGAATTCTACAATAGGTATTCATTAATACTTGGTTTTGAAAGTCTAACGCTAAACCGTATTTATTTAGAAAATCGGCTCCTATAAGGCCATCGTAATTATTATGAAATTTATAAAGTACAAAAGGGTGACTATCATTCATACGAAATTCTGAAAATAAAGGAAGTAATACCTTTTCATTTGAAGTTTCCTGCTTCATGCATGCAGTTAACGTTGTTTCTTCTTGAAAAATATTATCATAGAAATTATTATAAGCAAATTTTGGATCTATCAAACATACTGAACAGCCACTATCTATTAAAAGTTTACATTTTGGATATTTGAATTCAATAAAGGGTAATTGATTAGAATGATTAATATTATAATTTAAGTCAATTCGTCTTCTTGGGTAACTTCGCGAAAATTTCGACTATTATTGTCGTGGTTTTTTGACGTTGAAGGTTTACAGTAATTAAATTGATTTTCATTTCTCTGTTTCCTCGTATCTAAATGCGTTAATTCTTCAAAATAAAAGTTGGGATTATTATGTTGATTTCTGTTCTGATAATTGTTATTATAAAAGTTACGTTGAGGATTTGGATTATATTGCGTTGAGTAATTTGAACGTTTCTGGGGATAATTCCTAGTCTGTATCGACATTTTTTCTGGAGGGGTAGTAATTCTTTGATTGGGATTTGGTTTAAAAACATTACTTGAATGATTAGGTTTAAAATTATTATTATGATTTCGATATTGGTAATTAGTATTTCTCTGAGTAAATTGAACTGGCTGCGAAGGAAATCTAGGTACTTCGCCGTAATTATTAAATGCGTGATTTGATCTATTTTGTGAAGCATATTAAAGTTTCTTGGAACATTTTTCGAATGATTCTGAGCAAAATTTTTATTTTTTCTACTCCTATCAAGTAATTCGTATTGGGCTAGATTGCACATATAGTCTTTCGTTGCATTTACTGTGTCATCAAAAGAAAATTCATTATTTGTTATTAAATATGTTCTTAGTTCCATAGGCGCGTTTGATATTAGAACAGTTTTACAAATTTTCAAAATATTATTCTTATAAATTGCTTTTTCTGGATCCGGCATTCTATCTGCGTCAATTCTATAATTTATTCTTATTTTCAAAGAAATTATTCGGTCTATAAATAATATTATATCCTCGTTGGGCTTTTTGTTTAAAAATTGCAATTGGTGTATCAAAACGTCTAAGTTAATTTGATCACCAAATTTAGTGTACAAGAAATTTTTGAGAACATCCCAATTATTCGGAATGTCAGACGTTGCTACTTCTGCTAGGGCTCTATCTATGAGTTTTGATTTGACCACTGCGAAGCAATAATTTTTCACCATAATATTTTCGTTTACGAACATCGCTAAATAATCATCAACACTTTTTTATGAACGAATGCAACTCGTTCTCAACACCAGAAAATTTGGGTAACAGCATACCAAACTTTTCAGCTAACGACAAATCTACTGCCATTTTCTTTGTTTTATTCTTACGACCTCTAAAGTGTTTAATCGACGTAATATTGAATTATTTTAATATTTCACGTATTCAATCAGTTATATCAATTATTATGTAATTATATCAATTATCAATTATATCAATTATTATTTCAATCAAGTTGTCGGTTTTTTCTTAAGAAACCTAGGAAAAACTATTGTAATCGGTTTTTGAAATAAGAAACCTAGGAAAAACTTATAAATCGGTTTTTGAAATAAGAAACCTAGGGAAAACTTTATACAAGTTTTACGCTCAAAACTTGGGGAAAAGGTTGACTAATTTTGGGCCAGATTAGGTAAACTGGGAGTAATTAAAGGATTGCTCACCACGTTGTCTTGCTGAAATGAAACCGTCACGGGGCGCTACTCAGGTGATCGGGCTCCTGTCTTCTTCACCTAGTTCTTCTTGTGCTCAACGGTTGAAACCGACGGTGTTGTAGACTGGATGGACCTCTTCTTCTTCACGAACTCACAGGATTTAACAAAACCGGCACAATCCCAGACCTCGTCGCCAATTATGTTTTTCGGGAGGAAGACTTCGTTTTTAAAAAAAAACTACTTTACTTTATTCAATACAATACAACGTTAATACTTGGTAGAGCTACTAGATCGATTAATTAACTGACTAGAAATTGTCATCAACAGATATTTATAACATTCTCTTATCTTATTCTTCCTGCGTATTGACTGCAGGTGTTCATTGCTTAGTCTGCAAAATACAACATAGTAATATATGGAATCAATGGTAAACAGATAAACAATGTATCTAATTAGTATGGGGCCATATTATGTAATTATTATATATAATATATATATATATATATATATTATATATTATATATATATATTATATATATATATTATATATATATTATATATATATATATATATATATAAAATAGGTTTAGGAAGGTCAATAAAAGATAATTTATCCATTATATATATATATATATATATATATATATATATATATATATATATATATATATATATGTATTCAAATTTCATATGCATATTATAAATTAATATTCATTTTCTATGAATATTTTATAAATATCATAATTTCGACAAAATGCATCGAGGACGCATGTCTAATACAACCCAACGTTGCCATTTTCTAAAGAATCATCTTCAGGGAGAGCTTAGTTGAACTCGCCTGAAATATTGACTGTACAACCGAAAGAGATTTCGGAACCGGACTCATCAGTGAGCCGTGCTCAGTAGAACTCGGAATTAAGCTTTGACTGTACAACCGTTGATTGAATTGAAGTATTTTTGTGAAGATACCCAACCAATGTGTTTTCAGTCCTCCTTCCCCTCGCATCCCTCGTCCATCATTCCACTGCCGTAATGTGGCGCCCTCGCAAAATAAAGAATCCGAAAAACAGATTTCTGGATTTAAACTCTCGGTAAATTTCAAACAGAAACCCGATTTAGATGAGTCATGATACTAGATGTGGAATTTTTTATGATGAACAGATGTTTCTCATTGTTGTACCTAGTATTTAAGTAACCTCAGTTTGTCTATTTTTTGAGACTCGAGATTCTGTTGAAATTTGAAATTCGTTTCCAGGAGAAATTTTTTGCTTGGATATTTGTTGATGATATTTAGGGATAGCCCCCAATTTCATCAACATAATACTCAAATTCTATGGTGATTAGGAAAAGGAGTATGACTAAAAATTAGTGCATTCTTTTAATTCAAGTTTATTTGCTTATTTTTTCGTGGGACTACTATCATTTGAAAGGTTATAGAATTTTTCAAATTAATAATATTGCAAATGACATATTCTCTTTTCAACAGAAGGCGGAGCTCATTATTACGATGAAGTATATTATAGACTTATCTAATTTTGGCCATTTAATGACATACTCCTTTTTCCCGAGCACCCAAGAATTCCAAACTGCAATAGTTCAGTTTGAAATTTAATTTTTACAAGACGGGGGTAACATAAAACTTTGATTGCACCGTAGAGATTCTCTGAAATTTACGTAAATAATCCAAATTGAAAAATACACTTCGCGCAATAAGTAAAGGAACAGAAAAATTTTCAAAATTTTTGGTGATTTGTTAGAAGCTGTATCTCAGTGAAAAATGGTTGTATGGGAAATAAAAAAAATTACTATTGAAGCTTGAAAACTCTAGTTTCCCAACTTATGGGTAAAGAATTTTTCGGAGTATCAGTAGCTATGCAATCCTCGGATAAATCAGGAAAAAAAAATTTTTGAGATTTTTCAATTTTTCTTTTTGATCTACGAGCATGGAAAAATTTTTCGAGCCAGACCGATGCAAAGGTCATATAGCCTGTTTATTCAGCTCTAATTTGATTTCCACGACTCTCCGATATGACCATTTTTGTTCGAGATATCCAATTTTTCACTCAGGTTATATGAGGAAATTTTACAGCATGATGCTCCCCAAAATTTCAATCAATCGGTCCAACAAAACCGCTGAACCGATCGATCTACCAATTTAGGGGAGACTTTGGAGAACATCAGTCTGTAAAATTTTCTCATAACCTTAGCTTCCTCCCCAATATTTACGAAGATACAGTCCATCAACCAAAAAATGGCAAAATGGTATTTTTTGCTCTTTTTTCACGTCAACGTTACAGGCAAAAAAATGTATTGTCATTAAACATAACAGATTTTTGTAGGAAATTTTCTCAAAAAAGAGATTGCCTGTCGGCTCGCAGGGCTACCAGTAGTTCCGGAGATGTGGCAGTAATAAGAATAAAGAGGCATCAGTCTAGATCACAAAAATTTTCCATGCGAGTAGATTAAAAGAAAAATTTGAAAAATTTTTCGGCAGCAACAGAATATTACCGGAGGAGCAACATGGCTTTTTGAGGGGCAGATCTGTCATCACGTGTCTTCTACAATGTGTGAACGAATGGACCAAGCGAATCGATGCCAGCCAGAATACCAGTCGATGTAATTTATTTAGATTTTGCCAGTGCTTTCGACCGTGTTCCGAAGAAACATCTGCTATACAAGCTTGAGCATTTTGGTATTCGAGGAACTCTGTGTAAATGGATTGAATCTTTCCTCAGCTCCCGTCAGTTCTCTGTCAAAGTCGGCAATTCTTTATCTGCTCTATTTGATGTAACCAGTGGTGTTCCCCAGGGGTCTGTGCTCGGACCACTGCTGTTCTTGTTGTATGTTGCTGACCTTCCGTCATCTCTGAAGAGTTCATGTGCATGCTACGCTGATGATATCAAGTTCTATTCGGATTCTTCGAACGTGAATCAATTGCAGTGCGATCTCGATACTGTGTATAGGTGGTCGTGTGATTGGCTACTACCTTTAAACGTACAGAAGTGCAAAGTGCTTCATCTTGGCAAGAACAATCCACGGCATGAATATTTCCTGAACGGTGTAGGAATTGAATCTGTCACACAGCATTGCGATTTGGAGTGACTATTTCACATGACTTGAGCTGGTCGGCTCATGTTCGGAATGTCTGTGCACGAGCAAATAAGGTTCTGTACCTCATGCGGAAGTCCTTTCCCCTTTGTTCAGTTAAGACCTGCAGAATACTGTATGCATCATATATTCGACCCCATCTGGAGTATGCAGGTCCTGTCTGGTATCCCTCCCTAGTGCAGGATCAACAACTTCTAGAGGGTATTCAACGCAGGGCAACCAGAATACCTTATGGCTCCCGACGACCTTCTTATGAAGACAGATTGTGGAGTTTCGACCTCACCTCTTTCATGAAGCGTCGCGAGCGTGGTGACTTAATAGTGACATTCGGGCAATGCACGGTTTTTTCGGCAGTGATCTCAGTGCTCTGTTCACTATGAACAATAATTCTTTGCGTGGTCATCGTTATAAATTGAAACATGAGGTGTTCCGGTCAAGATGCAGACAGGAGTTTTTGTGCAACCGCGTTTTCGATGTGTGGAACTCTCTTCCCGCGGAAGTGGTTTGTTCTCCGTCGGTTAACATTTTCAAGAACCGATTGGACAGATATTTCCGAGGCTGATGTGTGTGCGTGGGAAGAAATGGGGTGAAAATTTTTTGTTCGGGTTAGATGAACTTTGTTCTCAGTTTGGTCTGTTTAGGATTTTTCTTGGTATACTTGTATACAGGTCTTATATTTTTGTATCACACCATATGTTTGGTTTTACTTTGTATTTTGAAAGTTTATAGGCTATTTGCCTCCTTGCTTATTCCAATAAATAATAATAATAATAATAATAACATTTATTCTTCCTGATTTATCCGAGGATTGCATGGCTCTCGGGAATCCGAAAAATTGTAAAACAATAAATCAAGAAACGAGAGTCTTCAATCTTCAAAACAAAATTTTTTTTATATCAATTTCTATGACTTCCTCAGTTAAAAAGATATGAATCACAATCAAAATCTTCGATTTTGTTTATCGAAAAATGTTTTTCCGGAATTTTTCATATTTACACTCAAAATATATCATGATTTATATTATACGGTTTCCATTTGAAAAGAAATTATTTTGCTTATTCCTCTAAAATTTTAATCGGCTCTGAAATTTCGATAGCACCAATAAAAAGTACTGAAAAAATCTGATAAAGATGTTTTTGATTCGAGAGCGTAGTTGCAATACTTCGGGAGTTATAGCCAATTATATTAAATGGCCAAAATCTAAAAAACACTGTATCGCGGAAACTGGAAACCGTAGGGACTTGCGGTTTTCAGCAATTTATGTTCCTCGAAAAAAGACAAAATGACGCTTAATTCAGGAGATTTAAGACGTACTACGCCGGCTTCCGACACTTAACCTCCACTCTTTCCTGTTTAACCATAGTTCATCTGGTAGTTCTCTCTCCTCAATTCCCTATCTATTCTTTCCGCCAGCTTTTCTTGCGGTGTCCACTGAAATACCTGTTTTGGGATTCGATTTTCGGGCATTCGTTGTACATTCCCAAACCATATAAGTTGCCTAGTCTTGATATCGTCAATGAACGTATGCTCGATACGATGTAGGACTAAAACATAGAAATCTGACTACCCTGTACAATGACTTGCTAATAAATTAAATTTTGGATACAGTAGCCACTTGATAATGGGAACATCTACAAGTTTGAACGTTGATTGAAGTACTTCAATCAAGGGTGTGAACGGTTGTTGAAGAAGCGAGGGTTGTTTTGAAATCTTTAATGGGAAACTAAATTGGGTTGTTATCTTTGTGCGTTAGTTATCATTTCATTGTTCATTTCGTTCGTGAGAAAAGAATGCAAAGAGTTATATCTCATTTTTCCGCGTACTCTGTCTTTGGGATGGCTATGGATCACTGCCATCCATCAGTCTTTAGTTACAATTATGTTGAAGGAATTTTTGTGCGCGCCATCTAACCGTCTTTTTGTTAAACAACAATACGCCATCTATCCGTCTTTTTAATTTTGCACTCGTTTTGTGCCGTATGGTTGGGTATCTTCCCAAAAATACTTCAATCAACGGTATAACCGGGCCTAAAAGTAATAGACTCCTTAAACTTGACTTGATCTATGTATCTAGAATATCATGTTGACCAGAAAAGTTTTGAAATGTGATATCAGTGACTGCAGGGACTTTTATCTTAATTTAATGTTTCATTGAAAATTAAATACGACATTAATTTTTTTTCCATTATAGGTTTCCATGAACACCCTTTTTTTTAACCGTGATTATTCTTGATATATGGTATTAATTTTCAATGAACCATTAAATAAAGTATATTTCACGTTCAGACAACTGGGTTTATGGGATATTTATAACTATCCATCACTGCCCACACCTTGAATGATTTCCATATATTTTATTTTTTCCGCAGTACCTTCTAGTAATGTTCTCCCTAATCTCTTTCTTTTCCTGACATTAGAATATGTGTATGAGTAAATAAATACTAATCGAATGAAAAGCAAATTAGTAACTCTTTAAAAAAAAATGATTTAGACACCTCGGATGTCAAATTATTTTCATTCGTGATCTGAAAAATAAGAGCAGTCGTATAAAGTTTTGAAAACGTAAAAAAATATTTACACTTACCTCAAAACTCGATAGAACCTAGTCTACGTCTAGATCTGAAAAGGATAGAGAAGACGAAAGGTTCTCGTCTAATTCACAAGCTTCTCTATCTGTTTGATTTTTTGGCATGTTGTCAACAGATTCCATCTAAACAAGCGAAGATATTCGTGTATTATATGAATGTTGAATAATATTCTCGATAATTAGACAATTATATTATACATTTGTGAAATAATTGAACAAAACTAAAATCAACCTACTTGAAAGAGTATAATTGAATTTTATTTATCGAATGATGAATTATGATCAAAGAATGTTTACTGAGGTTTTAAGGCTCGATTTGACCAACATCTAAAACCGACTTTTAGTTCCACTAATCGCCGTTAACAGCAATGTTCAATTTCACCATGCATATAAATCGAGGTTAAGCCTAACTACGTTTAGAAAAGTTTACTCGCCGATTTTGGTCGTTTACGCATTTTAACTTCAGTTAACGATAATTCACGTGTATTTCTATGCGATAGTTTGTGTTGACGTTTGCCAGTTTGTTTGTTTGTTATAACCAGAGACTCGATAAGCAGATTTGAAGTTTATGAAATATTTTTCAAATTATCATTTCATCTTATTTTATAAATATCAATGATAGCAAAAACTGAGAAAAAATGCAGAGGGCTTTAGAACTCGCATTTGAAGATAGTGATAGTAGTGACGAAGATTTTGGGAGTCGACGTCCAAGATGGATTAGAGTTAGGGAAGATCATTTCAACAATTTTGAAAACAAAGATTTCACCATGAGATTTCGATTATCTAAACAATCTGTCCTATTTGTTTTAGAGCAAATTGAGAATCAGTTGAAACATTCAACTGACAAGTGAGTACAGTACATTTCATTTTCCAGATCAAGTGAATACTAATTCTAAAAACAATTTTTTTTCAGGAACTGTTGTGTCTCCCCAATGAACCAATTACTTTGTGCTCTTCGTTTTTACGCAACTGGATGCTTCCAAACAACTGTTGGTGATTTTTGTGGTATCAGCACTTCTACTGCACACAGAATAATACATAGGGTCAGCATTGCTCTGAGTTCGATATGGAGAAACCATATTTTCTTTCCCCAAACTCAAGAGAAGACCAGAACATCACAAATGGCATGTTTCAATAAAGCTGGATTCCCTAGAGTTATTGGTGCTATAGACTGTACCCACATAAAGTTAAATAATTCTCAGGTATATATAAATATAACTCATATAAAATTCGATAAGTGTACTATATAAAAGTATTTTTAGGAGGAGAACATCCGGAGATTTTCAGGCACAGAAAAGGTTTCTTTTCCTTAAACGTACAGGCTATATGCAATGCAAACTTAGAGTTCATTGACATTGTAGCTAGATGGCCTGGTAGTACTCACAACTCCTTGATTTTTAATAACTGCTATAGACATGCCGTTGTTGAACAAGGAGTATATGGAGATGCTTTCCTTCTTGGAGATGGAGGGTATGCATGCAAAAGATACATGATGACTCCTTTGGAGAACTGTAATACAGTTGCTGAGCAAGCATATAATGAATGCCATACAAGAACAAGAAATAGCATCGAACGAATGTTTGGAATATGGAAGAGACGTTTTCCAGTTATGGCAATAGGTTTGAGGTGAAGTTGGAGAATATTTTTCCTATTATAAACTACAACAGCAGTTTTACATAATATCGCAAGAAGACATGGCGAAGAAACTCCTCCGTATGATGATGCTCTAGTGTTGTCTGTAGGCAAAATAACTGATAATGGAGGCAGACAACGAGACAGCATTCATCATAGAACAAGAAGAATTTTAATAGAAAATTATTTTGGGACAGTCTTCATGATTGATAATATATAGTATCGTTACATAATTCATTAAGAAGGTAGGTTATTAATCAAATCATGGAAGAATGAATTAATAACCATTTTTTATTGCAGGTAGACTGTTTCTATATGAAGAATTGAACGAAGGTGTGATTTATATCATGTCATATACAACTTTGACAAAATAAAAGAGCATACTGAAAATGTTCTTAGAAAATTTATTTTCATTCTTTTTAAAAGGAATAAGGAGATTGTAAACTTTTCAGTGATATTATAATTGAGAACCCAGTTAATCATAATTGAATCTGGGTTTCAAAACCTGACAACTCTATTTTTTTTTGTTCACAATAATTCATTTTACCATATCATATTGAGAACTCATTTAATCCATATTCAAGCCTAAAACATATCGCTGGTCCAATGCCAAAGTCACAAATGTGTTTTTTTGATGTTCCGAGAAAAACGCTTTTTAAGAATTGAAGACAGTGCTATGAACATAGATTTCTTTTTGTAGTACTAGGCTAGAAGTAGCAGAGGGGGATAAGCAAACTCTTCTGCGATTTTGACATTGATATAATGACTATAATTGCGATATAGTGCACATAGTTGAAAAGCACATTCGTGACTTTGGCATTGTACCGACTATATGTTTCAGGCTAGCTTGAATATGTAACCGATGATAAAAAATAGTTTGGTGTTACTGACATTAATTTTATTGTTTCAAGTTTGGAGTATATAAATAATATTGAATTTATGTTGAAGATCATTCTTTGTACTTGAATATCTATAAAAGGAGATGGTTGGAAATTCATAAAGCTCAGGGGGCAAAAACTAATAATTTTCATTCGAATTTAATTACTTGTTTTCCTTTTCAAGTTGCAATAATAATAATTTTGTTTTGATTTCCTCTTGACGAAGCCTTTCTGTCTCTTGCTTCTCCGAAGTTTGAGAATTTCACCTCATGTTCCTCCTCTGCATGTTTATTTGCTATATTAAGTGTATTAAGTCTGCTTTGTGCCAGGTGGTCTGTTTTTAGCACAGGCCTTTGTCTCGAATAAGGAGACATGACAATTCTTTCCTCCAATGGTTTCGTTTTTTTACTGTTACTGGAAACAGTTTCAGCGATGTTTCTATTCTTCTCGATCAATGCCCTCAAATTTTTATTCGAAGGAGTTCGTAACATCGCTGGATTGTAGCTTGACCAGTCCTGAAATAATTCTACTAGAAGAAGCCCTTACAAATTACACAATTGTAACCCAACGGTTAATACAACATTCAACTTACAACAGCAGGGTCAGCAGCTTGTCCGTCTCCAAACTCCTCACTCTCTACGAATTGCACGTCATTTGTTGCTGCAAAGAAATGTTTCACAATGAAAAAATCATTCTACTATTATGGTTCAAGACAAGTAAATAATTATTCACCTTCCTCCTCATATTCCGACTTTCGACCAATTTAACTGTTCCTGCAAATTAATATCCAAGATTAAAAATAAAAACTCTACACTATTAGCTAAGACAAGTAAAAAATTATTCACCTTGTTCTCCAAATTCCCCAATTTCGATATTTCAACATTATTAGTGCCTGCAAATAAACATCAAAAATGAAAAAATTATTACATATGAGTGAAGGTAAGTAAACAATTTATTCGCTTCGAAACCAGCGTCACCATCAAAAAGATTTATCATTCCTTCTGCAACTGGCTTTATCAAATTTATTACGATTTCTATTAGTGGATCTTCTCTAATTTTAATTTCTGGACCTCCACCTGTAAATATACAAATAAGAATAATGATATCTATTGAAATATTTTATGGGAGGTCTGCCTTCTTGTGAAAGTTTTTTTAGGGTTTTCTTCTTTTGGTAATAATCCTTTGGTAATTGTTCTTTGCTTCAGAGATTGAAATAGAAAACCCTTAAAAACTTTCACCAAGAAAAAAATTATGATAATAGGAACTACTAGAAAAGCAAAATATATTTTAAAATATGATATTTACCTGTGGTATATAAATTCTGCCTACGTTGGGTCATTACTGACTTGGCCTTCTTCTTCAAGTTCTCCCACAAATTTTTAAGAACTTTCCACTCCGTTTGATGTACGGGCAATTTGCGTTGAATTCAACCGAAATTTTTTTCCAACTTTCTATTTTTGTTCTTACACTACCACTATCAGTTTTCTTGCACTCAATAATATCGAAGTATTTTGTTACAAGATTCAGCAGGCATTTCTTCTCTACGGGTTGAAAAGTAGGGTCCCTATTGCGTTTTTCCATGTGCGTTTCTCTACTGACTGGAAAATAATTTTAAATTTACCCTTATGTCCTTCTAATGAATAAAACACAAAGAAAAAACTTGAACAACGTAAACCACACTCTACTTCAAAAATAACCGAAATTCAGCAAACCATACCTTCGACGCATAAACAGTAACAACAATTTCAAATTTGAATTCGTGGAAATGAACTTTCTCTTTTCTCTAAATCTGTGGTGTGCACACAGAAGTGAAGAATTAACAGCGTTGCCAAGTTGTATTGATGCTTTAACTTCGATTTCTAAAACTCAGATTACTACGCCTGCGTTTAAGATGGTGAAATTGGAATTCCTTAAAACGGAGTTAAAAGGGGCAGTTAGTTTAACTGGAGTTTAATTAGCGGAGTTTAAAGCATCAGTTGGTGAAATTGAGCCTAAGATAAAGAATCAAACAGAAAAACAAAAAATATGTGCCGTAACGGAAGAAACACCGAAAAAATTCTTGAAACATAGATAAAGGGATTTGGCGTTTCCATCGCTCCGAGAAGTTGCATGAGGGCTCTGATTTAGGGCTGCTGCTAAAATCTCATTGAGTGAAAGAAGAAGTAAAGAGTTCTTTCAAGCATGTGACTGGAGATGTGGAACTTCATTTTAACGCAATTGGATGTCACCTTATTGCTTTAAATGTCGAAGTTTTTTATTTAAGATTTTGTCAATGAGGTGTATGGCATACTGATGAAGCCAAATAAGGCTGAAACCGATATATCTCTCATCTCAGTGACAAAATCTAATATCATTTTTCCAACCTCATGTTAAAAGATCTGTGAGCCACAGAATTGAAAATGGTATTCATTTCAATGATAACCTACTATTTTGATTTCATCTATATTTCGAAAAAAAAGTATAGATTGTTTAATCATAAATTGAAAAAACCATTATGGTCGTTCTTAAAGAAAGAAATACCCTGTTTTCACAGCATGAGCAAGGTACAGGGTGTTTAACGTAATTTTTGAGCAATATCCTATGAAGTGTAACCTCAGACCTGAATTATTTCGGAATAAACATACTCGTATATTACTATCTGGAATATTCCCACATCACAATCTGAAAATTTTGGTTTCATAGTTCAATCAGACATTTGAACGGCTTCAATAAGGATATTGTTTGAAATTTCCGATTTTGTTTTCATGCCAGTTTTATATATAAAAAACTAAAATCCCGAAACATTGAAACATTTCAACAATTTAGGGTGAAGTTTATTCTCGTTGTAGTGAAAAAAAGTTGTATTTAATTCACGAAAAATTGTTTGAGAAGAAATTTTCACAAAATACTCTCATTCAGAAACTAAAATTCGGCAACCGGGAAAAAAATTTGAACATTGCAGGTCTGTTGTTATTGAGGAAAGTTTTTTTATAGTTAGTCACATTTTCTGAATTCAGCATTCTGAAATACTCACATGTAACCAGAAACTGTTAGTTCAAAGATTATAAGTAGCTAAAACACTCAGTGTAATTGCTCAAAAATTACCTTAAATACCTTGTATGATTCAGTGTCATCTATATGTCTAAATATTATGTTTGTCCAGTTTATGATATAACCTGTATATGTTATTGGTGAAAATATCGGAATTGAAGATTAAATACATTAAGTCTACGTAAATATCGCGCGCTCTTTCCATACCACATATACAGGGTGAGTCTTCGACTTGTACATATATTTAAACTGGATTCCCTAGGTCAAAAGGAGAACTTTTTGTATCTACCATTTTTTCCGATTCAGCTGGGTTGTAAATACACATACATTAAAAAAAATTAAATCTTCGAATATATCTCGTGCATGATTCTATCGAATGAAATTATTTCCAGAACATAGGTTTTAATTAATATGGCAAAGACACAAAATTTCACTCACATGTTTTAATTTTTTCCATTCGGACCAATATGTTATATCATTACATATATCGTATGATACTCGTGATGATAGTATCGTATGATTCTTTAGTATCATACGAAGAATGTTATGATACCCCGTTCTTTTTTTACTCAGCTTAGGTACTTAGGTACTTTTTGTTTCAACATTTATTGTATTATTTTAGCTCTCTTTTTCATAAGAATATATATATATATATATATATATATATATATATATACAGTGAAAGCTCCCACAAGCGGACATTCACGGGACCAGAGTTTTTGTCCGGTCATGGGAGATGTCCGGTTAAGGGATAGTCTCATGAAACATTGCTGTTTCTTCGAAAAGTTTGGGAACTTCTGATTTGGTTATGTAAAATGCCTTTGATTAGTAAAAAACGAAATACAGATATAACAGCTATTATTAAGTATTAATCAATCGTACGTATAAATATATATGAATTTTTGGGAAAGACTGAATGAAAATTTGATACCTCTTCTTGATTTAGAGATATTTCAGTGGAAAATAAGCGTATATGAGAGAAATACAATCGTTCATTCGGCAAAACTATTTATTCAAGTATTTCTTGAAAATTGACAACTGCCGACTAATAAACTCTACAGTGATTTTGTTTGTGGTTTGGTTTACCAGGCTCTAAGGAAAACTATATTTGGAAATTACTCATTTTCTCCAACAATAAATAGATACCTACTTGAATTTTTATTAACCCAATAACAAATTAAAAATATCAGAGTTGGCTTGTCGAATGAATATATCTACCCCTATTCATATATAGGCCAAGCAAATTAGCTTCAAAAAATGGTGTGCCTGGAAATAATTGGTGGAGTTCGGGAAACTGTTTCAATAATTTCTTCAGGCGTCTAATAAGAATATTGAGTTTTGTCCCAATTTCCCAGTGGAGCGTATGTCGTGACTTTCGAAAAACCTCGAAATTTTAGAACTATTTTAGGTTTTTCTCGAATAGTTCCTGAACGAAGCACTTTATCAAAAACACTGTAATAGTCAAAAGTGTTCAGCATTAAATTCTGCTTCTAAAACGTACTACGACATTATATTTCAAACAAGTAGTTTCGTTGAAATCGTACGTCGAAATATGGAAAATTTTTGCACTTTTTGAAAAACAAAATTTTTCACTATAAAACGTAAAATATCTATGGAACTAGAAGCTTCAGTACAGAATGTCATAGAATGAGAGTTGTAGACATCATATTGTGGTACAAACGTAACTCCATCCCTCCAAACCACAATGTTTAATCTCGCAGTAGCTCATCCTGCTGAGGATGCTGATCATTAATTAAATCGTAGCTAGTGCTGTTACTCAGCAGTCCCATAAGTGGTGTGATTATTGTTGGGGGACTACACTGACCTTTTTGTAATTTGAACTGTTCCAGCCCCTATGTACCAACAATTTCTTAATAAAGACTGGCAAAGGCAAGCAAGACGATGTTGTCCATTCTCCCTTTGCACAACTAGTTTTCCCCTATTTCGAAAAAACAAAATATTATGCAGGTTTGAGTTACCATATTATGATGATCTACAATTGTCATTCTTTGACATTCCATTCTTAAGCCATATTTCGACGTATGATTTCTGGAATGACTTGTTCAAAATATAATGTCGTAGTACTTTTTAGAAGCAGAATTTAATTTTATTAAGTCCGTTTATTGGAGCTTCGTGTCCGCTTTTAGGAGATTTCAGATACAATGGACGTATAAAAATAAAAAAATTCATTGAGTCTGGAGTTATGTGTCCGGTTATAGGAGATTTGAGTAAGAAATATATGGAAATATAGTGTCCGCGTCCGGTTAGGAGAGCGTCCGCTTGTTGGAATGTACTAATAGGAAAAATACACACAAAAAATTGGTTCCCAGAAAATTGGCCGCTTATGGGAGATGTCCGCTTATTGGAGCTGTCCGCAAGGAGAGCTTTCACTGTATATACTAGACTGATTCAAAAAAATCTACCTTTTTTGTTTTCACGAAACCCTCCCCCCTAATTATATTCAGGGTATCCAAAAAAGACCTTTGTGAAAATATCAGCTCCAAATAATAACATTTAGAGGTCGCTCATCAATTATTTCTATTTTGCCTACTAATAGCAGGGGAAAAATTTCTTTTTTCAATAAAAAATTCCTAGAACACAAACCAATAGCCGGATTTCTTTGTGTGATACATTTTCGTGTAGGCAATCAGATACTCTACAAATATGTCCCTCACGATATTTCGATAAAACGGCCGCTTCAAAAGTTATTCGATTCGATGCTAATATTGAGGTATTTTTGAAGAAAAAAATTATTAAAAAAAATCGACTTTACTTGTTTTCACGCAACCCGCCTTCTAATCATCTTCAGGGCATCGACAAAGCCGTCTGTGAAAATATTAGCTTTGAATATTAATATTTAGAGGTCGCTCATCGATAGTTTCTATTTTCGCTGCTGATGGCAGGAAAAAAATTCTTTTTTCAATAAAAAATTTTTTGTTCAGGGACCAATAGACGAATTCACTGTATGATACATTTTGGTGTAGGGAACTGGATACTCTACGAAAATGTTCAATACGATATCTCGATAAAACACTTATTTGAACTTTTTTTCCAAAATACCTCAATATAAGGTATTAATATAGAGGTATTTTTGAAGAAAAAGTTCGAATAACTTTTGAACGAGCGGTTTTATCGAAATATCGTATGAGACATTTTCGTAGAGCATCTAGTTCCCTACAGGAAAATGTATCACACAATGAAATCCGTCAATTGGTTCGTGAAGAAAAAAATTTATATTGAAAAAAGAAAATTTTTTCCTGCTATCAAGAGCGAAAAAAAAGTGGTCATCGCTGAGCGACCTCTAAATATTAATATTCAAAGCTAATATCTTCACAGACGCCTTTTTTCGATACCCTGAAAATAATTAGAAATAGAGTTTCGTGAAAACACACAGAATCGATTTTTTTGAATAATTTTTTTCTTCAAAAATACCTCAATATCAGCATCGAATCGAATAACTTTTGAAGAGGCCGTTTTACCGAAATATCGTAAGAGTCATTTTTGTAGAGTATCTGATTGTCTACACGAAAATGTATTACATAATGAAATCCGTCTATTGGTTTCTGCTCTAGGAATTTTTTATTGAAAAACGAAATTTTTTCCCTGCTATTAGTAGGGAAAATAGAAATAATTGATGAGCGACCTCTAAATATTATTATTTGAAGCTGATATTTTCATAGAGGTCTCTTTTCGATACCCTGAAGATAATTAGGGGGGGGTTTCGTGAAAACAAAAAATGTCGATTTTTTTGAAACAGTCTAAATATACACAGTGGAACTTCTCTATAACGAATACGCTAAATCCGCAAAAAAATTTCGTTATACAGAAATTTCGTTATGCAGAAATTTTGTTTTATTGTGTCAAGTGTCAAGAAAAGACAACGTTCACTTGCATTTTTTTTTATTTGAATACATTATACATAATTTACTCAAGCACTTCCTTCTGGACATTTTTGCACTACTTTTTTCATTCACGATCAGAGAAAAACTGAAAAACTGAACAATCTGTATAGCCTCCTGTTTCAGAAGGAACTCTCCGTCCGTCGTATGGTTTAGTTTATGATCGGGATTTATTATTACCTACGTCCGACAGAATTACGGAAAAAAACCATCCCCTAAGTATACTCTGGGAAAAACTTCTTACCAATACGCATTTAGAGAGTGATTTTCTTGGAATAATTCGTTTATAGAGAGAATTCACTTCGTTTTAGAGGGTGTTTTCAACAGGGTATTTGGTTTCAAGGTGTAATGACAGATACGAAATTCGTTGTACAGAGACATTCGTTGTAGAGACGTTCGCTGTGGGAAGGTCCACTGTATATATTATTACATGACATGATTATATCAGAAATTCTAAGAATCTATCTCTTGAAAGTAAATTGAATGCCGATCAATATTTGGCCATTTGGAAAATATAAGTATTCTTCGTGAAATCTCGTAAAATTCGCATTTTTCGAGTAATTCATGATTGAAACAAATTTTATCAGCGAAATAAGAAACATTGGTTACTTTGGCTGAATCCAACTCTGGTATACGAAAAAGTATTTCCTTTTGACCTCTAGAATTTATGGTTTAAATATATGTATATGTGAAAGAGTCACCCTGTATATTCAGAGTGTCGAAAAAGTAATACTCGTCAATTATTTTTGTACTGAAATTTATTGGGAAAATTCTCGCAGCCAAGATTTTCTATTTCAGGAGCAATTTATCGTATGCTTTTTTGAATTGGATTTTCATCACCCCCTACGCCCAGCATCCCACTGCTTTATTTTTCCAAATGGGAAAAAACTGATTTCTGTTTTAATGAAGCTCATTAAAAATATTCATAGATCCGCTTGCGATCCACATGTCCAGAAATATCAAGATTTCTTTTCGCCGCTTTTCATTCAATTGTTTCATAACGAATGGAAAATTCTCGGGAAATATGATATTATTCGCCTTGGGAGATCATTTTGGCAGCTGAAACAATTCCATATCATTTTTAGTTGATCTGCTAGATTGAAGAAATAATATTTTTTTAACAAAAACTGAAGTTTTTTTAACCTCCTCACTGGAAGGGCCACCCTAGGCGAAAATGGAAATTTTTGTGGGGGGCACAACTTGGGAAATTCTTAGGTAGTTTCGGACGAATTATTGAATTCAGTGATTTTTAGATACATTTTTATTCGTTCATGGGGGCACTGTTAACATGTTATGTCAGAGAACTTACTTCAACGTGGTTTGTGCGATCAGTCAGCACTTGATGTGAAATCATATTGTCCATCTCATATAAATGTTTCATTCAAAAGATAATTTGCTTCAGTATTGCTGGTTGCTTCAACCTCATTAGTCGTTGTTAAAAATAGGAGAATTTTATGTGTCAGAGAATAATATAGAATGGGGGTGAAAACTTAAACTTCTTGACAAATATTCAATATGTGAGTGACTTAAGGGTATTTCTCTAGAAATGATGATATGAACTGTGAACATGGGCGCCCGCAGGGGGGGGGAGGGGGGCCGTGGCCCCCCTGAGATTTTAATCCTTTATCGAATTGATAACTCCCTGAGGCGTGTCGAGCCCTTTTTGGGTGAAAAAAATCATGGAAAGTTTTCGAAGACGATGAATTTCATGTTTTTGTTTACCTAAAATGAAGTAATAAATTCATAAAACTACCCCATGCTTATCGGCATTTTCTTCAATCGCTACCAGATGTTCGTTTTATGACCGTTTTTTTAGGCGGCTTCTTTGATGGGGGATTCTTCATGCGACTAGTGGGACTACTCTCATCATTTCAATAATTTTTGTCCATTCTCCAATCAGAATATTTTTTTCCGAGAAGGCGGAAATATAGAATGTTTTCATTAGTATTTTCATTCTAGAGAAAGATGTATTCGAATCGAAACAATCCTATTCAGAGAGTATTCTTCGTTTTTAGTGTCTTTGACTCCAAATTGTGTTATCGAGGGTAACTTCTTTGATTATTTACGTAGATGATTTTTTCGTTCGGCGCCTCTCAATGTGAAATTTCAACTATTATAATTGTAGATTATTGATAAGAACTGTAAAAAATTCGAAATGTGGCAGCCTTTGGGGTCTGCGGATAGAAGTGAAAACAAAAGTAACACGTGAATTGTTCGTAGAGCGTCGACCATAAGACTATTATTTGCGAATAATTTTTGATTTGTGAGGAAGTATTAATGATCAATTTGAATTTCCTTGATCCTTGATCATAAACACTCGTTTGTAAACCAAAATTACTTCAAAAATGATAACCAAATGGTTCGACGATACAGTTTACAAACTGCTCAGATTTCACTTATATCGGCAGTCCCAGAAGACTGTTTTTTTCTTGTTTCTTGAGAGTCATTTTACTTATGTTTCTATATATATTTCATATATTTTTTTATAATATGATGAATTTCCTTTGGAAAATATGGATATTCTAAAATTTTTCCAAAGGAGATCGAATGCCGATGACGATCGCTATAAGACACCCAAAAAATAGACCTTTATATCAATGCAGACTCGTTCCTCGTGTACTGATAAAAAAACAATCTAAAAAAAAATATAGGAATTAACTTCCTATTGAATTTCTTGAGACTAACAGAAGGCTGGTTTTTAGTTCAGAATAAATATGCGTGGTATTACGATTCCGGTATTTTATTTTCAGAATTATTAATATTATTTTTGTGTGTGTTATGTCTTTTCTATTTTTTTTTTATAATTAATTCATTTTGATACTATATTTATTTTGTGTTATTTCGAATAATCTCTGAGTTTCTTGTTTTGAATTTATGGTCTGTTTCATTTAATTTATATTTCATATTTCATTATTATTCATGTATGGTTTTTATGAATATCATTTTATCGAGCGTATATGTATATTTGTTTTTATTTCGTTATTACTGCTTATTATTTGTAGTTTATTAGCAATCATCCAATTTATTTAATTCCTTTCTTCATTTTATTTATATTTCATTTTCCTGTTAATATTCTTTCATGATTTGTTTAGAAAACAGTTACCGTATTATCTTATACATGTCGCCTTATATTGTTGATGTTAAAAAATGTTGAGGTGGAAAACTTAATCATTTTTAACAAATTCTGCGGGAGCTCATGCATGAATATAAAAAACGAAATAGAAAGAAATGGAATACTGATGTCGCAAGCGCCTTATCGTTTTTCGACGATTTTTTTTGCCCCCCCTGAGAAAAAATTCTGCGGGCGCCCATGACTGTGAACATTCTCTCATAAAACTTCCTGGTATTTTCAGAGAGCTTCTTTGGGCACAATAATATCGAATTTTCTTGAAGTATTTGAGGTTTCACATTGTAAAATTTGCTGCATGTATTGTTCTTCTCTTCTTCATTATCAGAGATTTTATATAACTGTCCTAAGGAAGTGAATTATCGAAAAATTCAAACTATTTCAGAAAAGGAAAATATCAAGTAGGTATCATTTGACGAATGTTGTATTTCTTTATTAGTACTGATTCTATCATTGTTTTCGGATTTAAATAATTGAAAATAAATGGTCCACTCCGGAAAATTTGAAAAAACAACAAATTTTCTTTCTATATTCCATCCAAAGAGAAGAGATAGCGCGTCAAAACAACAAGGCGTGGCAAATTTAATCGGATTTAACGTACCGACCGTGCAACCGACGTCGTCGCAAGCAACTGTGAATTTCCGATGCATCCGAGACCGTCAACTTCAAACTAAAACTTTGTCGATTTTATTTTCTATCTCTCTTCAACTATTGACGGGTTGTTCAAGCAGATGGCGCTTCAATCGGTGGAACGAATAGCGGGAAATATGAATTTACCTTAATAATTAAAGATTTAATTATTTTCTCTGCTTGCAAATATGATGACGAAACTTTCATCCTGATATTTTAGGCAATTTTTCTTCAAGACACATGTAAGAATAAATATGAGATTTTTCAGACAAAATAAAAAAAAAATCAGAAGTGAAAGTCTTTCATCATGTTCAAATTTTCAGTGAATGTGAAAAAACAAATTTGAAACAAAATTTTTTATCTAACAATTATCAAAAACTATGTACATATATAAATTTGTATAGAATATAGAGATGAATATTTGAGGCATCTGTAAAAATATGTATATACAAAAAAATTATTCGTGACGGATCTTTTTCAATTTCCTCTCCATACTTTTTTTCCTGATTGAGGCTTCACCTCTTCACATTTTCTTCGGCCCCACCAAGGAATGCCAATCCTACAAAAGCAGCAGTTGTATGTGATTTTTATGTCGAGGACATCCTAGAGATTCAAAATTAATGGTACACTTAAGTACCTCCAGTGCAGTCGCTGTTATTCTAGGATGGGAAGGACACTCATTTAAAAATTCCTTCAACTTAGTTACTCCACAACCTATAGCAACAGTGCAGCTTTCACTTGTATACATTAATACGGATCTTTGATCCGACCATTCTTTATTCATTATGAAAAGATTTTGTGGTTCCAGATTGGAACCAGTTAGCATAATATCACATAAGGGACAGCATATGTGTTTTTTCACCACCTTTTAAGGCTAGCTTCTGCCACATATGCCACAGACAAGACTTCGGGACTTCCAGTAGAAACTTCTCTCTGCAACTTCTGCTGATAATATCTGGATAATATCCATTGAGAAGTTGAGTCTTCAAACTTCCAATGCATTGCTGAACTGTAGAATTGTCATTGCATCCACAACCATACCTTATCTGCCCAAACAGGTTCTCTAAGGATCTTGACTCAAGGATCAGGTCTTCAGAGATATGAAGCCAACACTCCTCAAATATTTACAGACACCTTGAATGGCTCTGATCGATTGGAGCCAACCTGTTTGGGAAGGAGGCATCGATTGTTTTGATGGTGCCATTTTTAGTGTATCTCAGATATATCAATTGTCAGATTTCTCATATGCATATTTCCAGAACTTGTGGTGAGGCGAGCCAATTGACTTGGTTTCAATAGTCCTCACAGCTTTTTTCCTTGAAGGCAGTATTTCAATCTGCCATTAAAGCTATCGAATAGCTTGTCCACGTCTTCAATAAATTCAACCGTATGAAGTGCATTGGGCTGAGTTGCCCTAGAAAAAAGTTTGTTAATTTGATTGAATTAAGTAAGAAAAAAAAAATTACTTCACTGACCAAAGTAAATATGTAAGCTGCAACAGTGTGGCTTATTACTTCGAGAGCGATGTGGACTTTCATTGCATACTGCAATATGGGTTTCAAGTATTTATTTTGATTCTGAATAATGTCCTGTAGCTCTGGTCCTTTTTTTTATCTATTTCATAAGCAGTAACGACATCCTGAAATTTTGCGATTTTATCCGAAAAAATTTCCCATCTTTAGATAGAAGGCGAACATTAAATAGTGAATATGTACATTTAACCCGGCGTCGGTGTGGTGACATTTCCTAACAAGATTAGTGTTGTGGGGTGAAAATGACCCCATTTATGTTTTTAATGAAACAGAATTTTTTTTTTGTGGATAATTGCTATAAAGTGCCTTCTCTATTCCAGTTTTTTTATGAATAAAATTGTTCTAAGTGAATTATGAAAAATAGTTTTTTTTTCTTACAAAATATGTATGGACTAATGAACAATTGAAAAATTCATATTTCCTCAAAAAGAGATTTCTTGAAAAAAATCACTTGACATAATAAAAAAAAGCAATTATTCTACATTTTATGGATTTCAAAGATAATGTTTATGAGAAAATTTCCGATAAATTTCAACAGAAAATAATTTATATCATTCATCATAATAAATTGGCACATTCAGGACATCTAGGTATTGTGTGTTCTGAGCATAAAAATTTATGGCAGTTGGAGCATTTCTTATGGCATTTCCTATCTTTTCACGCGGATATTTACCACATCTAGAGGACGCTAAACACGTTTTTGAGGATTGTTGCTGCAGTACACCGCAAACATTATCATCGGATTCACTCTCTGAACCCAAGTCCTCTTCATTTTCCATTTCATTACAAAGTTCCAAGAGTTTTTTTGTTGCTCTTTCCAAGAACTCATTTTGCACAAATGAAAATGAACTGAATGACGAATTTCGAATTCGAAATTTATCTATAAATATTGGAACTATGTCTGTGTGGTGGGGTGTAACTCACCCAAAGAGTTTCAAATACGTAAGCGATAGTAGTGTGGTGGGGTTAAAATCACCCGTTCGATGCAGACTAATGTCAGTTCAGCTACAAATTCTCTCTGGCAACTGACATAGCATACGTAAACGTTAGCTTCTTGCTAGATGGGAAGCTATTGGGAGAGGGGATGAATTTTTTGTGGATCCCAATTAATGACGTGATGTTCAAGAAATGGTGGGGTCATTTTGACCCCACCACACCGACGCTGGGTTAAGTAAATGAGGTGGGTCAAACATGCTATGCACTTTTTCCTTCTAATATAAAAAAGGAGTATGCTGTGAAGCAACTAACTCCTTCATACACCTCACATTACTTGTTCCCATATCGCAGATTGTTACAGAAATGTCCACATTGGCAAAACATGTTTTGCTGCAGAGAGAACTTCTAATAAACATTTTTTCAAATCTGCAGCATTACAACCCCTATGACTAAAGTAGAAGACCACTGGTTGCTTCCAATTCTTGTTCAACCCCACCAGCATAAACACTAAGGCTTTTGTGGCAAGCCTTTTACTGGAACTACGATCTCCTAAATCCTCGAATCCAAGGATTTTATCCTCTCCATATTATATAATGGACACCTTTTTTGACATCCATTTCGTCAAATAGAAGGGCACAACATCTGTCCTTGCCTTTGGGGAGATTCTCATCAATTTGGCAAAAAATTTTTTATTGATTCCAACATGCAAAGGGATCATTTTCAACAGTTTTAGAATCGTATTTTTGCTTGGCAGGGCAGCAAATTTTTGTAGCAAATTGTAGCACCGTGAACTTCTCTTGAACAATGGAGAGCAAGGACTTTGTCTTCAACTGTCCATCTTCTTATTTGGCATTTGAAATTTTCAATTTGGCAATCATAAAATCTGCAGTAATTGACGGCATATTCTTTAAAAGTTTATTATCTATTTCCTCATTTGATAAGTCGGTAATATTTCTGATGATTTGATTTATTTCTTTCTTTGCACAAAGCTTTGAGTTTCCGTAATTGATCTCTTTTTTTTCTGATAATGGCAACCAACTTCTTCTTCCTGGGAGTAGAATTTGACAATGTGAAGTTGCTGATCTTACGGAAGATTCTAGCCCTCCTTGATAAAAGGTATCACTGACCGGCTCAAAGAAGAAACTGGTTCATCTAAAAATCCAAAATGAAATAACATTACTGTTTTTGAAACAAATTTCAAGAAATAAATACTTTACCTGATGCAGAATGAGCTGAAGAACTGGATGCCATAGCACATTTCAATTACAGAAGTTGTAATTTCCTGATTCGCTACAACTGAATAGAAGAGAATTAGAATCGTATCATTTGAGTGAATGAAAAATATAATGTAATCATGGATAGGAATATCTACATTTTTAAAATATAATCAATACCTGGTTCTGAAGCAATCACCCAAGCCATAAGAATAGCGTCTCTTTTTAATTTCAAATAATGGTAACTCCATGTGAGCTTTATTACTGAAATGCTTTTCCCAAATTCTGTCATGTTTTCTGAATCCAGTGTTTTTGAAACCTAGAATTATCATCCACGATTCATACCTGCAAAAACTTTTTGATTGAGAGTTGTTAACATTCTAGAATTCTTTTATTTAAATGGGTAAGACAACTTTTTCTTTTTACCTTTCTGAACAAATGGGAAAACAAAATAGTTTCTTCACATCCACCTCACCGTCTCCACATACGATACAATGTCTCACACCCATGGTTTTAACTTAAATATACACTGTACTTTATAAAATAAAGGAATGCTAAA